>CM076581.1:1598635238-1599073020 GCA_034641835.2 Pinus albicaulis
ACAAATGATTTTGGTGTATGCAAGTAGTAAATGTAAAATAATTCTATTTATATTGGTAAATTTTTTTTTGTGGTGAGGTATGTGTCAAGTGGTATCAAAGCTAGGTTGCTACACTGGGATCCTAAGGGGTCTGCTAACAGTGAAGCTGTGTATGTGATTAGTGCACTAAGGGGAAGCGAGTGAAATGAGGGAAGTTGCAGCATCTCAGTCACAACCAGAGGAAACTCCAGTCCCTACAGTCATGAATCCAGAAATGTGGGTTCAATTAACTGTGGAACAACACAAAAAGACGAGTCGATTGTTGGAGGAACAGCAGCAGCAAACTTCATTTTTGCTAAGTACAGTACAGCCCCTGCAAGAAGAAATGATAAGATTCCGGAGGGACAGTGAGAGGTTGTTACAAGATCAATAAAAGATCATGAAAATTTTATCTGATAAACAAAATCAGGAGATGGGGCACCCCAGTGCGGAAAAAGAGTTATCAACGGAACAAGAAGAACAAAAAACCAGAAATGACACTGCTGGCAGAAATGATAAGAGTCCCTCCCAAAATAGTAAAAACAAAAATTATAATGAGGCGGAATCGGGCAATCTGTCTGACCAGCAAGATCATAAGAGACAGAACGCGGAACTGCA
Organism: Pinus albicaulis; assembly: GCA_034641835.2. NCBI lineage: Eukaryota > Viridiplantae > Streptophyta > Pinopsida > Pinales > Pinaceae > Pinus > Pinus albicaulis. Next base: position 1,598,635,875 of record CM076581.1, read on the forward strand.
ATGGGAATTTCATAAAATTAAGCCACCAATATTTGACGGTGAGGCAGAGAAGGTGGCCGAAGCCTGGTTAATCAATATAAAAAAGTACTTTCAAGTATATGAATATAGCAGCAATTTGAAGGCCAGATTGGCTATTTACCAGTTGTGAGAAAAAGCCACCCTGTGGTGGGAGGAGGTGAAAAATGTACGCAGCATTGATGAGCGAGATATCACATGGGAACAGTTTCAGAAATACTTGAAGGACAAGTTCTTAACGAAGAGATTTTATGATGACAAAGCTAAGGAATTCCATGATCTTCGACTGGGGAAAATGACCATGGACGAATACGTTACAAAATTTTCTTCCCTGTTACGTTATGTTCCTTACCTTCGGGAGGAAAAAGCCAAGGTGCAAAGGTTCTTAAGAATTTTACCTGCCCCAATGAGGGAGCAGATAGAATTTTTTAACCTGCAGACCATGGATGAGGCAATCCATAAAGCACGAATGTGCTATCAGCAGAACAAGGCCAAGGGTGATGGAGGAAAAAGCTGGCAACCAAGGAAACATCAGAAAAATAGCTCCACTTTCAAAAGCAATAAAAGCAGCAACGTTAAAGGCTCGGCACGAAATTCTGTTGGCAAGCAGTTTGGTAAAAATCATCAAAGGATCAAGTGGCCAGTGGAGGAGAAACCCACCGAGGCATCCAGCAAACCGGAGCAGGGACAGATTTCAAAACCTCCCCTGCAGTGTTGGGGCTGTGGGGAGGCTCATTATTATAAAAACTGTCCCCAATGGAATAAAAATGAAGCTGTAGAAAATTTGCAAGAGGCATCTACGGTGGGGGACGTGGCGCGAAATATACCTCGTATAAATGCAGCCTTGGAGGGCCGACAGGTTGATTTTCAGCCCACTATGACTGAATTGGAAGGTACTATACTAACTAAACCTGTTTCGATTTTAATAGATCCTGGAGAAAGTTTAAGTTATGTAAGTCCTAAAATAGTGGAATTATGCAAATTAAAAGAACAGAAATTTAAGAACTCATGGTTATTTCAATTAGCTACCAGGGCAAAACCCAAGGTAACTGCAAAAATTCCTAATTGTATACTGGAAGTGGCAGAACAACAGTTACAAGAAGACTTAAATAGTTTACCATTGGGGTCGTATGATGTGTTATTGGGAATGGACTGGCTGGAAAGACACTAGACCCTAGTGGACTACAAAGAAAAGATAATTTATTACAGAATGCAAGATGGCACGCGTAAAGAAATTCAAGGAATTAAAAAGCCTGTACAATTACGCCCCATAACAACATCCCAAATGGGCAAGTGTATCAGAAAAGGATGTCAGTTGTATGCAATTCAAGTAGGATATGCAGATTCCAAGGAAAAGGCTCCAATGATGGAGGATATTCCTGTAGTGCAGGACTTTCTGGATGTTTTTCCAGAAAACATCCCTGGATTACCACCCAAAAGGGATATTGACTTCACCATTGAATTGCTGCCGAAAGCCTCTCTGGTGTCAAGAGCTCCTTATAGAATGAGTATACCAGAATTAACAGAGTTGAAGATACAATTACAAGAACTGTTAGACAAAGGCTATATTCGCCCAAGTGTGTCTCCTTGGGGAGCACCAGTTCTCTTTGTGAGAAAAAAAGATGGAACCTTGCGCATGTGTATGGACTACAGGCAGCTTAAGAAGCTGACTGTTAAGAACAAATACCCCTTACCAAGAATCGATGATTTATTCGATCAGGTGAGAGGGGCTAAGGTGTTCTATAAGATAGATTTGATGTCCGGATATCATCAGATTCGAATTAAGGACGAGGATATTTGAAAAACAGCACTCCGCACTCGATATGGACATTATGAGTTCGTGGTACTGCCCTTCGGACTGAAAAATGCGCCAACAACCTTTATGAGGTTGATGAATGGCATTTTTCATCAGTTTTTAGATAACTTTGTACTTATCTTCATAGATGACATACTGATATACTCAAAAAGCGAGGAAGAACATAAGGAACATCTGAGATTAGTTTTGGAAATACTGAGGAAGCATCAGCTTTATGCTAAGTTTAGCAAGTGTGATTTCTTTAAATCAGAAATCCAATACTTGGGACACGTTGTGTCAACTGAAGGTATAGTCGTTGATCCTGAAAAGATAAAAACCATTATGGAATGGCGAGTACCTCAGAATGTGGCAGACATTAGATCATTCATGGGTCTATCTGGATATTATAGAAGATTTATTGAAGGGTTTTCTAAAATTGCCTATCCTATTACATCTTTGCAGAAGAAATGCAAGCCTTTCAAATGGACGAATGAATACCATAACAACTTTGAAAAGCTGAAACAACTCCTAACCACAGCACCAATACTGAAGGTAGCTGACCCCAGTAAAGACTATGAGGTTTTTACTGACGCAAGCAAGGAAGGAGTTGGTGCAATATTAGCTTAAGAGGGTAAAGTGATAGCCTATGAGTCTAGGAAGCTGAAAGAATATGAACAGAAATATTTTGCTTATGACTTAGAACTTACAGCAGTAGTGCATGCCCTCCAAGTATGGAGGCATTATCTGCTGGGTAAAATATTTGTACTTAAAATAGACCATAGCAGCTTGACTAATTATTTCAAGCAAGCAGATTTAAACTCTAAGCAGGCAAGATGGAATGCATTTTTTAGTGAATTTGACATGGATATACAACATGTTGAGGGAAAAGAAAATCGAGTTGCAGATGCGTTGAGAAGAAAATTGCATGGTATGTATTTATGCAATGTATTACAGTCAATCAGAAAGCCAACTGTTGGAACAGTTAAAGGAAGAAGCACAGAAGGACCCTGAATATAAATTCTTGAGGCAGAAAATGGAAGATGATAGGAAGCAAGGAAAAACATCAGAATTGGGAAAAAACGAAGATCAGCTGTTGACCTTCCGAGGAAGAATCTATGTCCCTAATCGCGCAGTTCTTAAGGAATTAATCCTGAATGAATTCCACCGGAGCAGTTACGTTGGCCATCCAGGATATCAAAAGATGCTCACTGCAATAAAGAAGGTATATTATTGGCCAGGTATGCGTAAGAATATTGCAGAGTATCTAAGCAAATGTTTGGAATGTCAACAGGTTAAGGTGGAGCATCAGCATCGTGCAGGATTACTGCAGCCCATACCCGTTCCTGAGTGGAAGTGGGAGGTTATCTCTTTAGATTTCATCACAGGTTTACCACGAACAAAGAGGTAGAATGATTCAATCATGGTGGTGGTAGACAAATTAAGCAAATCTGCCCATTTTATACCTGTATAATCTACATACAAGACGGTACAGATTGTGGATATATTTATGAAGGAAATATTTAGGTTGCATGGCATAGATAAAACTGTAATTTCAGATCGAGATGTTAAGTTTACATTCGCATTCTGGAAGACTTTTTTTACTGGTCTGGGAACTCAGATACACTTTAGTACTGCCTATCATCCTCAAACCGATGGGCAGACGGAATGGGTAAATTCAAGTAAGAATTTTTTTCTTCTTATGATTAAGCCCAAAGCTAAAATTAACCATGAATATTTTGATGGATGTGATCCTAATTTGAAATCAGAATTATATGATGTGGTTAATGGGCATCATGAGATGTTTCAGGAGCCAAAAGGATTGCCTCCAAAAAGGGAAATTCAACATGAGATTTAGTTGCAGCACGATTGTCCTCTTGCAAACATCGATATGTATCGCATGTTGATAATGGAGAATGTTGAAATAAAGAGTAAAATCAAAGAGATGTTGGATAAAGGTATCATAATGCCAAGCACCTCGCCATGCAGTTCACCCATAGTCTTGATACCAAAGAAAGATGGGACTTGGCGCATGTGTGTAGATTTTGAGCATTGAACAAAATTGCGGTAAAAAATCGTTACCCACTCCCAAGAATAGATTATTTGCTTGATCAGTCGAAATGAGAAAATTTTTTCACTAAGTTATATTTACGAAGTGGATATCATCAAGTAAGAATTGCAGAAAGCGATATATGGAAATTGCATTCAAAACCAAACAAGGACTCTTTGAGTGGCTAGCTATGCCTTTTGGTTTATGTAATGCACCGGAAACTTTTATGCAGGTTATGGATAATGTTTTGCGACCATTCCTTGATGACTTTGTTATTGTGTACTTAGATGACATTTTTATTTTCAGAAAAACAAGAGAAGATAATGTCTTGCATGTAAATAGAGTGCTTGATATTTTGAAGAAAGAGAAATTGTTTCTTAAGATGTCAAAATGTGAGTTTGGTAAGACTTCTTTGGTCTGTTTGGGACATATTGTAGGAGGAGGAGAATTGAAGATTTATCCTTATAAAGTGGAGGCCATTATGAATTGGCCCACACCCAAAATAGTTTCCGAGGTAAGAATTTTCTTAGGTGCAGCTCAATATTGGAGGAAATTTATTGCTAACTTTTCTTCCATCGCAATTCCTATGCATGCAGTGACAAGTGTGAAGAAATGCTTTCATGTTGGGTGTGGAGCCTGATTATCTTGTTTAATTTGTATCACAGAATTGGACCCCTGTACCTTAAAAGGGGCGGAAACGCCACCCGTAATTAATCGTTGCCGTGGGGGGTCCAGGGCTTTTCGAAGCCCCCCCCTGGCGGGGGTTTCGGGGGCAGCGCCCCCGAAGCTAAAAACAGATGTAAAATTGCCTTGTAAAAGTATAGTAATTTCTAGTCAATCTGGGCCGTTCATTAGGCAAAATATCTGACGGTAGAAGTTATGTTTAGATTAGGTTTTTTTGCCCTAGAAGGCAACCCCTCGCTTTTATGAGGGTATTTTTATTGCGGCTGTGAAATGTATGTGTATTCTCGGAGCGAGAAACAGAGAGGGAGACTGTGAGAGAGAACAGAGGATATTACATCGGATCTGCTGTAGGTTTTGTCTCTTCATTTTTTCTGGATAATAGAAAGGAAGGACTGGTTGTTCAGGTTGGACGTAGCCCAAACTGGGTGAACCACGTATATCTGTGTCTCTCTATTTTTATGTGTTTTGTGTGCTTGTATTTTTCCGCATATTTATGTGTTGCATTGCTCTGTAATACTTAATTTTCTAACAACTGGTATCAGAGCCGAAGGTATATTTGGCTGATAAACTCGCAGGAAATAAGGGTACCTGGTTCGAATGGGAGCAATGGCAGACAATGGTAAGTTTAGGGTCGAGAAATTTAACGGCCAAAACTTCCCGCTGTGGAAGATGCAGATGGAAGATTATCTGTACCTACCATTGAGCGGAAAAACAAAGAAGCCGGCGGCCATGACAGACGTGGAATGGAACATTCTTGATAGAAAGGCACTCGGAATAGTACAGTTGTGCCTTGCAGCGTCAGTCGCCTTCAATATTTCGAAGGAAACAACAACAGAGGGTTTGAAGCAGGCGTTGGCGAAACTATATGAAAAACCCTCGGCCTCAAACAAGGTATTTCTTATGAAACGACTATTTAATATGAAGATGTCGGAAGGTGGATCTGTTGCAAACCATTTAAATGAATTTAATACAGTTACCAGTCAGTTAAGTTCTGTAGGGGTAAACTTTGATGATGAAGTTAGAGCTATGTTATTCTTGTGCTCATTGCCAGAGAGTTGGAATGGTTTAGTAATGGCCATTAGTAACTCTATCTCTGGATCTAGTACTTTAAAGTTTGATGATGTTGTTGGTGCTATCCTTAGTGAGGAAATGCGACGGAAAATCTCCGGTGAGACATCAGGTAATTCTTTGAGTGCAGAGTCTAGGGGAAGAAGAATTGAAAGAGGAAAGAGCTCGGGATATCGCAGTAAATCAAGGAAAGGCATATCCAAGTCCAGATTGGGGATAGTGTGCTGGAATTGCGGAAAGAAAGGACACCTAAAGAAAGACTGTAGATCTCGGAAGGGAAAAGAAGGAGACACATAGCAAGAAAAAAATCATGAAGCAAATGTGACAGGTGATGTGTTACAAGATGCTTTGATTCTTTCTTTCGAAAATGTTACTGATTCTTGGGTTGTAGATTCAGGGGCTTCATTCCATGCCACACCTGATAAGAAATATTTTCATGACTATGTTCAAGGAGATTTTGGACAAGTTCGTTTGGGTGATGATAAACCCTGTAAAATTATTGGAATGGGTAAAGTTCTTGTAAAACAACAGAATGGAAACCAATGGCTACTAAAGGAGGTAAGGCATGTTCCAGATCTGAAGAAAAATCTGATTTCAACAAGGCAGTTAGGCAGTGAAGGTTGTGTGACAACTTTCACAAATAAAACTTGGAAGGTCACCAAAGGAGCCCTGGTAATAGCAAAAGGCGAAAAGGTTGGTACATTGTATTTATGTAATGGTATTTCTAACTCTGTTAATGCTTTAACTTCCAAAGGAGCAGATGCAGCATTATGGCATCATAGGCTCGGACACATGAGTGAGAAGGGGATGAAAATTCTTCACTCAAGAAATTTGCTACCAGGTTTGAAGAATGTTGATTTGGATTTCTGTGAGAATTGCATTTATGGAAAACAAAAGAGAGTCAGATTTCTCAGAGTTGGGAAAGAAAAGAAGAGCGAAAAATTGGAGCTTGTGCATACATATGTATGGGGACCTGCTCAGGTATCATCTCTTGGTGGCTCTCGCTATTATGTTACGTTTATTGATGATGCAACTAGAAAAAATTGGATTTATTGTATTCAAAATAAATCTGATGTATTTGATACTTTCAAGAAATGGAAAGCTTTGGTTGAGATTGAGACAGGAAAGAAGTTGAAGTGTCTCGAATCAGACAATGGAGGTGAATATTGCAACAAAGAGTTTGATAGGTACTGTTCAGAGCATGGAATTCGTAGAGAGAAGACAGTTCCAAGAACACCACAAGAAAATGGTGTGTCAAAAAGGATGAACAGAACAATCATGGAGCGTGCAAGGTGCATGAGATTGCATGCGGGATTGCCTTTACAATTTTGGGCAGATGTTGTAGATATTGTTGTTTATCTAATAAACAGAGGGCCTTCAAGTTCCTTGGATGGTGGTATTCCAGAGGAAGCATGGACAGGTAAAAAGGTAAACTACTCTTTTTAAAGCCTTTTGGTTGTGAGGCCTTTGTCCATATTAATAAAGAAAACAGAACAAAGCTTGAGGCAAAATCAAAGAAATGTACCTTTATTGGATATGGTGCTAATGATTTTTGTTATCGCTTATATGATTATGAAAATCACAAAATCATTAGGAGCAGAGACATAATATTCAATGAAAAGGTCTTGTATAAGAATCAGCTGCAGGAAAAGAAACAGGAAAAAGAAAGCAAGGAATACACGATTCTTGATGAGATAACTAAAAAAGTAAAGGTGCCTGAAAATAATAATAATCAACAACCACAGCAATGACGACAACCACCAACATTGTATACGCTCAAACACACAGTGGTGTTAGAAGATCTGCAGATAAGTAAGGCCACGAACGATATATCACTTCATTTATGTATTTATTACGTGATTACGGTGAACTTTGAATGTTATAAAGAAGCAATGCAGGTTGAAACCAAGAAGAAGTGGGAGCTAGCCATGGAAGAAGAGATGGACTCCTTAATGCATAAACAGACCTTAGACTTAGTCAGGTTTCTTGCAAGTAAAACTACATTGCAGAATAAATGGGTTTATAGGCTGAAGGAAGAAGATGCAGGAAAATAGAGGTACAAAGCTAGATTTGTGGTGAAGGGGAGTTTTGCAGAAGAAAGTTATTGATTTTGATGAAATATTTTCTCCTGTTGGTAAGATGACTTCAATAAAAACTATCTTAAGTCTTATAGTAGCGGAAGATTTACATCTTGAGCAGTTAGATGTAAAGACAATATTTCTCCATGGAGATTTGGAGGAAGAGATATACATGCAGCAAGTAGAAGGATATGAGGTCAAAGGGAAATAAAAATTGGTGTGCGGGTTAATGAAGAGCTTGTATGGCTTAGAACAAGCTCCAAGGCAATGGTATCTAAAATTTGACAAGTTTATGTCTTAACAAGGTTATACTAGATGTCACTCTGATCATTGTGTTTATCTAAAAAGGAAAAATGATGGCAACTATATTATATTTTTATTGTATGTAGATGACATGCTTGTTGTAGGGTCTAACATGCAGGAAATAAATGTACTCAAAAGAAAATTGGCAAATTCATTTTCAATGAAGGATTTGGGAGCTACAAAACAAATCCTTGGTATGAGGATAACTAGAGACAGGAAAAATCGCAAATTAACACTGTCTCAAAATGAGTACATAGAAAAAGTGTTGAAAATATTTAATATGCAGAATGAAAAACCAGTTAGTACACATTTTGCTAGCCATTTCAAACTTAGTAAGGAGATGTGCCCAAAGACCCAAGAAGACATGGATTATATTTCGAAAGTTCCATATGCATCGGCAGTTGGAAGCTTAATGTATGCAATGGTCTGCACAAGGCCTGGTATTGCACATGTAGTGGGAATTGTAAGCAGGTACATGAATAATCTAGGTAAAAAACATTGGATAGCAGTAAAATGGATTCTCATATATTTGAGAGGTACCATAAATCAAGCATTATGCTTTGGTGGTTCAAACATTTCTCTACAGGTATATGTTGATGCAGATATGGTAAGTGACAAAGATAACAGGAGGAGCACTACAGGATATGTATTTACTGTAGGTGGAACAGTTGTTAGTTGGGTTTCAAAAATCCAAAGTGTTGTTGCACTTTCAACAGTAGAAGCAGAGTATGTTGCTGCTACAGAGGCTAGTAAAGAAATAATTTGGTTACAAAGGTTTATGGATGAATTGGGTAAGAAGCATGATATGGGCACGTTATATAGTGATAGCTAAAGTGCTATTGATCTTGCAAAGAACTAAACATTTCATTCCAGGACTAAACACATACATCTCATGTACCATTTCATATGGTCAGTATTGGAAGATGGAGAGTTGAAGCTGAAAAAGATACACACTAGCCAAAATCCTGCAGATATGCTAACAAAAGTTGTAACCAGGGAGAAACTGAGAATGTGCTCAGTTTAAGTTGGTCTTCAAGGAGATGACGATGAAGATGAGGAATAGCCAGGTCCAAAGAGGAGTCATTGTCTAGCAAATGAAGCAGCGGTGGAGTTGCTACAATCAGTCTCCAAGTGGGAGATTGTTGGGTGTGGAGCGTGATTATCTTGTTTACTTTGTATCACACCATTGGACCCTTGTACCTTAAAAGGGGCGGCAATGCCGCCCGTAATTAATCGCTGTCGTGGGGGGTCCAGGGCTTTTCAGAGGCCCCCCCTGGCGGGGGTTTCGGGGGCAGCGCCCCCAAAGCTAAAAACAGATGTAAAATTGCCTTGTAAAAGTATAGTAATTTCTAGTCAATCTGGGCCGTTCATTAGGCAAATGATTTGACGGTAGAAGTTATGTTTAGATTAGGGTTTTTTGCCCTAGAAGGCAACCCCTCGCTTTTATGAGGGTATTTGTATTGCGGCTGTGAAATGTATGTGTATTCTCGGAGCGAGAAACAGAGAGGGAGACTGTGAGAGAGAACAGAGGATATTACAGTGGATCTGTTGTAGGTTTTGTCTCTTCATTTTTGCTGGTTAATAGAAAGGAAGGATTGGCTGTTCGGGGTGGACGTAGCCCAAACTGGGTGAACCGCGTATATCTGTGTCTCTCTAGTTTTATGTGTTTTGTGTGCTTGTATTTTTCTGCATATTTTATGTGTTGCATTTCTTTGTAATATTTAATTTTCTAACATTTCAATGGGGAGGCAAACAGCAGAAATAATTCGAAGCTTTAAAAGAAAAGATCAGTTCAGCTCCAGTCCTTGCACTACCAAATTTGAGACGGCCATTCGAGATACAAACTGATGCTAGTGACTATGCCATGGGTGCAGTCCTTCTACAGCATGGTAAGCCTATTGCCTTTCATTCAGCAACTTTTAATGGTGTTGTGACTAATTATCTTACATATGAGAAAGAACTATATGCATTGGTATAAAATGTCAAGAAGTGGAAACACTACTTGATGGGTATAGAGACACTTGTACAAACCGATCACCAACCATTACAGTACTTGCAGTCGCAAACAAAATTGCAGCAAACAAGACATTTCAGATGGATGGGATTTCTTCAACAATTTCACTTAGTTATAAGGTACAAAAAATTTATATTCAATCAAGTTGCAGATATGCTTTCGAGACCAATCATTAGTGCTTCTACTTTACTCAAAATTTATTTTGTTGTACATGAGAGTTACATAGAACAATATGCACATGACGTTGATTTCAAAGATGTGTATGCTAGTTTGAGTGAAGGGAGTCAAGTTGAAGAAAGATATTATCACATGCATAACAATTTGTTGTTTCATTTGGGAAAGTTATGTATTCCACAAGGAGAGAGACTAAGTGTCATGAGAGAAGCTCATTCTTCTCTTATTGTTGGACACTTTGGGGTAAGAAAAACAATGGCGCATCTATAGAGGTATTGTTATTGGCCTCACATGATAGATAGTGTATCACGTTTTATAAGAGGTTGTTTTATGTGTGCAACAAGTAAGCCTAGTAATAGGAATCTTGGATTGTACACGCCACTGTCGGTACCATCAAGGCCGTGGGAGAATGTCTCCATGGACTTTGTTGGACTTTGTGGGAGAAACATGATTATATTTTTGTAGTTGTGGATAGATTTAGTAAAATGTGTACACTTATGCCATGTAAGAAGACCATTATTGCTGAACATACTGCTAAACTTTATTTTCAAAATGTTTGGGTTCATTTTGGATTGCCCACTTCTATTTTTAGTGACAGGGATTCCAGGTTCATTGGGAATTTTTGGTCCAATAGATGGAGAATAATGGACACAAAATGGAAAACGAGTACCACTTTTCATCCACAAACAGATGGACAAACCGAAGGGGTGAACAGAATAGTTCTGCATCTATTGAGAGGATATTGCAGAAAACATCCTAAGTTTTGGGATGAACAACTACATTACATTCAGCACGCTTACAACCGGGAAAATCACTCTTCAACACAAACCTCGCCTTTTGAAGCATGCTTTGGGTATTTTCCGAAATCGCCATTAGACTTCATCTTTGGGAAGGATGTTTCAATTGATGGCCATAGTGATATTGATAAGGCTCAAAAGTTCATTGAGAAAATTCAGATGATACATCAACAAGTTCAAGGACAACTTGAGAAAAGTCAAAGCAAATACAAAGAAAGGCATGACAAACACTTGGTTGATCACAAATTTCAAGAGGGATATGAGGTATGGTTGCACATTAGCAAATAAAGGATGCAAGGGGAAGGTAAAACACTCAAACCCATTCACTATGGTCATTTCAAGATCATAAAAAAACTTGGTTATAATGCATTCCAACTTGATTTGCCTTCTTACATGCAAATGTATTCAGTTGTTAATGTCAAAAACTTACGCTTGTATGAGCCTCCTTTGATCAATGATCAAGGACGTGATGTTCAGCTACCTTCTATTGAAGAGTTCTCACCAGAATTTTTGGATGAGCTCAAAGAAGATACAATTCTTGACAGGAGGACACGAGCATCAAAGAGGGGAAATGTTGACTACCTTCGAGTTGGGCTCAAAGACACTAAACCAAGCAAGGAAAAATGGATGGAGATTGGAAAGATGAGGGAGTTGTACCCTCATCTACTAAACAGGTAATCGAGTATTTTGGGGTCCAAAATCTTCCCAATGGGGAGGAATGATCGAAAGTTCATAAATTTTTCTCAAAATTCAACTTATAGGATTGGGTTCGAAATGGAAAACAGGTTCAAAACCAGATCGACCAGCAGAGTGGGATCTGAATTCGTCACTGTCATGGAGTCTTGAACTCTGCATATAGAATCGTGGATTGCACAGCCGCATAAATGTTGCAGGTGGAACGGATGGCTGTGATCCAGTCAACAGTGAGGGGCGAACGATGGTGATTAGATCGCAGAAGCAGTAGTGGGAGATCAACGGTAGAGATTTAAATTGCACCAGGAGAGATTGCACGCATCGCAATCGGCAATGGTTTTATTTACATGGAATACATTGCAAGTTAAATAATATAAGCAGCGATGCGATGATGCGAGAGGATCCACGTGTCGATATAGCGCTTAAGCGCATATCGCACGTCGCGGTTGATATAAGTTTATGGTTAAGGTTATATGTTAAACGTTGCGACAACTAATTTGCGATAAGTTAATTCCAGCGATTTGTGAAATCGCCAAATCGCATATTTTACATTATATGTATTGTGCAAATCGGCGATAGTCGTTATATTTTTCGACATGCGATATCATAAGCGTTGCAATCTGCGAAATTGTATTGTTTCCGATTTGTGATGTACCTTGTATTACGGTTACCAATTTTTTTGATATTGAGAAGTCCTGTAAAAGGGATCCGATGTTGGTTGCTTCGCATATGTATGTAATGAAACTCCGATATTGTATTATGTTGTTTCCACTAACTTTCAAGCCTCTTAACAGTTGGGGGTGCACATGTGGCCACTGCCCTAACCATAAATTTTAATGCACGATTTTATTGGCGTAGCGGATAAGGGCGCGCCAAATTTGGCGGTTAGCCCTAATTTAACTCCAGTTAATTGGACTTCTCCACATTTAGTGGAGTTTTCCTAGGAGATATTGGGAAAAAGTGTAGGAGGCTCAATTTTCGACCATTCTGAGTGAATGAAGAGTCATTCTTGACTAATTGGAGCATTTTGAAGCCATTGGTGCAAATACAACAGCCATTAGAGCACTGTAACTACATGTAATAGCAAAATTTTGAGCATAATGAAAGATGGACAAGCGATTGGGAGCTGGACCAACAGATGTATCCCAGGAGGGGTGAACTGCTTCATTATGCCTGCTGTGTAAACCTCATGTGGTGAATTATTTCTCTATTTTACACTGCTTTTCAGTGTTATTTAGACTTATTTTATGCTTCTAATTCACTAAATTTCATCTATAATTCATGGAAAAACTCCTTAATCCTTATGCAAACTAATGAACCAATTATGCACGTGTTTTTAAAACTAAAATACCCTTAGCACAGCAAAACTAATACAGTCATTTCAGATCATCAGGAGAAGCTATGGGAAATGTGAAATTGTTCAGGTGATATATGTTGCTTTGAGAAGAGGACATTCATTAAAATTGATTAGTGTTTGCACCGAATGTAACAGGTCCCAAGTACAAGTCTTTTAATATCTTGTCTCTAAGTTCACTACCAGCGGTCCAAGCTATCTAATGTTCTGAAACTAGAAATTCTGCCCAGCACTGCACTATCAACCATTTACCGTGAAATCTGTTGGAAACTGATTTCTTGAAAAGTAAAGGATTGTGATCTAGCTCAGTGATCCAAGACCTCTGAAATGTAGTGAAACCAAGAAAAATTGATCCAGAAAGTGGAAAAGACTCAACTCCAATGTGGGAGAAACTAGAACAACAACTCCACCTCAGGTCTGCAGCTAGCAATGGCTCGAAAAAATGAGCCCCTCATGTGATGAGTAAAAAAATATACAAATAAGATATCCTAGAATGACATAATCCATGACAAGCATTCTTGCTTCAGTCTCTTCATAAGATTGATCCATCTACTAACATGTTGACACAACTGCACCCAGGAAGTTCACGAATCAAGGATCAATCACCATTCTTTTTTAATTCACTGCTTAGCCCCGAAAATTGGCAGAGGCTTCACATAGCTCAGTTTTTGCATGTCTTTGCTTGATGTCTGGCATGAGAGCTGAAGGATTCAAGCCCGCCATTCTAAAAGACTCTCCCGAACATTTAAAAATAGGGCTCTCCAGTCCACGACTCTAATTTAGGATGGAGCATACGACTACTTCTCTCAATAGTGAGAAATGCACATAACCAGGATCCAACACTCGGCGGCTTCTCTACACGCAACAATATTGGTGTGTTGTCCCAACATCCTTCAGACAATAATGGAAACTCATGTTTATGGATAGTCTAGTGCGCTTATCTCAACGAAAATCAAACATTCAACAGACTCAACCACAACATTCCTATAAATACAATATCTACACACAAACACATGGAAATCTCATAAAATCACTCTACGCTACTCTATGTATAAATTATAAAAATTTTGATCTATTCCATCTTCCTGGGCTCTCCCTTGCGGGAATTGGGCTTATATGGGCTATGATACCAAATAAGAAATCTGAGGAGCAAACATGGTGCATAGATTCACTCAAAACAATTCCTATATTACTCACACAAAACCAAAATATAACCCACATAAATAGTGCTCATGAGATTCAACAAATTCCAAACAAGGAGAATATTGTTGAGAAAATATCTCAACAAATTTCAACAACCAACAAACCTAATCTATCAATTTACTAATGTAAGCATTATTTTCAATTATTAACAAGATAAGTTAGTTTTAGGTGGTTTTATCCATTTTAAGACTACTTACATTGTTAAACTTTCAAAAAAACTAGGAAAATAAATAAAAATTTTGACTTTCCAAAAAAATTATATAAATAAAAAATGGAAGAATTTGAATATTTTTTTATAAAATATATATCAAGATTGAGAAATATTTCTTCTACCAAATTCAATGAAAACTTACACAAACTTTCGTAAGACTTTTTTATATTATTAATATCATATTATTATATATATTGTTAAATATTTAGCAAGTAGTGTCTATAATATAAAAGCATACATTTCTTTTGGATATGAAGTGAAATGGTAACCAAGTTCTATTATCCAAGCTTTATGTATGGTGTTGAAGGCTATGTGCTATCTAGATACAACATGACTAGTAGATTCAACTATGAATAAATGGGATACTAGGTATCCAATGGATAGTAATCAATAGATGAAACTTCAAACAACCACTTGGTCTTAGAGTATGATCTAAAAATACTTTATATTATCTAAGAGCCTAGACTTTTCCTCACGTTAAAGAAATGGATCATCAACTGGTTATTTTAGGTGACTAGGTTTTGTTTACAAGTGATAATGTTACGTGTCCAGGTTTTAAAATTGTATTATCAAAGGTTAAAATGATAACTCTTTTCTCTCTCTCTCTCTCTCTCTCTCTCTCTCTCTCACACACACACACACACACACATATATATATATAGGGAGGACAACCCCCTAAATTTATGGTAGAATCTTGAGGCCAAGTCCCAATGGCCCTTATCCACCACATATATTGAGGTGAGCCCTAACAACTCAATAATAGACCTAACTCATGCAGTGATGTGAAGATGTTTCCTTTCGCGTTCATGAGTGGAAGAAAATTCCTTTATCAAACATCTCCAAATAAAGTGACCTAGTTGAATTCCTTATATCCTAAAAAATGATTACTTATATTAAAGCAAGGATGTAAGGTTCAAGCAACAACTCCCAATATTATAACTCTTGTTATCTCTTAATTGGTATCCCCAAATAGGGAGGACAACCCCCTAAGGTCAGGGTAGAGTCTTGAGGCCAAGTCCCACTGGCCCTCGTCCACCGCATAGATTGAGGTGAGCCCTAACAACTCGATAATAGACCTAACTCATGCAATGATGTGAGGATGTTTCCTTTTGTGTTCATGAGTGGAAGAAAATTGATTTCTCAGGCATATCCAAATAAAGCGACCTAGTTGAATTCCTTATATCCTAATATTTTTAGCGAGGATGTAAGGTTCATGCAACAACTCCCAATATTATAACTCTTGTTATCTCTTAATTGGTATCCCCAAATAGGGAAACATGTCCATAATATTTCTTGAGTTTCTTTGGGTTGGTCCACTTTTGTTGGTTTTATGTCTATCACAACTAGAGACATCCCAGCATTAGTAGGACTCTTTCCTCCATGTAACTAGCCCTTCAGACCTTCTAATTCCCTATGTGCTCATTTCACTGTAGGGAACTTCCTTGATGCTTGCTTCACATCATGTACTTGCTTTGCATTTATCATCATGCCTCATGGCAATGATGGTAAAAAAGGTCGTCGAGGAAGAGGTTTATTGACCAATTCCAGAGCTTAGCAAGAGGCTAAGGAGTCTACCAACATTTATTTGGGAGCAAACCCCCCACCAATTTAGGAGGAAATTGCTACATTAGAGGTAGAGGTTAGCCTTGAAAGATGTTCCATCATAAATATAGAAATAAAGGAGATTGGTCACTGGATCTATGACACTAGTAGTTCTAAGACTAGAAATACCATGTACATGAAAATGGTGGACCTTCAATATCATATCAATACAATGATTAACAAAATACTAATGAAAAAGAAGAACGTTCATCACGAAATTCTATTGTAGTTAAATGAGCTCCCATAACAAATGAAGAAGTTCAACTTCAAATTTCAACGATAATAACACAAACTTCTAACAAAACTTTTACAAATTCCCACTACCCTAAAGAACAAATCCCAATCTCATTTCTTTAATAACAAATCAATAAGACTAATAAATCATATCCTAGAGGCTTTATTTGTTTTATTTTTATTGTTGCACCGTCTTAGTTACACTGAACATTCATTCCTAAAACCTTTTATAAAGCTAAATAAATATTGATAAAGGAAGAATTGATAAGACTCTACCTAATACTCGTTTTGACGGTGCTATCCTTAATGTGAAATAACGTTGTATCTAATAATAATAATAATAATTGACATATAACAAGTACATGTTTTCCCATGGTTGAAACTTGATATTTCTTAGTAGTGAGGTAAGCCACAACCTTTGCAAAGTGTAAGGTTTATGATGGTTTGTATTTCCATGATGTGAGAAAATTAATTTTTAAATATTATTTCTTTAGTCAATATTTTGTGAAGGAGAGGAATGAAAAAACTTAGTGAAATACAAAAGTTTTATTATTTTGAGTCAATATTTTGTCAACGAAATAATAATTAAGAGTGGCATCTCATCATTATAGTGTTATGATTTTATATCGATAACTTTTGATATTTAATTGATATCTTTTATTATTTAATTAAGAATTATATCAATTAAATGACATTTTTTCTTTTATATAACACGAGCAATGCGTGATATATTAAATTTATTTTAACTTTTTAAATATTTAATTAAGAATTATATCAATTAAATGACATTTTTTCTTTTTATATATCACGAGCAATGCGTGATAGGTTAAATTTACTTAACTTTGGATTATGTATTTTAGGGTGATGCTCGTGATAGGTTCAATTTATTTTAACTTTGAATTATGTATTTTAGAGTGATTATTTCCAAAAAAAAAAAATTTATGTTAAATAAATTTTGAAATAAATAAATAATATTTTAAATTTAACTAATAAAATTATTTATAGAATATGTATATATTTTATAAGTGGATGGTAGTTTGCCCTTCTTTGATGTACTTCTTTCGAGGAATGATGATGGTTCCTTCTCTCATCAGGTCTTTAGAAAGAAGACTCGTACTGAGCAGTATTTGCATGCTAATTCTCATCATTTCCCGACTCAGAAGTTTGGGGTTCTCAGCACCCTAGTTACCAGAGCCCTTAGAATTTCAGATGAGCACCGCTTTGATGGTGAAAAATCTCATCTCTTTAATGTTTTCAGTAAGAACGGTTATAGCAAGGCTCATTGTATTAGAGCTTTTCAAGAAGATGAAAAAGCCCCTAATGTTAAGAAAGATCCTTGTGATCGGTTTTCTAGAGTTCACCTTCCGTTTATTCAAGGTACTACCGATAAAATCACTAGGATCTTGAAGAACATAATGTTTCCTCAACCTTCAAGCCCCTTCGTACCATTCGGAGTTCGCTTAGATCAGTTAAAGACCCAGTCTGCCCTAAGGATAGTAAGGGTGTTTACTTGATTCTGTGTTCTAGTGGGACGCCTTACATTGGGTGTAACATTCACCGTTAAGTACATTAATAACAGTAAAAAAAAAAAATTTAAAAAAATATTATCTACTAACCCTGTAATATAGATCAGCGGGTAAAACTTATCGATTAACATCATACAAGCCTTATTATAACCTTTCCAATCATTACAAAATAAATTATCACCCTGATACGGAATAATGATAATTCTTGCATATGAGTTTTCTTTTGGTTTTCATATGAGTTTATGTATAAACAAAGATCTGGTCCTTACGTTCGCTCTAGTCATTAATCAATGATTAAATGCATCTTTAATCATGCCATGAATCTTTACTTTGGGGACGTAGTTGGTATTTATTTCACTTTATTTGGAGGTACTATTATGTACTAAATATCTATGTTTCAATCCTTGGTAATTAGCACGCATTTATTTTGATTGGATTGACATCTGGCTAGTCTTACACCGTTGATCTTGGAATGATCGGACGGTGTGAGCGAGTTAGGGTTCGCCTGATGACTACCAAGCTGGTAACCGTTTTTTCCCATTTGCATTCTCCCGGAGGTAGCTTCTGGAGCCGACTCCACTGCATCGGGTTTCCTTCTTCCGGTTTCATGGCTTATGGCCCCTGCACTGTGACATTTCGGCGCCTCGGTGCGTTTTGTTTCGCCTCCTTCGCTGTCTAGTACATCCTGTTTGCGTTTGCAGGTGCATTAAGGGTAAAATCTTGTGCTAACCCTGCCACTGTTTTTCCTTTGTTTAGGCAAGATTTATTTCTTTGATTTCGGTTTGATGCCTGTGATAATGAACATGCACTAAATTCTTATATTTTTTTGTGTATGGGTTACCTATAGCTCCAGCTCTTGATTTGTTATCTACCTCAAGCATAACCTGCAGGTATTGCTCGTGGTTCCTTCCGGATTAACTACTTGCTCATCGTTAAAAGAATTAAAGTTTGATTACATAAGAGAACATAAATCTTGGTTCTCAGGGTTTCGGTTTTCCAGTCCAGCTCCTGTTTCAACTCATCTTTTTTCCTTGCGCGGCAGGTAATAGGTTTTTCGTCACCAGTGCACATCATTTGTTTCACTTGCGTGCTGTAGTGGCGCTTCTCTATTCAAACAGTTAACCGGTGCTTCCCCTTCCTCCAACAGGTACCCCTGCCCGAGTTTAGGGTTTATTCCCTAGCCACAAGAGGTTGTGTTAGCTTTGGCCTTCGGGCTGATGGATTCTCTCAGGATTTGTTATATATTTTACACAGGGTTTATATGTCGTGCTTAGGGTTAATAAAAAAAGAACTCTTTTCATGTCGGCCATAGGCCTACCTTCTATGTAACGCTATTTGGTTCTCTACACCTCTAAGAACAGTTATGATAGACTTGTTTAACTTTCATTGTGTATTTAAGCTCGGGGTTTACTACCCTTAACAATTTTTAACGCCCTGTGTTGAATATGCTTCTAAGATTTTAAAGCGCTGGATTTACTATCATTGTTACGGTTTATTAAACGATGTTGATATATGCTTATGGGTTTTATGTCAGGGTTATCTCAGAATTTTGACTACTGTAGTCTTACATTTGTTTGTAACAGTCTTCCAATTCTAGTTATTCTTGTGATGTGTACCAATATTTTCGCCTGTACTCGCATAACTCTCTTGTCTTTCCCTGTTCAGTAAATGTTTTATTCGATTAGCAAATAGTTTGGTTTCTCCAGCAGTCGATGTCTAACTCTCCTCTAAGAATGAGAATAGACCTTTACATTTCACAGTTATTGCATAGGTTTATGGTTCTATATTTATATATATAATCCTCACAAGGATTTTGTTCTTTCCTATAAACTGAATACGGCAAACTTTTACTTACTCTGTTAGCATTTTCTTCGGTTTACTTAATGAGGAACTTGTTCGTGTGAGCCTGTTCACTTTGTTATTATCTTCATTTTGACTCAGATTGCTGGTCTTTAACTGTACTCGTGACCGGACCACGACTTGTCTGTGTACTGTCATAGGATATGAAGGACGACCAGCCCAATATCTGGTCACAAATGTTGGGCTAATGGTCCTTCAGTTAGCTAGATACAAGTAGCTTGCTTTTTACTATGCAGAGTTAATTTACATGTACAGATTATAGAAGTAATCTTTCCTAACTTAAATACTGTATGGAAATATTTTCTTTCCTATCTGTTAAATCTTAAGCACCTAAATTATTTCAACCATCACATCTCTTCAATTTTTCTTATCTAAAATCTAAGCGAAAGAAACATTTATACTATTTTCAAAAATACAGAATTCACTCATCTGTACTTAAATCTGACAGGTAATTTTGAGTTTCCTCCCTTCCATGAGTTGGGAAATTACGTCCTGCAACTCTCCCTCGTGCTCCAAGTCTGAGTCCTCGTTGAGTACAGAATATCTGAAGGAGAATCTCGGGACAGTCCGGTCCAATTCTCCAACTCCAGTGGAACAGTCTCCTCTGTAAGTTTCCCTTCCAGGGTTTACTTCTCAGGACGACAGTTTCCTCTTTTCTTTCCTTCCACAAAACCCCAAACTCTTTCCAAAATTCCTTATTTATTCCAGAGTTTCTTTGGGTAACTGTGGAACTGTTTTTTTTTCTATTCAACTAACTCCAGATCTTGAATTTACTTTTACCATCAGTCTTTACTCATGAAACAAATTTCACAAATAATATTTTATTCCAATACCAAAAAATAATTTGTGTTCATAATATTCTATTGCAACAAAATAACAATAATGTTTAATCCATTTTTAACAATAGTCTAACCATTTGTCAACAACTAAGACAGTGGTTACATTGGGGAAACTGGTCGATCCATTAATCAAAGAATTCAGGAACATATCGCTGACCTCAGACATTGTAGATCTCGGTCCTCTGCCTTGGCGGAGCATGCCGAAAAGACTAATCATCATATATGTATTGAGAATGCTGAGGTTATTACGAGAATTGACCAGTTCCACCACCGTAAGTTGAGGGAAGCCTTGGAAATTGAAAAGAGGCCAGTCAACCTTAACAGGGATGATGGGTGGAGTGTCAGTAGATGCTGGATTCCCGCCCTTCACTCCTAGTTGCCCCCTCTCCCCCCTTTTTTTCTTTTTTCCTCCTTTTGTGCTCCCTCTCGTTCCCGTTTTCTTTCTCTTTTTCTGTTCCTTCTGGTTTATTTTTATGATTTTTAGGACGTTTCATTTTATTTTATTTTTTTTAACTATGAAGTAAATTATATAAAAATTTATTTATTTATTTATTTTTACTATTTTGGTTAATTATTTATTTATATCATTAGTATTTATTTATTTTTTTTTTATTTTTTTATTATTATTTTATTTTTATTTATTTTTTAATTTGGTTTTTTTTAATTATTTATTTTTATTTGATATATATATATATATATATATATATATATATATATATATATATATTATATATATATATATACATTGTATTTTATTTTATTTTTTCAAAGTAATAAAAATATATATATATAAATATATATAAAAGAAAATTTCCTTTTAACCTTGTATCTATTGGAAAACTTCAATATTAAATGAGATTTAAATTAAAACCTCAATATTAAATTTTATTTAAATTAAATATAATAAAATTTAATTTAATTTGATGAGATTTAATTTAATTTATTATTTTAGTCAAACTAGTCGTTATGTTACAACGGCTAGTTGGAGCTTTCCTTGTCTATTTAATTAGGTTCTTGATCAGATTTTCTCATCTTGTCCTGATGATGAACCACACTGGCTGGTTCGAAACGCATCGACAAAAAAAAAAAATGTCTTTCATGTGATTTTCACCGAAAATCTCTTATAAATATTTCATGGATCACAGAAGCAAAATTCCTAATATGTATATATTATTTTTTTTATCATTTAAACTAATTATATTAAATAAAATTTTAAACATTTAATTAATATTTAATAAAATAAAAAATATTAAAGAGGATTAGGCTTCACATAAAAGAGTGTCTTAACAGATTTTCTACCTAAAATTTTGTAAACTTAAATTGAATATTTTAATATTATATATTTTGAAATTATTTTATGATATAAATAATTTTATATATTAAAATTAATATTTCATATTGGTAAATTAGTTTAATTTAATATATAAATTATAATATATATGAATGAATGAATGATATTTTAACGTCTACGAGACTATAAATAGTCTATGGGACTACCAGCGTCCTTGTTTTTTTGTCTTCTGTAATTCAATCATTTTCTTACTCAAATTGATGATGAGCTTACCCAACTTTCTAACAGTGCCCTCACCGAAAAGACAATTCCACGGAATTGATGCTATCTTACTGTTGTAAGTGTCCCTATGTCTCTGAAAGCATCACATTCTGAAATAAAATGTTTTTCCTGATTCCAGTGCAAAAGTACATACCCTTTCAAAAAGTATAGACTTCAATTGAATAAAAAAAATTATATGATAGTTGCACCTTTTACTAATATAATGATTGGTAGATTGTCACATTCTCAGATTTCTTAAAAATACTCAATTAAAAAGAAGTGATTAAACATAATAAGGAACTCTAGTATAATAGGATCATTTTACTAATAAAAAGTTTTCAAAGTTATTTATACATATAAATACTTCTTTATAATCATTTTATCTTAAATCACAATTATCTATTAATCTAACAATTGATGTCAGGAAATCAAGATATTTATTGTAATCACTTATTTCCATGTAACAAGAATATATCATGATTCTTATTCTAATAGAATATTTTTTGGAATTATTTTAAGAACATACACATTTTTTTTTTTTTTTCAAAGATACAACATTGTATATTCGATATCAGGAATATATGTATACTATTAATAGTGTCAACATTTATCATGTCATTTGCAAAGATTGAACTTGGGTGGGGAATTTCATTCCTTCCTCCCAAACTTCTAGAATAACACCAATTAACACCACTTTTTTTGTAGCATTCAACTATACTTACATCAACAACATAAATAAATAAATAAAAATTAATTTAATACTTTTACCACCATTTACCTATACTATATTTCTTCAAAATCACTACACACTTATCCTAATTAACGAAACCACGCATACATATATCCATATCTAAGGTTTTGGATATTAACTATTGCTACGCACAAGTTAAATGATCGGTAACAATTATTACTGTCCTTTTTAATTACATTCCAACTATTGAGACGGTCTCTCGTCATTGCATTAATCATGGTGGAGGTGATGGGTTTTAATTTTGTACCAGTACCAGATCTTTGTTCACTTGGCATATCATTCATATTTATGTTACACGCGATTTTTCGAACATTTAAATGATGGCTATGGTTAAAGTTGTACCTTGGTAGTCTGGAAATAGTACGATAAAGGATTAAGTTAACCCCGCTCAAATTGTTAGCAAGACAGCTGTGCGTCCTTGTTCACCGTTGATTCTCCTGGCACAAGATCTATGGTTGAGATTGTTTAAGGTTTGGGTTGGTTAGGGTAATCACTACCCAACCCTAACTGCTCCCACTCATTCTTGATTTGATGCCACAACGCTCTGCAACCTAGTGTCCATGGTCGCGGCAACCTGCTCTTTCACAGTTTTCATGCCTTCCCGTCCTGGAAATATTTGAGGACAGTAAGGGACTCTGCCCACGGCTTATCACTGTGTTTTTTTAAGGGTATTTTATAATCATTTAATCTCTGCTTTTTTTTATTCGGCAAACATGCCCCTTCTTAACTCGTTTCTTGTTTTCTGTTGTCCTCATTACTTCCGGCATGGCTCTAACTCCGCGATTTGATGACTGTTGGGTAGAAGTAATGAATCAGGCTCGCAACGTCGGAAGATGAACTACCAACCTCCTTACTGCTTCCTTGTCTCAGGTGGATTTGGGTTTTAATGTATGGTGAAACTGCAAGTCCAGGTTGACTTATTTTTCTTTCTTATTTCGACTAAGTTAAAGATTAATTGTAACTTCTTTTGGCTTATTCGCAGATATGGCAGAAGTTTCGTGGAGATGCTTTCATAAATAGGTAAGGACAAAATCCTTACTGTGTTTTCCTTTAAACCCGTTAATATTTATTTGTCCTTCGTTATACATTAAGTTTGCTCACTTTTTGTTTTCCATTTTTTATTGGTCTACAGGTATGCTCGACCACCGAGACTGTAGGTGGATTTTTCTTTGTCTTGCTTGCCCCATACCTTGTTGACTTGGCTCTTCCATGCTCTAGGTATTCTCTACTGAGAAGGGGCGTTATTACCGCCACCCTGCTTCAATTATTCAATGGATTTTGCTTTCAGGGTTTTGCCGTGAGGTCTTGTGAAAGGCTTCACGCTGCCACTCCACAAATTCTTTTCCTCTTTCTTGTTTGAAATTCGAATGGCCTATGAACAGCTTAGGCTTGCCAAGAGCAAGAAAATTTTAACATATTTTGTACAGTTTCATTTTTAGATGTATGATAATTGGTCGTTGAGGTTAATTTTTTAAATACATTGCTCCATTTTTAACTCAGAGCTTGTTTATTTTTAAGCCTTTGGCACTGCCTCTCTCTCTAGAGAAGGCGAATATTTCATCAAGAGATCTTATGGTCCAGACTTAAGTTTATAGAAATATCTCTCAGTATATTTTGTATAAACCTTGTCTTTAGGGAATGAATGTATTTGAAAGAGAGTTTTAAGCAGTATTTATTGGTTTTCCTTCTACAATTTTAATTCATGTTATCACAAGAATATATCTATATTCCTGCCTTGGATAGTGAGTGTTGGTGCTCATATATTAATGTTGTTTCCATTAAAAATAAGTTAAGTATTTACTATGAGCACTATTTTCAGCATTGGGTATTTTCTGTCTTTATTTCACATACTTTGTTCTACAGTTCTTTATTTCTGTGATTTCTGTTATTTGAGCAACAACACCCTGCTTAATTCATGATAACAACGTTCATCTCTAGAGCTTACTGGTGCTTTTCTTCTTTCTGTAATCTTGAACCAACATTTATTTCTGTTACCCTTTCTGGGGTCTCTTACCAGAATATTGTTATATCTAGTTTAATTTATTCAACTGCTTCCTACAGATTCCTCGTTTTGTTCATCTAAGGTTCTGCATTTACTCTTTGTTCAGTAGTGTTTTCTTCAGAAGAATGTCTGGACCATTCTATTCGTGTTTATCATAGTTGCAGGGAACAACTTACTCGGAGCTTTCGCCATGATCGCTCTGAGTTAACAGTTCCCTGTTGTTAGATACTAGACATTAGCTTATAATTTTCATCTGTTTCATAATCTGTTTTAACATATATTCTGATAGTTTAAAAACAGAAAATAGTCTAGCATTTATTTAATTTAAAGAGAGTAAGCAGTAGTTCTCCTCATTTCATAAATACATTACTGTAATAACCACAGCCCAATACAGATAACTAGTTACTCGTTTAAGATCAACAAAATTCATTTACTTATCTGACTCACAAATACTGTTGAAGTTATCCTCCCTTCCTCGAGAGTGGCAATTACGTCCTCGTCTCTCCGTCGTGCTCCACACCTGAGTTAAATGAGTTGACAGCAGTTCTAGAAGAGACCTTAGGACTACCAGTCCAGTCTTCTATTCTAGGAACAATCAAAATTCTAAGTGATTCCACTGGTCTCTACCAACTCAGGAATTTCCACTCAATTCCCTCTCCTCAGTTACCAGACAGAACCCCTCTCCCTCACTGGGATGTACCTTTATCCTCAGAGGGTAGGGTAACTGTCTGAACTACTTTTTTGTTCAACTACTTCTAGTTCTTGGAATACTTTCACATTAGTCTTTTACCTTTTTACGGAACCACTTTCTAATACTTATTTTTATTTAATTAACAAAATTAATTTTTGTTTATCCAGTATTAATTCTCAAAAAATAGTAAATGTCTTAGTTTCCATAACATAAAATAACGTAACCATTACTTAGCACTTAAGCCAGCTGTCACATCTTTATAATAATCATTTAAAACATTATGATATAATTTGAATATATTTTTTACAATCAATCTATCATATAAATAAAGTTTTCTCTAAATAATTCATGTATATAAAATTTTATCTCATACAAATTATTTATTTAAAATATAATATATATATTTATCTTCATAATTATATATATACATTTTAAATATAAATTTTTATTTATCAACTAAATAGTTGACTTTGATATTTTTGCACATATATTTTACAAATTTGTATTGATTAATTAAATAATTAATTCATGATATTGTGATATCTTTGGACAAATAAAAAATAAAAACAAATACACTTTGTTATAATTATATTTAAAAATATATTTTTTATCAAAAATCATTAAAAAATATACGTAATTTAATTATAATAAAATATATTTATATAATTATATGTGATTTTACAACAATAATTTACAAACAACCAAAAAAAATCAAATATATCTCTTTTCCTTTTTTCGCTATTATTAAAAGTATAAATGCCCCACTAATTTATACATAACCATTGAGTTTTAAAATAAAAATAATAATAATAAAACAAGTCGAATCATTCATCATTGCATTATCAGCGTTATTAAAGGGTTAAAGAGAATTCTTTAATAATCAAATCACCAATCATTGCGCTATCAACCTTATTAAAAAGTTACGTCAATTCGTTTTTAAGCTAACGATAAATTCGCCAAGGGTGGTGCTTCACCTTTTTATGATTAGACGGATAAGTCTTTCAAAGGAAGAAAAAAAATATCCAATTTTAACTATTATATTTAATATATAAATTTATGCCAAAAAAAAATAATAATAATAATTTTTAATTATTATATATAATTTATAAATTTATAAAATTTATCTATATTTAAATTATTGAATTAAATGTTAGACGATTGAAATGTTTTAGGCTATTAGATTCAAAGTAAATAGTTTTTTATATGTTTTTTTGTAATGTTAGTTTTTTTTTTTTTTAATAAGTTAGATTGAATTTAAATTTTGGTGACTTTTAAGTTAAAATGTTAGTTATTAAAAATTTATTAGATTTTAACCTCAATTTTACATTTGACTAGCTCAAATTACACAAAAATAAAAATAAAAGTAAATTAAATAAAAAGATTGACATAATGTAATGAACATTTTAACTAGGTCAAAATATAATAAAAATTAAAAATAATAAAATAAAATAATAATTATTTATGTGGAATGTAGTTTATTTAAAGAGGGAAATTAAGATGACCTAGATCAATCTTAATTTTGGATCTACCAAGAGGCAAGAGGGACCATATGTCTTGATATGCAAACCTCTTTTAGAGTGAAAAGAGAATCGATCCCTATGATAAATAATAGAGATATAAACTAATTATTTAATAAAACTATTTTTAAATGTTTATAACCATTATTCTGTTAAAATTTTACTTAATAAAATGTATCTAAATTTTCATCCATCCAAATATACATAGTTTTTCATGTTCTATATTATTTTTGTTACAACTATTTTATTATTCAAAAAATACATGGTTTTTTTTGTTATATATTATTTATGTTACAACTATTTTATTATTCATAAGTAGTATTTCTTAATATATACAAAATTAAATTAATAATGAAAATTTTTAAAATATGTAATCTTTTTTAAATATCCAAATCATTTCATATAATTTATCTTGAGCAATAATGATGAATGTTCATAATTCTCATTTCTTAACTAACACTAAATTTACCATTAATTACTTAATTGTAATAGTTTCTAACTGCATAACAATTTGTAACTACATACATACTCTTTCGGATTTTTTTTGTTAATGAATATCAAATTTCTTCAGTTCAAAAAAAACTATATACATATCTTTAGTTACCTAAATGTAGCTAAAAAATCTTACATGTTTTTACTTTATAATCGTAAACAATTTTCATATGATATGATGTCAAACTTACTCTTGCTTTTTATTCTAAAATTTTAAACAAAGTTTTTCACTACATAATTTTAGCTTTTACAAAACAAAACAAAACAAAACAAAAAAACAAAAAAATCATTTCCAAACAAAACTTACAAAACAAAAAACTCACTCAGTACAAAATTGACACTATGTAATTAACAATAGAGTAAGTTGAGACAACCCTAAGGGATTTTTTGTACAAATTTTATCGTAACCTTTCCTTTCATCCAATATTTACTGTAGAGTCTTCTGAAGAGAGATTATATTCTAGTTTATACCTTGATCCACAATCAAAGAAAATGGCTAGGGATTTCACAAGTTATTAGTTTATAA
Organism: Pinus albicaulis; assembly: GCA_034641835.2. Classification (NCBI taxonomy): domain Eukaryota; kingdom Viridiplantae; phylum Streptophyta; class Pinopsida; order Pinales; family Pinaceae; genus Pinus; species Pinus albicaulis. Next base: position 1,598,663,903 of record CM076581.1, read on the forward strand.
CTTGATCCACAATCAAATAAAATGGCTAGAGATGTCACAAGTTATCATTCGCACTGTGATGTATTCACGTTCTCAGTTGAAATGGATCCTATTAGATGCATGGTGGCTAGAGACACTAAAAAATTCAAAATAGATATCTCTTATGGCATCCATATTTTCTACAATCCATCCAAATTTTCCATCTTATACAACAATTTCTAACAACAACCACTCAATTTGCTCTCCAATTTTTGAAACCCCCGCCCATACTAGGGAGATCACAGTGTAAAATCAAATGTCCATGTGGTCTTTTTAAAGGGTTCATAAACAAAACGAACAACGAGAAAGTCAATATTGTGGTATAATAACTGATTTTTGAATCATTGTGAAAAGAAAAACATCACATTAGCTCACAGAATATATCTAATACTATAAGGATCTGGGATGATAACAAAGTTTTAAATCATAATAACTAGGTGACACCCAAAACTAAGTTGTAGCCACAAGAAAAAAATCACAACAACTCACAGAATATATCCAAGGTTGCAATGAACTCCATACATAGTGATGGACATCATGGGAATTTTAGTGCACATAGAACACCACCCTAAAAGTTCTATACCGTTGATCAATTTAGAATAACTTAAGATGTGTAGATTGGATGTCGAGGTGGGTGGTACAATAATTGAGGATGTTTCTTAAAGGGTAAGGGAATTTAAATACTCAACCCTTCCACCAAAGCTATAAAAAGTGAGACTTGTAGATTATAGCTTTACAAAATTGACATTATTTGATTAAGAATAAGTTACAAACATCAGGTATTTAAAAAGTTAAAAGAGGAAGGTACATAAGGGCCATGGTAATTAATGTGATTCTTTGTATTATTTTTATTTAAAATAGTAATTTTTATTTTTATTTTTTTCAATGAATATTGTTAAATGTGTTGTACTATTTTTATTTAAAATAGTAATATGTGTTTGTATTTTTTAAATGAATATTGTTAAATGTGTAATTGAGTAAAATGTATTAATTGATATTCTAATTTTTAAGATATTTATTTAAAAAATTCAAAGTATGGTGAGTTTTGTTTTATTAAGCTTTACTCTAGATGTGCAGAGAATGAATATATCTCAAGTACCAATCAAGATTCTTGGTGGCTAGAGACACTAAAAACTTCACAATAGATATCTCTTATGACATCCATATTTTCTACAAACCATCCAAATTTTCCATCTTATACAACAATTTCTAACAATAACCATTAAATTTACTCTCCAATTTTTGAAACCCCCACCCATACTGGGGAGATCACAATGTAAAATCAAATGTTCCTGTGGTTTTTTTAAAGGGTTCATAAACAAAACAAACAACGAGAAAGTCAATATTGTTGTATAATAACTGATTTTTTAATCATTGTGACAAACAACACATCACATTAGCTCACAGAATATATCCAAGGTTGCAATGAACCCATACATAGTGATGGGCCTCATGGGAATTTTAGTGCGCATAGAACACCACCGTAAAAATTCTATACTCTTGATCAATTTAGAATAACTCAAGATGTGTAGATTGGATGTCGAGGTGGGTGGTAGAATAATTGAGGATGCTTCTTAAAGGGTAAGGGAATTTAGATACTCTACCCTTCCACCAAAGCTATAAAAAGTGAGACTTGTAGATTATAGCTTTACAAAATTGACACTATTTGATTAAGAATAAGTTACAAACATCGCGTATTTAAAAAGTAAAAAGAGGAAGGTACATGAGGGCCATGGTAATTAATGTGATCCTTTGTACTATTTTTATTTAAGATAGTAATTTGTATTTCTATTTTTTTAAATGAATATTGTTAAATGTGTTGTACTATTTTTATTTAAAATAGTAATTTGTATTTGTATTTTTTAAATGAATATTGTTAAATGCATAATTGATTAAAATGTATTAAGTTGATATTCTAATTTTTAAGATATTTATTTAAAAAATTCAAAGTATGGTGAGTTTTGTTTTATTAAGCTTTACTCTATATGTGCAGAGAATGACTATATCTCAAGTCCCAATCAAGATTCCTCTTTATCTTCTTATTCTAGCTTGTACCTTGACACTCCTCCTCCTTGCACAAATTTAAACTATGAGGCACAAGGTAGTTTCTACATATAGGAACATAGATATGATAAGAAAAATGTGATACTCTATTGTAATTTTATCTACAAATGTGATGGCAAGTGTGCCCTAAATCATGACAATTTAATGGTTAATGTAGTATAAGCTACATGCAAATTTACAGTCTTGTATACAAGATCAAGAAAGTTATGCCCCATATCCAACACCATAGAGCAAGACATGTTCACCAATTCAACAGTTGCTTCCAAATCTCTCTTAGTGCTAGAGTTGTTTTCTCAATAAACTCATTTTTACTACTCTTGAACTGATGAAAGCCATCGTTGTTACATATAGGAGCATTTAGGTCTGATAAGAAAAGTGTGATATTGTGTTATAATTTTCTCTATAGAGATGTTGGAGTTGTTTTCTCAATAAACTTGTTTTTACTGCTCTTAAGTGATGAAATCCATCGTTGTTGCATATAAGAGAATTTAGCTCTAATAAGAAAAGTGTGATACTGTGTTAGAATTTTCTCTACAAATGTGTTGGAGTTGTTTTCTCAATAAACTTTTTTTAACTGATCTTAAGTGATGAAATCAATCGTTGTTAAATTTAGGAGCATTTAGATCTGACAAGACAAGTGTGATACTTTGTTATAATTTTCTCTACAAATGTGATGGAAAGTGTGCCATGAATGTTGGAAATTTCATGGTTAATGTAATATAAGCTAAATAAAAATTCATTTCTTCTACACAAGATCAAGAAAGCTATGTTGAGTAGCCAACACCATAGAACAAGACATGTTTGCTTTTCATTCATCCATGGTGGCTCCATCTCTGCAACATCTTATTCCTTCTAAGCTACTCTTTCCTGTGTTATTTCCTTATGGCATTTCTTTTGCAACATGTGGTGCAATTGCTAGTTTAATTTCAAGGATTAGTTTAATTAGTCGAGTTCTTATCATTAAAGAATTTTTTCTATTGAGAGATCACAAGTTTAATTTTCTTGGAACTTTTTGGGTCAGGGTTTGTGATTAAGCAGATAATTATTCGATGAAAGTAGCAGCCGATAAGACCATGAACCACATAGAATATATATATATATATATATATATATATATATATATATATATATATATATATATATATAATATTTTTTTTCTCACAAATATATATATATATATATATATATATATATATATATATATATATTCTCATTTATAATATATATATATATATATATATATATATATATATATATGATGTGATTTAATTATTTTAGGTTTTAGAGAGTTTGGTTGGAATTCGATGAAAGAATTTGTAATCTTTAGTTAAACCATGATTTTTTTTTTTAATTTAAAATCTATTTTTAATGCATAAATAGATTTAGTATCTTAAAAAAAAAAAACTTTATGGCGCTTTAATTATGCAGAGTCAAAGATAAAATTTGTGATTATGACAAATTCCTACTAGATTTTAGACAAATTTAACCCAAAAATATGTCTCAACAACTTTCAAAATATAAAACAATTAAACTATAACTATTTTATATTTTTTTAATATTTCAATAATATTTTTAACTCCTAAACTTTATAATTTATTAAATTAAATAAATGAGATGAACACTTATATTATTTTTCCAGTAAAGTGAGTAAAGTCACCATGAAGGAGTATTTCTTCGGACTTGTCATAATGTGAGGAAAATGGAAAGAGATTTAAGAAGTTTAAATCATGGATGTGAATAGTGTTTTTTTTGTTCATTTAATTAATAATTGTGCCAGATTTCAAATTAAATTAAAAAATAAAATAAAATAAAAAAATTAATGTAAACTAAAATAAAATTAAAAAATGAAACGTGCTAAAGGGTCGATGAAACACCCTTTGGGTTTTGCGCCCCCTCGCCGTCGCCGAAGCCCTTTTGGCGAGCGGGTCCTCTCCCTCCACAACGTTAACGAAACGGAGCTACAAGATGTTAACTTATGTTACCTTCATCGTCATCCAGCTCTCGTAGATAGTTAACCTTTGTTTCGATACCCGCATGAAGTTAACCTCCATTTCGACGCTCTTTGTTTGTAGGCCAGCTCAAGAAGCCAGACATGAGTGGCTCACCTAATTCACGTAGCCAAAGGAGAGACGAAGTGACAAGTCACCCTTCATGAAGAGATTGGACGGCTCCAATTTGAAATTTGAATTAATGGGAATAAATGTTGTGTATTCGTTGTCCAATATACTGCACGTGGCGGGTCAAAAAAGGGACAATCCACTAGCCTTTTACCATCGAAACCTCCTCTCCTTCCTATTTTAATTTCATTCTGTCGAGTGAGTTGCTCTATCGAGGAGTAACATAATTGAAACAGGAGCTCTCTGTACAAAGAGGAAACAAGAGCTTTTCAATATAGTTGCGATGTTGAGGAGTAATAGAATTGAAACAGGAGCTCTCAGTGCAAAGAGGAAATGGGAGCTTTTCAATACAACTACTTTGTCGAGGAGTAACAGAATTGAAACAAGATCTCTTCATGCAAAGAGGAAATAGGAGCTTTATAGTATTGAAACGAGAGCTCTCCGTGCAAAGAGGAAACAGAAGATTTACAGTATTGAAACAAGAGCTCTCTGCACTTTCTTACCGTTGTCGTCTAGCGGGAAAAGAGTTGCCTACCTTTCTTTCTGAAGAGTTTGCAAAGGTAAATTCATTGTTCTTTTACAAAATTCTGTATTATGAAACTCACTGTTATTTTTGTATCCATTTTCTAATTTTATATTAACTAAGATAATTCCCCACTCCCGCAATATATACTAACTAAAGTCTCCAAATCAGTTTGTGTAACTGTCGAAATAGGAATTACTTTTGCTCCGAGATGTTGTTCCCTTGAGTTTCCGCAATGATGGAAAGCGAGTTGTCGCAACGGTGACCAACGAGTTTCCACAACGGTGACCATTGACTTGCCTCTACGACACTTATCCAGGTCACCATTGCGGCAACTCGTTTTTCACCGTTGTTTGTAATTTGTTGATGGGCTTCATGAATGGTGGGCTTCCATGAATGTTGGTTTATTCATTTTCTTTGTCTTGGCTTCCTTAAAGTCTACTATCCTCTACTGGGCCCTTTTTCTGGAGAATATCAAAGATGGTTATACAATGTTATTTTCACACCAGGTCAATAAATTATATTTGTGGTTATATGAATTTTTTGTGGAGTTAAAATAATATTGTGTACAACCAAGATTATCATTATATTTTTGGTTATCTGAATTTTTGTTGAGTTAAAAAAACATCATTTACAACCAATATGCTCATTATATTTGTGGTTATATGAATTTTTTACAACCAATATGCTCATTATATTTCTAGTTCTATTACTCACTCTTACAGTGCCAGTAATTCCTTGTTATAGTGAGTTTTCGCAACTATAACAGGGAGTTGCCACCACTATTACAGTAATTTTCTGCCACTGTAACAGGGATTTTCTTAAACCAATTGATTTCACACCAAGTTGATTTCACACCAAGTCAATATATATATATGTGTGTGTGTGTGTGTGTGTGTGTGTGTGTGTGTGTGTGTGTCACCAATATGTTTGACTATGCAAAGCATAGTGACAACAATGGCACAAAGGAACAATATTCCTAATGTGTTGCTGCAATTGAAAATTTAGATAATGTTATCTCAAGTTGCAGGTCTGAAAATATATAGTCATAGATAAATTCATAGAAGCTAATTTATACTTTTTTGTCAAGCGACCATTGGAATACTAGTGGTATTTTGGCTATCATGGAAACAATAATGAGCTTTGGGCCACAATGAAGCATAATGAAATTTATTGTTAAAGAAACATATAACCAAGATTATGTGTATCTTTCTTTTTTGAAACCACAAAAACACTATCCTTGCTTGCAAACCTAGCTATTTGATTATGTGTATTTGTAAACAAAATCTAATGGCCTTAATTAGACAAAGGGTTTACTATAATTACATTTCGGACAAGATCAAGGTTTATGATAGTAGTATGCAACACTATAAAGAAGTGGATATTTATGATGAAAAATTTTGTGCTAGCATTTGGAGCCAATTATTTCTTTTTCTTAGAATCCATTGTAAGTGGAGTTATGTTGGTACCTGGTAGTTATTATGTAAATGGCATAGAGAATATGAAGGTTGTTTCTCAAGGCTTGGCCATTGTTCTAGAGATTTGGTGTTTTTTTGCAGAAGTCCTAGTCTTTAGGAAATTCTGGTAAATTTATTTAAGCTTCCCTTCTCTGCAAGCCATAAAAAAAATCCCAAACACATCCAAGAATGGATGTTCCACTTAATGTACCCTATATCTCGGTCAGATACTTCTTCATTTCCCAATTGTTAGTTATAGTTGAATACATCTATGTTTGCAATACTTTGAAGCATCATTGGATTATCTAGAAATCCGAGAAATATGGGTGTGGCGAGAGAGTGCACTTTGTTGGAGGCCCGAATACACCATGCCCCAAATAAAATGTGGAAATCTAAATGATATCTGGTGGGTTTTGTTATCACAGTTTATTTTCAGGATAAAGACTTCAAGGGTAATGGCTTGGAGTAGTTATTTAAAATATTCCACGAAAAATTTAGGCATGGTGATAGATAATTTGTCAGCGTTGGTTCAAAAAATTTAAAACGATGGCACTGACAAATCAAATGGAAACACTTTGTTTTGCTCTTTTTTTCCCTCTTTTAGTCATAAACTTTAGACGCAGTTTCCAAACAGCTGGAAAAGAATTTTTTAAAACAAAAAGAGGTTTTTTTTGGGAATAGGTTCATTTAAAAAAACCTCTCCATTTTTACACAGGTGTAATGGTTTGAAAGATTCAGAGGAATATTTGCAGCCCATTTTTCCAGGTTTAAATATTAAATAATTTCATGTTTTAGCCATTAAATTTTGGTGCGATTTCCGAGAAGGTGGCGATAAATTTCAAAAAAACAAACATATCATTTATGAAAACCTCTTTCAGTTTTCACAAAGCTAGCATGGTTTTGTAGAAATTTGAATAACTGTTAAATTATTCACCGAGATTATCCTGATCACACACTATTTGAGCTTCATGCATAATACATAACCTCTTCTACTATTGATCATTAATTTGCGGAAATTAAACAATCGCATGCGCACATTAAAACCATAAACAATCACACATATAAACACAGTATTTATGGGAAAGCTTAAAGCTAAAAACCCCCAAATATCTGTATATTATAATGATAGAGATCATGTAACAATCATTGTACAAACTCCTCACAAGCTCTCAGTACAATCTCCAATTGTTACACACTACACAAGCTCAGATCTAACAAAACATATGCTCCAATCTGCTCCACCTGTTAGCCTGCCTCTATTGCGCAATCCAAGATGAATAATGGCCCAATCTGAGTTCGAATCCCTCTGGTATGCACTGCGCAATCCTCATTGGCATCTCCATCAATGTGTGGTGCAAACTCATGCACTAGTATGGTCACAACTGATAGTCACACTTGCTCTTTCACCTACCTCTCCACTGGTCTCCACTGAAACTGTCCATGCACTGAAGTTAATTGATGTATTCTTTAGTTGATTTATGAGTTAATAATTATTGAATTAATTAATAATTAATTCACACCACTCTCACTAGTGTATCAATTAGTTAGACTAGATACAACAAGCTCAACTATGTTTAACTGAGTTAAACTGAACACAACTCCATTAACTCCTCAATCAACTCCACCAAACTCTGTCACCTGAGTTCTCACTGAAGTCTCCATGCAATAGCTCCACTAAACCCTCAGGAATAGCATAATTCTTTCTGTCAGCTGCATGTGCCACATCTGTGCACTTAACAGAAGTGCTCCAAGAGGATAAGATAATGTTTAGAGTCCAAATATTATTAAGAGCAGGGAAAATTTTAGGGGCGAATTTTAAGGGGTTTTAAATTTTGATAGGGCGAATTTTTTATATAAAACCCATTTTCTATAGTTTTATAAAGTTAGCCCTATAATTATTTTAAAAATAATTAATTATTAAATATTAGCCCACCAAATTAAATGCCGATAAAACTGGAAAAATAAAATTCGCTCCCGATTTTCTTTATCTGGCACAGACTTCAATGGCATTCGCCTGGATTTACTAATCGGAAGAAGGGGTTGGAGTGATTCGCCCCATTTTTTCACTGGTTGGGGGCCGCATACCCCAAGCAATTAGACCGCAACAAGTGAACTTCATTGGATCTAGGTGCCAGGTTTGAGAAATCTATGTTACATGAAAACCATCGAGGATTTACACCGAACCTGAACTTCGTTGGGTCTAGGTTGCAGGTTTGAGAAATCTTCGTTACATGAAAACCATCGAGGATTTGCACCGAACCTGAACTTCGTTGGGTCTAGGTGCCAGGTTTGAGAAATCTCTGTTACATGAAAACCCTTGAATGTGATGCCCACTTCTTCAGGATTGTCGGCGAAACAAAAAATCTCTCGTAACGGTTTGGAAGGAATAGGATTTAAGACATTGTCACACCCAACAAACTGTGATTTTCATTCTCTTTTCTGCTCTGCATCTTTTATATTTTGTTTGCCGCATTGCATGGCTATGCATCTTGTATTTTGCAGCGCATTTTTTTATTTTTTTTTTAATGGATTGTTTAGTTTTGTTGGGTGGAATGTAATGGGTGCTCTGATTTCTTTCTTTTCATTTCTTTTAATGGTGTGCTTGCAATGTTTGCCTGGGCAATTTAATTTTGTTGCCAAAATGCAGAGCAGAAACAGATCATTTTGGATTTCTGTCATCTGGGCGTTTTAATTTTGTTAGCGGGCTGCAGAGTAAAAACAGATGGGAAAAGATGAACCCAACGATTTTGGGCTTATGTCAGATGACCCATCTTACCTATCGAAGTGATTGGGCAGGCATTTTCAAATTATTTATACTCAATAATTTTACTGATAAATTTGTACAGAAGTGGCCTTTTACATAATGGCTAGACAGAGAGATTTAATAATTGTTTTATGTTTTATGATGTCATTAATCGCAGAGGTTCGTTTGCTTTTATTATCTATCATTGGCACTTCTTGCCCAATGATTTGAAATGAAGTCTGATCCGCAAAAGATAAAGAGTAGGGTTGAGGAAAGGGTTTGATTCTTATTTTGTCACTGGTATTTATATCTCTGTATTTCATTGGGTCAGAGGTTGTTTCCTTGCTCAATCTTTCTGAATGGTTTGCAGTAAAGCTTGGCATATGGGATGAAAAGTCGTAGGATGAAGAAAAAGTACGTGCATTCTTCCCTCAGCCCTGGAATCAGATAGCACACGTTCTGGGTGCAAATTTTGTCATTTGGGTTTCTCACAGTCTCTGCATATTCTATGCATGTGCAAATTCTATCATATTCTTTTTTCTGTTTGTGCACATTTTTTCAATGTTACCGCTGCTTAGGTTAACTGGTAATCCAATCTACTTATCGTGAATTTTATATTAAACTTCACTTTCAGATCTTGATTATTACATAGTTGTGAGTTGTATTAACGTTACATTTTGTTTTGTTCCTTACCTATAGGCTATGGGTTAGTTAATATACGTTTCTTATAGTCTTTTTCGTTCAATGTTTGCCATATGTTTGCCATATTTTCCATGTAGTATTTTATTTATTTATATTTTATTGCTGGTAAAGAACAGATGATTCGAGTAATTGAGTGATCCAACTTAGCTTTAAAAAAAATGAGTTTAATATTAGAAAAAAAATCTTGATAAATGGTTTGGGTTCCTTATCATTTTTTTTGTTCTGTACAATACTTCATTGTTGGTAAAGAGCTAGATGGTTCGAACAATTGACCAACCAATCTCAAGTCAAAAATAAATAAAAATAATCTAGAATTAGGCTCAGAGAAAGCCTTATAAACCATTTGCGGTATGGTCGTTTTTTCGAAGCAATCTATTTTTTTCCCTGCTCTGTACATTATTTTATTGATTTAAATAAAAAGTGATAGAAGATCAGAGGAGGCGCTCTGTAATCGATTGATCTTGTTATATATACCCATGAAGGCGCTTTGCAATAGATTTATTTTGTTATATATACCCATGAATAACTTGATAACGCTAGTGAACCAGATCAGAAGTATACCACACAGGGAGATCATGAATGAACTTTATCCATTGTGGAAGGATAGAGCTCTGAGACATTGCATGTGTTGGGGAGCATTTGTACAAATCTTTTCACTGGACAACCGCTTGTTTATCTAACTGCACAAGATTGATTAAGGAATATGGGATTACATTACGTCAAGGTCCTTAACATATCCATGTTTTTACGAGGTTTCCAACCAATTCAAGGATCGAAGTGTGGGCAAGGATGGTGTCCTGCAAATTTAAAATTTTCTGTGTTTTTTCGCTGCTTGAAGTTTGACTCATTCAAACCGGCCTGATTTGTTTTTCAAAGTTTCTGATGTTTGCTTGTATATTTTGATTGCAATACATAATTTGTCTTTAGTAAACTGATCCCATAGATGTATTAGAGTCCTTGTTTCTATTTGTCCTTGCTTCTGTTTTTATATTCTAGTACCATATTTCTGTAAGAGGTAAATTGAAAATCGTGCGTTAAGAAAGTGTTATTTCGAAATATGCATGTTGGGTATTTGGATATTATCATAATGGTTCTTATATTTAACTGTTTTGAATAGTGATTTTAATAACTATAAAGATTTATTGAATCTAAATGTGAGAGGTTTGATAAATTTAAGTGGCTAATTAGAGATAAAGCATGGATGAAGCATAGATGATAGGTACTATAAAAAGTTAAGCAATGATTATTAGTCAAAAATATTTAGGGAATTATTGTATGAGTAGTCATTAGAGATAAAGTATGGATGAAGCATAGATGATAGGTACCATAAAAAGTCAAGCAATGATTATTAGTCAAAAATATTTAGGAAATTATTGTATTAGTAGTCATTGCGTGTCAAAATGTATGGTTTTATAGTGGTTAGAATATTTAGGGAATTATTGTATGAGTAGTCATTGTGTGTCAAAATGTATGGTTTTATAGTGGTCAGGGATGATTGTATTGAAGATCATACAAGGGATAGGAGGTATAGTGTGTCTAGGGATTATATGCTTAATGATCTTGTTAAGTCTGGGCACTACAACATAAAGGGGGGTTTTAAGACAATATTTAAGACAATTTTTAGATAAATTGTCTTAATTTGAGACAAAAGAAAACTTGTGTATTGTCTTAAATATTGTCTTTAAGCAGGTGTCTCAAATTAAATCGTCTTATAATTAAATTGTCTTAAAATATTGTCTTTATAAAGACAATATATAACACAATCATTTTTGTCTCTCCAGAGACAATTTCATTTTTGTCTCTCCTAAGACAATAGTTGCACTACAACACAAAGGGGCGTTTTAAGACAATTTTTGGGTAAATTGTCTTAAGTTGAGACAATTTCATTTTTGTCTCTCCAAAGACAATAGTTGGAATTAAAAACATTGTCTTTATGGAGACAATGTCTTTAATCGTATCTATTGTCTCTGTAGAGACAATAGAAAACAATGAACCCAGAAAAATATCTCACCATTAAAAGAAATCAATATAAAAATATTTAATCCTGCTATATGGAGTATCTGGAGGAAAAAATCTATTCAAAATAAATGTGCCTGTCTTCACCTCTGAGAGGGAGCAAAACCAACAAATCCTGTCCTGTGTAGAATCTTGTGATTGTCTTTATCTGTAGATGGTGCAAGTGCATTGTCAACTGAGGGGAGACCTGAGGCCATGATAACAGTGTTGTATGTGGTCAGGATGGATAGTGAGACCATGAGAAATCTTCAAGAAATTCTCAGTATAAAATTCTAGCTTAGGGCTGAGAGGCTACAGTGGGAAATCCTACGTGATATAAATGAACTGGTGATAAATGTGATGGTGATTCCTTAATGGCCTGCGACCAGGGAGGGTGAATTGATAGATACTTTAAAAAAAAAATAATAAAAGGGGCAAGGGGTGATCCTTGGGAAAGTCATGGTAGTGGGCAAGTGGCAATCCTTGGGAAATCATGTTAGGGGTGTGGGCAAGGGGCGATCCTTGGGATTTCATGGTAGGGGTTTCAGGGAATAAATTCCCATTTTGGGTTACAAAAGGAAAAGTACTAGAAGGTTTTCATGTTCTAGGATGCTTAATTAATTTCCTTGGGATGTAAAGCTTTTCAATATAGTGTCTCATCTTTCCCTTTCAAGCAATGTTAATACTGTCAACTCTGGCCATCCCAGCCTGAGGTTTTCTTCCCAGGTTCTCTGCTATCAGGTCATTCTCTCCCCATCAATAAGCTTCTCTACTCTGTGTCAGCACCTCATTCATGATGAGGTGGCATTCATGTGGTGGAGCCAAGCTACGCTGAATGGAACTACCATTGCTTACATGAAGCTTCCTATTAGCATCAATCAAGAAATGAAGCTCATTCCCTTTCCCTTTCCTGCATCTAGATCACCCTAATGGAAGATAGGGGTTTATCACCCCATTTAGAGTTTGCATTGATGTTTTCCAATATATTTGCAGCCTTATTTTCAGCCCATAGATAACGAGTGAAATCCACTTCTTGCAGGTAGTCTTTTAATCTAGTTGTCTTTGCAAGAGGAGTAACCAAAAGCCATTTATGGATCAGGTACTCCCATGGATTTTAGTTATGTGGCATATTGATGATTATGTTAGAAACTCCTTTTACGGTCACATGTTTGATCCCTAAATTTATTCTAGTATGGATGTCTTTCATGACAGTCAGAATTGCGGCCATATTTTTTGTGATTATGCTAATGTTATGGGTGTACATATGGACAAAGTTCACCTCATGATTCCTGATGAAGCCTCAATTCCAGGTCTGTTGGGATTGCCTTTGGAGATGGTGTCAAAGTTGAATTTGAGGGAGGAGGAATGGAGGGGGATTCTATGTTTCCTTCATATTTATCTTTTCCTTGTTGATCTATACTGAGTCCTGTTGACGGGAAAATTTGTCCAGCCAACAGTAGGGGATCTCCCCGGTAGAAAGTCCCAATTAGACCTTGAACCGTTTGGAGTAGGGATCCCGTCCGGGGTGTGGGTCCGGCTACCGCTTAAGACGCCTTCCCTTAGGTCTCAAAAGTAACTGTTTGAACCTATGGATATACACTTATTCACATGATACAGAATACAGGATTGATGCGTTAAACATGAATCAAACACTATGCGTAGCAAGATTATAAATAAAGCATGTACACCTCAGGAGATGTCATTAGCAACACATCTTTGGGGGTAATGCTTATAAGGTAGTCTGACCACAAAAGAAATAGTTCCTTATGGCGAGATATCCCTTTACCTTCTGAAAGATAAAACGAAATGCTAACAAAATAGTTCATTAACATTCATTAATAGAGCAAATGATAAATTGAACATCATTGACACAACACAGATAGCCATGATGCATAAATGATGACATAAAGAGTGCAGCTTCATTAATCATAGGATGTTCTGAAACTGTACAAGGAATACACACAATGTTTGCACAGCAAAACACATCATAACCATAGGGTGTTTTAACAAGTATCTCTATATTCATATGCGTAAGAGTATAATCCTTCAATACAATGCCATGTAGTTCTTCAGTTTCCAAAAGAAAAAGCCCCCTTTACAAGCTCCCGAAGGAGTATTTATAATACGAAAACTGCCCGTTGGGCTTCCTTGACTGTTCACCTTCCTGGCCGTTGGGTTGCCTTGCGACCCATTCCTTTTGCGACCTGCGATCTGAGCCGCTGTTGCGACTTGCGACCTGGGCTTTCGTTGCGACCTGCGACCTGGGCTGTCGTTGCGACCTGCGACCTGGGCTTGCCATTGCGGCCCGCGACTTGACTGGGTCGCGGGGTCGCAAGTTGTAAGAAAATTTCTAAGGTGCGACCTTGCGACCTTGCGACTAGGTCGCTGGGTTGCAGGGTCGCGGATCGTGTAAAAACCGAAGGCATGCGACCTTGCGACCTTGCGACTAGGTCGCTGGGTCGCAGGGTCGCAAAGGTGAAAAAACCGAAATCATGCGACCTTGCGACCTTGCGACTAGGTCGCTGGGTCGCAGGGTCGCAAAGGTGAAAAAACCGAAGGCATGCTACCTTGCGACCTTGCGACTAGGTCGCTGGGTCGCAGGGTCGCAAAAAGGTTAAAAATCGAAGATATGCGACCTGTTGGGATCTACGACCTGGGGCAATGTGCGACCTGGGGTTTTATACTTTTGAATTTGTCTTTCAAAGATATCATAACCTTGCTCTCCGAAGGCCTGGCTTAACCTTCGCTGTGTGAGACAGCAGCCTTTATCTGTCGGCGAGGTTATTTCTGCATTAAGGGAAATTGCATGAAATGATATATTACCTGCAAGAAAACAGAATCAATCAACATAGTCCCTTTTTCTTCTCATACAACTTGCAGAAAAATGAATTTATACTAGCCCTGTACATCTATAACTATACATGAATGTTAGGGAATCAATATAAAAAATGCAATAATCTATCACAGCTAAAATCAGTTGGACCCCTGTGTGGTCAGGCACTGTGTCACTATGTCATCGGAGTGAATGGTGTAGGCTCTTCCTGCGCCTCTTCGACTGCTGCAAATGCATCTTAGTATGGTTGTAGACCGAGCTTGAAATGCAGACTCAATTGATGCGCAGTGTCGGTTTGGGCCACATGCTCTGTATGTCTGCCGGGACACGCATTATGATATGCACTAACAATACATTTTCCAATCCTTGAGTCGCGCTCACGATACTCTTGGGATGAGGCTGCGGAAAACCCAAACGTAGCCATGAATTCGGAATGGTCACAAAGATTAGCTACGCACAGAAACTTGCTTTAAGGCAACGCCTTCACTAAAAATAATTCCTTGGGCTGCTGGTAAGGCCTGCAAATTATGTGTAACTGTAACCCAGCTCTGACTTTCAGCATAAACGGGCTGTATTCGTAACCCCGTGGACGCCTTGGAGACACAGTCGAAGGTAATTCGGACTTACAGGTAATGGAGGTTGTGCTGGGCGCAGCGCACTGTAGAGGGTGCATATTTTCTCAGAAGTTTTGTTTTCCATGCTAACGCAACCAGAAGCGAAGGGATTCGACCCTTTTCTTGCACTGAATGTCAGCCAGGGTGAGCGTTATCACTGCATGCCAGACTTTTAGCTCCTGTCGTGGAAATCAGCTGCACGTCTAAGTGCTCCATCTTCGCTTCTCTATTCAATGATGCGTTATAGTCGCAACATCATCTCCACGCAGACCTACACGTCGACCTATCTCTTTTATTGTGGCTTTTGCTAGTGCAACGCTGGATTTTAGGCATTCTGTTCCCATGGCGAGCAGCTCATTCCTTCGTGAGCCTGCAATAGAAAATGTACTGAATGAATCTGCGTGCGAAGCGATGATCCAGTTTTTTCCAGCGCTTTTGGACAGAGTGGAGACAGCTCGATGTGGTCAGTAACGGAAATATTGATAGCATCTTTCTAAATGGGACTAGGGCAGGTTATTTGCAGAAAGATTCTCTCCCAGAAAATCGTTGTCGGGGCTGCAAAATCAGATTTTATTCATTCTTCTAAAAGTAGCGCAGCATGCCGTTTATGGCACTGGCTTTTCAGTCCGGGCCTTTAGCTGCAGCGCATGAATTATGCGCGGTATATACAACAATTTCCATGCAGAGTTGGGACAGACACGTGGAAGATTTCATCCGTTATCAACGCACCATGGTTGCTGCCGCATGTTTATTAAAATATCCTTCTCCCTGTTCAAACATAGCTTTTGACCGCTACGTATATACCTTGCTCCAACGTTTCATTATGTTGAAAAATCTGCCAACGAACGTTGGGCTACATGCCACGTGGCCACGTCTTTAGACTATCGAACATATGTATATCGGCTCTAACTTTTAAAATAGGGTGAAAATCGCGCTGATGTTTCCATATACCCCTGCAATCCTTTTGATCAAACTGTTTGATGGTCGTTACAATGCCGGCCACTATAGATCTGTTTAAAACGTTTTGTTTCATGCTCTGAACGTAAAGTTTCCATCAATCGTACCATCGAACATTTAAATTAGTGCAACGTGTCCATGGATGTTTGGCGTTGGGTTTTGACCGCTCCATACAACGCGAATATGCTACGTTCAACTCCATGCAATGCCGTTTGACTATTGAATATATACATATATATCTGCTTCCAATATTTACCATAGGCAGAAGATTGTGTTGAGGCTTTCACATAGTCTGGCAATTCCTGTGATCGTAACCGCTCGTCGTAGGTGGGCTACAAGTTTTGACTTCATGTTTGAACTGCCCCAAGGAATCAACTCCGTCGTAGAAATACAGCGAATTTCCTTATAACTACGATTCGTGTTTTGATTTGACTGCTGTATGGACACATTTGCTCCAAACTTTTACGTAAGTTGAAAAATTGAGTGCCATGCAAACGTTGGCTCCATGCAACGTGTCCAAACGTAAGGCTGACTACCATATGCCTGCCCCACGTGGATTGAACCTGCAATATTAAACTGCTTGCACCCGTGTACAGTCGTGAAGTCCTATGTGATTTTATATGGTTTGCATAACATGCAACTCGCACCAAGACTTTGTATCATTAAATTTATTTGTTCGACCAACGAACTTGGCGCCCATGCAACGTGATCTTGCACCTTGTATTAATATACACATGGTCCTGTGCCTTGTATTAAAATGTACAACATCACCTTGCGCCTTGCATTAAAATGTATAACATCACCTTGCGCCTTGTATTAATGTATGCATGGTCTAGTGCTTTGTATTTATACATACAACATCACCTTGCTCCATTGAACTTGCGCGCTCTATGATGTTATTACTTAGCTTTGCTCCACGATATCCTATGTTTTTTTTTTTCCGAACCACATGAGTTCTTTCCCTTGGTTTTAATCACATCATATTTAAACCATAACCTTCATCCACATAGTTGCGCCCATCTAGAATGTTTTTGCATAGTTTTTTGGTTCCCCGATCTTTGGTGGTTTTGAAACCACATGTTTTCGAACTTGGTCTTAATTCGATCATTCACTTTACCTCATAATATGAAGGCTCCTTGTTTTGAAAGATCGTGAGTCGAAAAATGCTACTCAAGCCACATTAATGGCCCTTCTAATATTGAGCCTTTCTGCTTTGTAGTTATAGAGACTATTTGCATATGCATCAAGGTGCCAGTCTTCCAAAGGTGCATGCGTTTAATCATCACCTCTTAGGTTCAATTTGCAGTTCCCCATCCCTTATGGTTCCGCATAGATAGGCCTTATGGATATGAAAGAGCAAGGCGACTAGGGTTTTAATGCCATTTCCTTGTTTCGCTTTGTACTCCTTGCAGCATCAATAATTTCACACTATGTAGCTAAGGATCCATAAATGCTGCTTCCAGAGATGCGCTCACATATTTGAAACTCTGTCGTTGGCTTGCCACACCAACACATATGCTTTCACACTGCCACTTGGCACGATAAAGCCTTGAACGAGAATGTCACCCCTCAGTGAGATCTCCTGATTTTGCTTTGTTCACCGGGCCATAATTAATGCTAGACTTGTCGAAATGGCGACAAATGTTCCTTTGTATACAGACATCGACACAGAGCTGGCATTATGCAGGATCTCCACAATTCTGGTGTGCGCTAATGAAGAACACCTTCTGCGTTGGTGACACAAAAGGTTCTTTCTCTGATCGACACATATCACACTATTCTCCTTTTAACAGTACTGGTCACTTTCTCCTCCTCCTCCCCTGTTCCGCAACTTTTTCCTCGCCGTTGAGCTCAATTTCATTTCCCTCGATGTCGCGACACGACTGAGGAGTCTGTTACCCGTGGGTCGACCTGTGTAGAACATTACGACAATCATAATTATTCTTTGATAATGGTGCCCATAGATAAAACATATGAGACTAGCAAATGTAACAGAGGTATTCAAACCACATGCTTAATGACCTACGACGACAGGGCCTTTAATTGTTAACATACAAAAGTTTCCCATTTAAAAGTATGTATGGCAATCTCATCACACGTGATGCGACTGTGATACGAGTGTTCGGTCGCATGCCGGATGATCCTTCCCACATATGGCGTGATTGCAGCGACAACATCAAGTCATGGTGATGAGACAACTCATGAGGGATTAGAGATAGGTCGGTGGGATGTCGTTGGCTGCGGGTTAGGTGAAAGACTTTAACGCCTAGGCGAGCAGAGGGGGAACCTGAAATTTTAAATATACCCAAAATTTTGGGTGGTGTTGTAGCGGCTACAACAAGTCCTTAACCAAGATGCCCCATTCTGCCAGTTTTTGGCCATGCGCAGGTGAGATCTGCAACTCTCCTCTCCCCAAGGTTTTACTTCAATGGTCACCTTTATATTTCTTTTGATTCTATGGTAGACTTTTTTTGTTATGCCCCTTGCATGTATTCCATATTATGAAACCAAGTGCTATGTCCCCATGGCATGCTCATAAGTTCAAGTCTAAAAGCTTCTTGGGCCAGCGCTTAATGAAACTTTAGATCTCATATATTTTCCTAATGCTTCTCATCTTTGGAACTGTGTCTCGACTCTCAGCAGCATCCAGAGATGTCACAATGGAGAAACAAGTGGTTGATTCTTGATATTTCCCTAAGCGGTCTGGTACAGTTTGCATCTCAAAGGCCCAATGTATTCTACTTATGCATAGGTTTTGTCATGTCAGTGTACATGAAGGCTACGACCTTGGGCCAATATGTTGGATTCCAAGACTTGGTCCAAATTCTGTCTCGAAAACTGGTTTGTTTGTGTTTGGTGGTGCATAATATGTATCATCGAGTGCCAGTTTTTCATAGGCATGGATCATAATAGTTGACCATTGAGGAGGGAGGTTGAGAAGAGACCCAAGGCCCAACCAATCTATGGTATGAAGTATTTTGGGCCTTTTCCTTTCACTTTTTGACCTAATCAGAGGGGATGACCTGGGACTATGAAATGATACCCCTGAAAGTCTCAGGCCAATAGGATGGGATGAGTAAAGATTGAGATTTGTCTCTAAGTGCTTCTTTCAAAAATAGAGTAAGGCATCTTTGGTCCAGATAGCAAAATAAAGTGGATAGGGAGCCTCGGGCCAATATGGGATGAGAAAATATTGAGATTTGTCTCTGAGTACCATATTTCACGAATAGAGCAAGGCACATTTGGTCAGGATAGAAAAGAAAGTGGAAAGGGATCCCCTGAATCTTGTAAAAGACAATAACAATGACATTTGATCTCATAGTTAAAAGGGTTTTTGATTATGAGATGCATTTCTACCTCAGTTTCTTGTAAGTGACATAACCCACAAATCCTGTCTGAGTCTTCCCTGAGTTGGCTAGGAGCTCACTTTCTTTCAGCTTATCCTTGGCTAATTTTCTAATTCTTTTACTGTGGTCTACTTTTTGGGCTTTTAGGTGGTTTGATTTTGATAACCAATTCTTTGAGAAGACATTTTCTTCAAATTATATTGCAACTACCTATGTTGTTCTTCATTTTGGAAATATTTGCTCATCTTCCAATACGAGTAGACCTAGATCATTGTCTGCATCCATTGTATAGCACAATTTCCTTTTGGGGTTCCTCCTGTCGCTTGTAATTCTGATGTATTATTTGTCCCATTGTATCTATTGGCTTCCCTCATCTTGGGACTTATATTTCTCCTCTTAATTTTTCAAATCTCTAGTTTAATTAGCATAGGTATTCTCCAATTTTTAACTATATCTTATGCTTTCGGTCAATGTTGCAAACATTTGGATAAAATCAGTAATCGTTTTAGAAAACCAAAAAAAACAAAAAAGTCAAGAAAATATTGGTAAAAAGTGGCAAAATTAAGATACCACCAAATAGGCCAAAAAATAGTGATAAAATTGGGATGTTTGCAACAATGTTTTCGATGGGGTGTATCTTAATCATTTCACGTTATTTTACCTTTTTGGTTGGAATTCGTGATATTAACCATTTCATGTTATTACTTTTTGGTTGGAATTCGTGATATTTTTTGTTTGGGAGATTGTGAATTTTTGTTGTTTAAAATGTGTTTTTGAATGTATAAATAGATTCAGTGCCCTGAAAAGCTCTAGGGCACTTGAATTGTGTAGATTATAAAACTTAAACTTACAATTCCACGAATAAGGTAGAAATGTTTATGAATAAGAAATGTTTAAAACTCAAACTGCCATGCCTGGTAGAAATGTTTATGAATAATAAATGTTTAAAACTCAAATTGCCATGCCTGGTAGAAATGTTTATGAATAAGGTATTAGAACATAACTCTCAATTCCATTTGATGACCAATTAATCATGGTTTGCTCTTGCATTGTTTTCTGAATATGTACATGTGGTTGCAGGAGATCAAAGTGGAGGAGTTATTACCCATGAGTTGCCATTTTCAGAGATCAACAAAGCTTTTGAATTTTTGTTGGCAGGCAATTGCTTGAGATGTGTTCTCCACCTCTAACTCCCACTATAAATTGCTGACTATTTGTTTTTGACATTTCGATTTGAATGGAATTTGCTCCAATAAAATAATTAGAATGAATAAGATGATCTGTTGAGCATAGTCTCAGTGTTTGTGACAACGATTGCTAAATAAATTATAAATTTGTTTAAAATGGCGGTTGACAAATAAATTATAAGCTTCCTAATCGAAGGAATGTACAAATAGTATTTATAATTGTGCGATAGACAACGACATTGTAACAAAGATTCGTTTGCTAGTAAAGGATACGTGGGAGGTTGTTGCCCTTTCAAAATGATATTTAATCACTAAATAACAATTATAAAATTGAGAAAAATTGTCATAAGGGGGTCCAGTTATGCGACCATTAGGCTTTTATAAAGAATGTTAGACCAGTTATGATAATGACAAACAACGTAGACTATCTTTTATGTAATATTTTATTTTAGTAAATTTTATTATGTTATGGTGGTATGTGGGGATTATGGTTTAAATATTTTAGGATGATAATGACCGTTTTATTTAAACATCCATTGAAATTAATTATGTTGTTTTTGTGGACTTCTTTTTACTAATATTGTCATATAATTCTATTTTAGTAATTTTATTATTTTAGAAATTTTATTATAATATGGTTATGGTTTGATGATGGTAGTTAATATTTATTGGAACTATATTTTATTCATTAGATATTAAGAAAGATAAGGAATTATTCAGTTTTTTTTGTTAAATAGTAAAAAAAACATTCTAAGATTCATATAATTTTGATAAATTAGAAAGTTAAGAATGTTGGCATTGTGACAAATATTTTGAAATTGTGATGTAATATGGGTGTACACAAAATATTTTAATATAAAGTGTTTTTCATCTTCAACTCTCTTTTTTTTCTTTTATTTTTTTATTTTTTATTTTTTCCCTCGAAAAAAAAAACCTTAAATTTTGTTAATGGTATAAAAATTATATTTTGTAGACACACATAATGTGTGTGCATATAGGATCAGAAAGTACATGATGAAGCTAAAAAGAATAAAAGGAAAAAGAAAGATTTTTTTTATGACTAAGAACTGCAGGAAAATTAACATCAAAAGAAACAAAGAAAATAAAGTATGACAACTAGAGCTAATATTTTCATTTTTTTCCTTTTTTTCAATTTTTTCCAACCCTTGGGATTTGGTTCAACAAGAACCAAATTCAATTCACGTCCCACTCGTGGGACTCCTTTGTTAGAATCCAAGCTCTTAGAGACATGAGCTCTCTTTGAGCCCCTGATTCCATCCAATGTTAAAGAGTCCTTATGATCCTTTCCTTTCTAATGAATGGTGGCAATTTCTTGTTGAACCATAGCGTCCACATTCAGCGTGTCTCCCTATTTGGCCATATCAATCATTTCTTCTTTTTTGAGTTGAATTTCCTTGTTATCTTCTTCAATCAATCAATATATCTTCTTCCTTTTTGAGTGCTTGAAGAAAAAAGCACTCAACCTTCCATGTTTCCTCAAACTCCTCTCCAACCTCAATATCAGTGCTAGTAGTAGCATGAGCAACAAAACTACACTTAGCAGAACTAGAACGCATTTTCCAAACTGCACGAGAACTACGTCCCTCACGAGTCACCATGTGCCATGCTTGGTCTCGGTGGTTCGTTTCCTTCAACTCCTAGTTCAACTACCATATCTTCATTGGAACCAACACACCGAACTCCACTAGACAACGATTCACCAATTTGTACTAGTGATTCGCCATTTGTACTGGTGATTCGCCACGATTTTACAAGATAATATAATCTCGTGAGAGATTCGCCAAAAAATTATATATACATATTATATTATTAATAAAATCGCCTTCCATTTTTCCTATGTATCATGGGGATTCGCCCATTTATTATACATATAAATTTAGAGGGGTTCTTAAAATTTTCCCTGATTAAGAGCTAATAATATTCGACATTTCTATTTTTAGACTAGCAATCTAAAAATAGATTCTGCCCAATTGTCTAAAAATAGAAGTCCATCTATTTTTTTCGACTTGACCAACCATCCACAAATAGCATCTTGCAACTCATAGAACATGATCCATATGTCTAAAAATAGACATAGTCTAAAAATAGAATTTGCGCCTAAAATAGCATGCGGGCCCACTTAGTGAAGGCGAATTCTTTTCACTAAGCTCATCATCTTGTTGCATTCTCAACAAGTTTGAGAGATTCGAATGGATATTTGAAGCTTATTTTTCAGAAATTCATGATATTTATTTTTTTCTATTTTTAGAAAATTGTCGAACCAGCTTTCAGTTGGAGAGCCACCTCATCAATTCGACTTGAAAAAAAACTAAATATGCATGAAGAGGTTTTCAGATCCATTTCTTTTGGATCTTGGTAGGATATGTATAAATTTTTAGTATTTTGTATTAAAAACTTTCAAAAAATTGTGGATCTCAAAACTTATGCAATTTTAGTATAAATTAGAGGAATTGTAATAAATCAAGGTTGGACTTTGAGAGAAAAAAATCTATTGTAACTGTGTACATTGGAAATTAATGAAATATCTCTTGGACTAGAAGTACAAGGTTTTTTGTTTCAAATATTCAATTTTTAAGAACTTGTGGTTTATATCTTAGTGTTATTTCCTTCTTTGTTTATCATTATATGTGTATCTTCTTATCTGAATTGCAAAAAAAATGTGAAATTCATGTGACAGTGATCAATATCTCATATTCAGATATTCACCTTTCAACTGATGATTTTATACATAATTCCTCATATTGTTGCTCTGTTTTAAACTCTGAATGTACTCCTCTTCATCTTTCCACGCTATGAATGAAATGATGTCAAGCAATTGTTGATTGTGGGCCTTTTAAGGTTCTTACTCTTTTTCACCAAGCTCTTAAGATCTTGAGTCAGTTTCTAATAGGACTCCATGCCCAATGGTATTTTCCTTGATCCCCAACCAAAACTATCATTCTTACAAGTTAAATCTAGCCACTGAGCATATTAAAGACATGTTGCTATTTTCACCTAGAGTAGCAAAGTTGATGAGAGATCCCTCTCCAGATTGAAGGGCCAGTTTTCAATCTAAAAGTGGTTTGAAGGTTACCTCAGAGTTTTCAACATCACAGCCTAGTGAAATACTGAGTGATAACAGGTTCCGCATAGGATTCTCTACAAAAGAGATGGATTTTAGGAATCTGGTATCTGAGGGTTATAGGAGTGCACACTCTTGCAATGACCAGATAAATTTTGGGGCCAAATTTCTTTTAAGTTCAAGTGTAATCAGGGGGTCGGGGGTCTAGATAATGTCAACAGTGGACAATGGTGTGAAACCTCGTATTTTACTCTAGAACTGTATATAACATAAAATCGTTATTGAACACAATGGGGAAGGCTCAAGTGGGGCTCGTGCCTAAGTTAATGTTGCCATGTAATGAGGATTTGATAGGGACCACATGGATGCCATGTAGGAACCCATTGATGACATGGACCCAATTAAGCTTATGTGGTGATGCCACATTTCCCATAATTGGATACCACATGGCAGTTTCGTGATGACATAGACCCATGCAAATATTCATGTGGCATGACCTCATGGATGCCACATCGCAATGGTGAGGTTGTGTGGAATTGTGATAATGTGGAGGAAGGGACCCTTTTTGATGAATTTTCACAGTGACATGGAGGCCATGTGACCTTGCCACCTCTTGTATCCATAACCATTGTGCAATGTAACATGGAATTAGTAGTGGCGGTTGAGGGGTGATGATAATAGTTAGATGAATTCTCGTCTATCAGAGTTGTCAACTGATGGGACCACCCACCCCTCATCAAATTGACCTTTTTTCCCTCTGTAACAAGCAAGTTACTTTGGACAAGGCAATCGTGGGATGACTAGTTCGACAACCCACTTTCAGTTTGGTCCCCCTTGGCCCGCTATGAGTTAAGGAGGGGTGGTGGGTGTTCGACGTCGAGATTCCCATCGCAGGCCCCACGTAAAAAGGGCACCATATTTTGGCGACGTGATTGGGGTATGGGTCCAATCAATGTCCCTTATTCACCCTATCCCACTTTGGTCTATTTTAAGTTAATTATGGGGGTCCAAAACAAGAAACCACCCATGAAAAACTACTATAGTTTTTGGAAAGATAGAACAGATGGCAACATGGAATCATTGCATAACTCGTGGGGTCGAGCCTCGTGGGGCCCACGAGGCCGAGTTGACATGGAAATCTCCATGGAGACCTAGTAATGGACACATGGACATCACATAGGGGACATGGGTAATGTGGAACTACTTGTGGTGGCATAACAAAACCACACATGGATTCCATGTGGAAGCCTAATGTTGGTGTGGCCTAATCTAATTGATCAAACTTCAAGGGGCATAACTTTCATTCCAAGATTCGGATTGAGATAAAATTGATATCCTCAGAAATCCCTCAATAAGCTAGATATGATAGTGGTATCAGAATTTTATTCCAAACTTTAAAAAAGGGGCATTTTTGTAACCCGATCTCCACAAAATATTTTGGAGGTTAGGTTAATTCATACGTAGCACCTCTAACAACCTGAGATAGTACAAGGGGGTGGGAATTAGTGTTATAGAAATGATAAATATTGGCACAAGTTCAAAAATTTCACAGTGAGTGCATTACAAGTTGTTGCCCAACCTACTATGTCCATAGATTGAAATAAAATGGGAACCCTAGCAAATGTGTGATAATTATGCATGACAAGATGGAATAGATAAAGATTTCTCTATCAATGCTAAGAAGGAAATAAAATTTTCTTATAATCTTTGAGTTTATCTAAATTGAATTATTACAAATGGGTATAGCACTAAAGGTTTTGGTCTCTTTGGCCTCCATTTTCTAGATACAGGTACAAATTTCATTGTATCCTCCTTATTTTATGCTTGAGAAGTTATAGGATCTAGTGGTTTCTAACGTTGTTGCTTAACCTACTACGCCCATAGATTGGAATTAGGCAAAAACCTAGAAAATTTTTTATCATTGTGCATGACAAGATGGAAAAGATGAATACTTCTTTATCAAGGCTAGGAAGGAAAGCAAGGTCAATTAGAATTTCCTATGAATCTCCTAGTTTATGTAAATGTAATTATTACACATGGGTATAACACTAGTGGTTGTTGAATTTGGGAATTCCTTATACAAGAAAGGGTATTCAAGACATCCATTTCCTTCTGCACTTTTAGAAAATGAATCTTATGAAAAGTGACAAGAATATAAAAGAGAACAAGGCTATATCAACACCAAGAGCTTCCTTGACCAAGCTCTCAAGTTTTAATTCTTGCAACTCAACAATTCTGGAGGTGATAACAAGAACCATTGCCTCTACCTCTTTTCCTTTACATCCATGCTCATAGAAAATTGTATTTTTACAATTTTATATGTAAGATTCCTCCCATTTGGTCTACCCTGCGAAGATATAGATGTAAAATATACGAGGTTCTCAACTCAACTGAAGATATAAGATATATTATCATTGCGACAAAACATGGAAAACCATAGAATGATTCAATATGAAATTAAATTCAATGCATACTTGATTGAGGAGGTGTGATTTTAATGCCTTTGTAGGGAAATTCTTTTTGGATGTAAGTCAAAATATCATGGACGTCAAATCCCTTCGATGCGTCAAATTCAATATGGTTTACAACACCCTTTTCGTGTAAAATAAGGAAACTATTAGGGATGACCATTGGTATCATTACATATGTGTGGAAAAATGGGACTGATGATAGGTCAAACTTTCCAAAGGGGGAACCTATGTTATCTAAATCAAATGGAAGACTTTAAAAAAGGAATAGTCATATTTTACTCATTTTAATGCAACATTCAAAGATGGAGGGGGAGATTCTTAGGTTCCAAAGTTAAAATATTCGGAAATGTTTTGAAGGATTTAGATGTGCCCTTAGCTAATCAAGTAAATCCAAGTGGTTCTTTTAGGAAAAGAGCAAGATAAGAATTAGAAACCAATAATCATACTCTGACCTGATCTCATGGATTATTTCCTGAGTGAAAGTGTCCCTAATAATGAAATATATGTGGGACGATATAAAAGGCCAACAAAATAATTTGATCCAAGATGTGAATAAATATCATATCTTCCTCGTATTCCCATGTGATTAACATACTTAGGAAATGCATTATGTGATTTCTACAAAGATATGTATGATATTGAGAGAGACGAATTTATATTTCAATAGTGGAAACCCAATGGATAATATGCAATTTGGGACTAAAAAAATAAAGGATGGATTGTTGGACATCAGATAAACCAATGCTCCCAGTGTGTTTCGCGACATGGACTAACTACCTATCATGGATCCTTATCTTTGGTGATGTGATCATTGACTAGTACTTGTAGATTTTGGTTTAATGGCAATCACGATTCCCAACAATTGGTATCACAGCCAGTACCTTTAGTCTCAGCCTAACAGCTGGAAGGTAGATCCTTCGAACAAAAATGGAAAATTAAAGGAAGAAAGGATCCAAACCCTTTAAATATATCTCATCCTCATTCAACAAATCAGAAAACAATCAGATGTACAAAGCCCCCATATTCAATGGAACTTTGAAATATGAAAGGTGAGAATGAAGAATTTTTAATGGCTCAAGGTTTTAAAGTCTGGGATTTTACGGTTACCGGAATCACAATGGAAGAAGAAGAGTCCAAGAAACATAATGAAATAGCTATTAAATCTAACTTGAGTGGCCTACCGAATCCTATAAAGGTCAAAGTGAAGAAATGTTCATCAACAAACGAGCTTTGGGAAGATCTTCATTCAAAAGGATTGTTGTTCGTGACCTATAATCAAGAAGATGATGGAAAAGAGCACAAATATGAACCATAAAGACAAATGAAAGCAAATATGAAGGAAAAAATTGCATGAAGTAAGATAATCAAGAGATCTTTGAAGTTTAGATTGAAATAGATCTGAAGACAAAGCTTGTAGCTACCCTAGAAGAGGTAATCAGTTTGAAAATGCAAAATGAGGAACTCAAAAAGAAAGTACAAGATTTAGATCATGATCTTGACAAGACAAAGAAGGAATTTTTCCTATTAAGGCATAAAATACAAGAAAGGGATGAGGATCTCAACAAAATTAAGGAAGTATTGCAATAAAACAAGAAGAGACGTCATGAAGAAGTCATGTCCATGACAAATCAATTAGACAAAGAAAAAAGAAAGGAAGACAATTTGGAAAATTATCTTAAACAAAGTTCTAAATAATTGAGCAAAGTTGAAGTAGAAATTTCTCAGTATAAAGAAGAAGTCACTTCCCTAAAATCTCAACTAGAAGAAACAAGGAAACAAATTCGAGCTAAAGATGAAGCAAAAAATTGTCCTACTAAAAGGACAAGTTGATGAAGAAAAAAAAGGAAAATAAAATCATGGCATGCCATTTAAAGGAAAGGGATGAAGAAATATTTAGAATGAAATCACATGTCATCTCTCTCAAAGTAAAAGCATGTGAAGCAACAATAATAAAGGAAGAAATGGATAAGCAACTAGCAAGGAAAGATGAAGACTGTGAAAACATGAAAGAGGAGATTGTATCTCTAAGAAAAGAAGTTGATCAACTGAATAAGAACTTGAAGTTTTATCGAGTTTTGGATGACATCCTCAGTCATCAAAGATCCCCTCTTGACAAATCTGGTCTTGGATATACAGGTGATTCTTCTAGCAAAATTAATGCAAACCCTAATACATCTAAAAACAAGAATGTGGAAAAACTTGAAGTTTGTACCCCCGAGTCGAACAGAAGAAAGGAAAGGAGTCATGATAACATTGGAAGATCCTTTGCTCCAAAAAGATATGATGC
This sequence comes from Pinus albicaulis, assembly GCA_034641835.2. Classification (NCBI taxonomy): domain Eukaryota; kingdom Viridiplantae; phylum Streptophyta; class Pinopsida; order Pinales; family Pinaceae; genus Pinus; species Pinus albicaulis. The sequence continues at coordinate 1,598,692,300 of CM076581.1, forward strand.
AAGCAGCAACGAATAGCATCAAAGAATGACAAGGAAAAACAACATCAGAAGTGCACCAAAAAAATACTCATATCCCAGGTATCAAACTATATTATTGGGTTATTATTATTCTTGTACAAATTTTGGGCATATCGCAAGGGATTGCAATGCATATAACAAAGAGGAATCCAAATAGTTTCCCATAAATAATATTGCAAGGAGATACTCCAATATGCTTACCAACAGAAATTATGCTCCATTATTCATGTACAAAATTGAATGCTTCAAATTCCATAATGTTGGACATATAGCTTGAGATTGCAAATTGAAGTGGGTTCCTAAAAAATCTAAAGAGTTGTCAACCAATATCATTGTTTTTGGGATGTAAGAAATAAGGCTACCTAGTTACACTTCCCCGACAACAGTGCCAAAATGTTTAGTCAATTTAGTGTTCCTAAATTGCTTTCATTAATTATCAACTAGGGCTAGTAAGTTGATGAAGTGTGGTGCACCATATGTGCTTAAGCAACCTATTTTTTACTTTGATTTCTTGAGATGACTAACCTAGAATTATGAAAATATTTAAGTTAATCTAATTTAATTTTAGAATGAAGAAAAGGAAGTGTACTAAAACTAATCTAGTTTTCATAAAATCAGACCTAAAGTTAAGACCTAGTTTAAGACCTAGTTTTAATAATCAAAGCATCTATCTAATTGGTCTGTTAATCCTAATCCATGGATGTACTTCTAAAAGACTAGAAATGAGAATTACTGTTCCTATGAAGGCAGGAAATGAATCAACTATTGTACCTTCAGTTATCTCTCATCCAATTGTTAGTTGTGACCTATTGAGATGGATTTTAGTAACTGCTACTACTTTAGCATGCTAAGGCTCTAGAACGGAAAACAAGAAATGCAAATGAAAGTATCTAAGATGTGTCTAGCTACTCTAATTATTCAATTGTAAATAGTTACCTTCTTTGAAGTAATGTCTAAGTAAGCTAATTACATTTGTTTTAAATTAAAGTACTAGGAAAGCTCTATAAATAACCCAGAAGTTTCATTACATTTAATCATTCCACCATCCTTTCTTAACATATTCAAATTAGTTCCTTGTAGAGTGGTTTGTAGAAATATTGTTGTTTGCATTCAAATGAGGGTCTTGAAAGTAAAAACATGCAAAGTCTAACTAAGATCAACCAAACGTATAATTGACTTATCAGAACTACTCAAATGTGAAGCTTTTAACTTCTTGAAGTATATTTGGAGAACATTATGCCTCTGATTATTAGCAAGAAAATTACAAGAAACAATATGTTTGACTATGCAAAGCATAGTGACAACAATGGCACAAAGGAACAATATTCCTAATGTGTTGCTGCAATTGAAAATTTTGATAATGTTATCTCAAGGTGCAGGTCTGAAAATATATAGTCATAGATAAATTCATAGAAGCTAATTTATACTTTTTTGTCAAGCGACCATTGGAATACTAGTGGTATTTTGGCTATCACGGAAACAATAATGGGCTTTGGTTCACAATGAAGCATAATGAAATTTATTGTTAAAGAAACATATAACCAAGATTATGTGTATCTTTCTTTTCTGAAACCACAAAAACACTATCCTTGCTTGCAAACCTAGCTATTTGATTATGTGTATTTGTAAACAAAATCTAATGGCCTTAATTAGACAAAGGGTTTACTATAATTACATGTCGGACAAGATCAAGGTTTATGATAGTAGTATGCAACACTATAAAGAAGTGGATATTTATGATGAAAAATTTTGTGCTACCATTTGGAGCCAATTCTTTCTTTTTCTTAGAATCCATTGTAAGTGGAGTTATGTTGGTACCTAGTAGTTCTTATGGAAATGGCATAGAGAATATGAAGGTTTTTCCTCAAGGCTTGGCCATTGTTCTAGAGATTTGGTGTTTTTTTTGCAGAAGTCCTAGTCTTTAGGAAATTTTGGTAAATTTATTTAAGCTTCCCTTCTCTACAAGCCATAGAAAAAATCCCAAACACATCCAAGAATGGATGTTCCACTTAATGTACCCTATATCTCGGTCAGATACTTCTTCATTTCCCAATTGTTAGTTATAGTTGGATACATCTATGTTTGCAATACTTTGAAGCATCATTCGATTAACTAGAAATCCAAGAAATATGGGTGTGGCGAGAGAGTGCACTTTGTTGGAGGCCCGAATACACCATGGCCCAAATAAAATGTGGAAATCTAAATGATATCTGGTGGGTTTTGTTATCACAGTTTATTTTCAGGATAAGACTTCAAGGTTAATGTCTTGGAGTAGTTATTTAAAATATTCCACCAAAAATTTAGGCATGGTGATAGATAATTTGTCAGCGTTGGTTCAAAAAATTTAAAATGATGGCACTGACAAATCAAATGGCAGCACTTTGTTTTGCTCTTTTTTTCCCTCTTTTAGTCATAAACTTTCGACGCAGTTTCCAAACAGCTGGAAAAGAATTTTTTAAAACAAAAAGAGGTTTTTGTTGGGAATAGGTTCATTAAAAAAAACCTCTCCATTTTTACACAGGTGTAATGGTTTGGAAGATTCAGAGGAATATTTGCAGCCCATTTTTCCAGGTTTAAATATTAAATAATTTCATGTTTTAGCCATTAAATTTTGGTGCGATTTCCGAGAAGGTGGCGATAAATTTCAAAAAAACAAACGTATCATTTATGAAAACCTCTTTCAGTTTTCACAAAGCTATCATGGTTTGAGAGATTCGAATGGATATTTGAAGCTTATTTTTCAGAAATTCATGATATTTAATTTTTTCTATTTTTAGAAAATTGTCCAACCAGCTTTCAGTTGGAGAGCCACCTCATTAATTCGACTTGAAAAAAAACTAAATATGCATGAAGAGGTTTTCAGATCCATTTCTTTTGGATCTTGGTAGGATATGTATAAATTTTTAGTATTTTGTATTAAAAACTTTCAAAAAATTGTGGATCTCAAAACTTATGTAATTTTAGTATAAATTAGAGGAATTGTAATAAATCAAGGTTGGACTTTGAGAGAAAAAAATCTATTGTAACTGTGTTCATTTGAAATTAATGAAATGTCTCTTGGACTAGAAGTACAAGGTTTTTTGTTTCAAATATTCAATTTTTAAGAACTTGTGGTTTATATCTTAGTGTTATTTCCTTCTTTGTTTATCATTATATGTGTATCTTCTTATCTGAATTGCAAAGCAGATGTGAAATTCATGTGACAGTGATCGATATCTTATATTCAGATATTCACCTTTCAACTGATGAGTTTATGCATAATTCCTCATATTGTTGCTCTGTTTTAAACTCTGAATGTACTCCTCTTCATCTTTCCACGCTATGAATGAAATGATGTCAAGCAATTGTTGATTGTGGGCCTTTTAAGGTGCTTACTATTTTTCACCAAGCTCTTAAGATCTTGAGTTAGTTTCTAATAGGACTCCATGCCCAATGGTATTTTCCTTGATCCCCAACCAAAACTATCATTCTTGTAAGTTAAATCTAGCCACAGGGCATATTAAAGACATGTTGCTATTTTCACCTAGAGTAGAAAAGTTGATGAGAGATCCCTCTCCAGATTGAAGGGCCAGTTTTCAATCTAAAAGTGGTTTGAAGGTTACCTCAGAATTTTCAACATCACAGCCTAGTGAAATTCTGAGTGATAACAGGTTCCGCATAGGATTCTCTACACAAGAGATGGATTTTAGGAATCTGGTATCTAAGGGTTATAGGAGTGCACACTCTTGCAATGGCTAGATAAATTTTGGGGCCAAATTTCTTTTAAGTTCGAGTGTAATCAGGGGGTCGGGGTTCTAGATAATGTCAACAGTGGACAATGGTGTGAAACCTCGTATTTTACTCTAGAACTGTCTATAACATAAAATCGTCATTGAACACAATGGGGAAGGCTCAAGTGGGGCTCGTGCCTAAGTTAATGTTGCAATGTAATGAGGATTTGATAGGGACCACATGGATGCCATGTAGGAACCCATTGATGACATGGACCCAATTAAGCTTATGTGGTGATGCCACATTTCCCATAATTGGATGCCACATGGCAGTTTCGTGATGACATAGACCCATGCAAATGTTCATGTGGCATGACCTCATGGATGCCAAATCGCAATGGTGAGGTTGTGTGGAATTGTGATAATGTGGAGGAAGGGACCCTTCTTGATGAATTTTCACAGTGACATGGAGGCCATGTGACCTTGCCACCTCTTGTATCCATAACCATTGTTCAATGTAACATGGAATTAGTAGTGGCGGTTGAGGGGTGACAATAATAGTTAGATGAATTCTCGTCTATCATAGTTGTCAACTGATGGGACCACCCACCGCTCATCAAATTGACCTTTTTTCCCTCTGTAACAAGCAAGTTACTTTGGACAAGGCAATCGCGGGATGACTAGATCGACAACCCACTTTCAGTTTGGTCCCCCTTGGCCCGCTATGAGTTAAGGAGGGGTGGTGGGTGTTCGACGTCGAGATTCCCATCGCAGGCCCCACGTAAAAAGGGCACCATATTGTGGCGACGTGATTGGGGTATGGGTCCAATCAATGTCCCTTATTCACCCTATCCCACTTTGGTCTATTTTAAGTTAATTATGGGGGTCCAAAACAAGAAACCACCCATGAAAAACTACTATAGTTCTTGGAAAGATAGAACAGATGGCAACATGGAATCATTACATAACTCGTGGGGTCGAGCCTTGTAGAGCCCACGAGGCCGATTTGACATGGAAATCTCCATGGAGACCTAGTAATGGCCACATGGACGTCACATAGGGGACATGGGTAATGTGGAACTACTTGTGGTGGCATAACAAAACCACACATGGATTCCATGTGGAAGCCTAATGTTGGTGTGGCCTAATCTAATTGATCAAACTTCAAGGGGCATAACTTTCATTCCAAGATTCGGATTGAGATAAAATTGATATCCTCATAAATCCCTCAACAAGCTAGATATGATAGTGGTATCAAAATTTTATTCCAAACTTTGAAAAACGAGCATTTTTGTAACCCGATCTCCACAAAATATTTTGGAGGTTAGGTTAAGTCATAAGTGGCACCTCTCACAACCTGAGATAGTACAAGGGGGTGGGAAGTAGTGTTATAGAAATGATAAATATTGGCACAAGTTCAAAAATTTCACAGTGAGTGCATTACAAGTTGTTGCCCAACCTACTATGTCCATAGATTGAAATAAAATGGGAACCCTAGAAAATGTGTGATAATTATGCATGACAAGATGGAATAGATAAATATTTCTCTATCAATGCTAAGAAGGAAATAAAATTTTCTTATAATCTTCGAGTTTATCTAAATGGAATTATTACAAATGGGTATAGCACTAAAGGTTTTGGTCTCTTTGGCCTCCGTTTTCTAGATACAGGTACAAATTTCATTGTATCCTCCTTATTTTATGCTTGAGAAGTTATAGGATCTAGTGGTTTCTAACGTTGTTGCTTAACCTACTACGCCCATAGATTGGAATTAGGCAAAAACCTAGAAAATTTTTTATCATTGTGCATGACAAGATGGAAAAGATGAACACTTATTAATCAAGGCTAGGAAGGAAAGAAAGGTCAATTAGAATTTCCTATGAATCTCCTAGTTTATGTAAATGTAATTATTACACATGGGTATAACACTAGTGGTTGTTGAATTTGGGAATTCCTTATACAAGAAAGGGTATTCAAGACATCCATTTCCTTCTGCACTTTTAGAAAATGAATCTTATGAAAAGTGACAAGAATATAAAAGAGAACAAGGCTTTATCAACACCAAGAGCTTCCTTGACCAAGCTCTCAAGTTTTAATTCTTGCAACTCAACAATTCTGGAGGTGATAACAAGAACCATTGCCTCTACCTCTTTTCCTTTACATCCATGCTCATAGAAAATTGTATTTTTTACAATTTTATATGTAAGATTCCTCCCATTTGGTCTACCCTGCGAAGATATAGATGTAAATTATACGAGGTTTTCAACTCAACTGAAGATATAGGATATATTATCATTGTGACAAAACATGGAAAATCATATAATGATTCAATATGAAATTAAATTCAATGCATACTTGATTGAGGAGGTGTGATTTTAATGCCTTTGTAGGGAAATTCTTTTTGGATGTAAGTCAAAATATCATGGACGTCAAATCCCTTCGATGCGTCAAATTCAATATGGTTTACAACACCCTTTTCGTGTAAAATAAGGAAACTATTAAGGATGACCATTGGTATCATTAAATATGTGTGGAAAAATGGGACTGATGATAGGTCAAACTTTCCAAAGGGGGAACCTATGTTATCTAAATCAAATGGAAGACTTTAAAAAAGGAATAGTCATATTTTACTCATTTTAATGCAACATTCAAAGATGGAGGGGGAGATTCTTAGGTTCCAAAGTTAAAATATTCGGAAATGTTTTGAAGGATTTAGATGTGCCCTTAGCTAATCAAGTAAATCCAAGTGGTTCTTTTAAGAAAAGAGCAATATAAGAATTAGAAACCAATAATCATACTCTGACCTGATCTCATGGATTATTTCCTGAGTGAAAGTGTCCCTAATAATGAAATATATGTGGGACGATATAAAAGGCCAATAAAAATAATTTGATCCAAGATGTGAATAAATATCATATCTTCCTCGTATTCCCATGTGATTAATATACTTAGGAAATGCATTATGTGATTTCTACAAACATATGTATGATATTGAGAGAGACGAATTTCTATTTCAATGGTGGAAACCCAATGGATAATATGAAATTTGGGACTAAAAAAATAAAGAATGGATTGTTGGACATCAGATAAACCAATGCTCCCAGTGTGTTTTGCGACATGGACTAACTGCCTCTCATGGATCCTTATCTTTGGTGATGTGATCATTGACTAGTACTTGTATATTTTGGTTTAATGGCAATCGTGATTCCCAACAATTGGTATCACAGCCAGTACCTTTAGCCTCAGTCTAACAGATGGAAGGTAGATCCTTCGAACAAAAATGGAAAATTCAAGGAAGAAAGGATCCAAACCCTTTAAATATATCTCATCCTCATTCAACAAATCAGAAGACAAACAGATGTGCAAAGCCCCCATATTCAATCGAACTTTGAAATATGAAAGGTGAGAATGAAGAATTTTTAATGGCTCAAGGTTTTAAAGTCTGGGATTTTATGGTTACCGGAATAACAATGGAAGAAGAAGAGTCCAAGAAACATAATGAAATAGCTATTAAATCTAACTTGAGTGGCCTACCGAATCCTATAAAGGTCAAAGTGAAGAAATGTTCATCAGCAAACGAGCTTTGGGAAGATCTTCATTCAAAAGGATCGTTGTTCGTGACCTATAATCAAGAAGATGATGGCAAAGAGCACAAAGATGGACCATAAAGACAAATGAAAGAAAATATGAAGGAAAAAATTGCATGAAGTAAGATAATCAAGAGATCTTTGAAGTTTAGATTGAAATAGATCTGAAGACAAAGCTTGTAGCTACCCTAGAAGAGGTAATCAGTTTGAAAATGCAAAATGAGGAACTCAAAAAGAAAGTACAAGATTTAGATCATGATCTTGACAAGACAAAGAAGGAATTTTTCCTATTAAGGCATAAAATACAAGAAAGGGATGAGGATCTCAACAAAATTAAGGAAGTATTGCAATAAAACAAGAAGAGACGTCATGAATAAGTCATATCCATGACAAATCAATTAAACAAAGAAAAAAGAAAGGAAGACAATTTGGAAAATTATCTTAAAAAAAGTTCTAAATAATTGAGCAAAGTTGAAGTAGAAATTGCTCAGTATAAAGAAGAAGTCACTTCCCTAAAATCTCAACTAGAAGAAACAAGGAAACAAATTCGAGCTAAAGATGAAGCAAAAAATTGTCCTACTAAAAGGACAAGTTGATGAAGAAAAAAAAGGAAAATAAAATCATGGCATGCCAGTTAAAGGAAAGGGATGAAGAAATCTTTAGAATGAAATCACATGTCATCTCTCTCAAAGTAAAAGCATGTGAAGCAACAAGAATAAAGGAAGAAATGGATAAGCAACTAGCAAGGAAAGATGAAGACTGTGAAAACATGAAAGAGCAGACTGTATCTCTAAGAAAAGAAGTTGATCAACTGAATAAGAACTTGAAGTTTTATCGAGTTTTGGATGACATCCTCAGTCATCAAAGATCCCCTCTTGACAAATCTGGTCTTGGATATACAGGTGATTCTTCTAGCAAAATTAATGCAAACCCTAATACATCTAAAAACAAGAATGTGGAAAAACTTGAAAGTTGTACCCCCGAGTCGAACAGAAGAAAGGAAAGGAGTCATGATAACATTGGAAGATCCTTTGCTCCAAAAAGATATGATGCAAGCAGCAACGAATATCTTCAAAGAATGACAAGGAAAAACAACATCAGAAGTGCACCAAAAAAATACTCATATCCCAAGTATCAAACTATATTATTGGGTTATTATTATTCTTGTACAAATTTTGGGCATATCGCAAGGGATTGCAATGCATATAACAAAGAGGAATCCAAATAGTTTCCCATAAATAATATTGCAAGGAGATACTCCAATATGCTTACCAATAGAAATTATGCTCCATCATTCATGTACAAAATGGAATGCTTCAAATTCCATAATGTTGGACATATAGCTTGAGATTACAAATTGAAGTGGGTTCCTAAACAATCTAAAGTGTTGTCAACCAATATCATTGTTTTTTGGATGTAAGAAATAAGGCTACCTAGTTACACTTCCCTGACAACAGCGCCAAAATGTTTAGTCATTTTAGTGTTCCTAAATTGCTTTTATTAATTATCAACTAGTGCTAGTAAGTTGATGAAGTGTGGTGCACCATATGTGCTTAAGAAACCTATTTTTTACTTTGATTTCTTGAGATGACTAACCTAGAATTATGAAAATATTTAAGTTAATCTAATTTAATTTTAGAATGAAGAAAAGGAAGTGTACTAAAACTAATCTAGTTTTCATAAAATCAAACCTAAAGTTAAGAGCTAGTTTAAGACCTAGTTTTAATAATCAAAGCATCTATCTAATTGGTCTGTTAATCCTAATCCATGGATCTACTTCTAAAATACTAGAATTGAGAATTATTGTTCCTATGAAGGCAGGAAATGAATCAACTATTGTACCTTCAGTTATCTCTCATCCAATTGTTAGTTGTGACCTATTGAGATGGAGTTTAGTAACTGCTAGTACTTTAGCATGCTAAGGCTCTAGAACAGAAAACAAGGAATGCAAATGAAAGTATCTAAGATGTGTCTAGCTACTCTAATTATTCAATTGTAAATAGTTACCTTATTTGAAGTAATGTCTGAGTAAGCTAATTACATTTTTTTAAAATTAAAGTACTAGGAAAGCTCTATAAATAACCCAGAAGTTGCATTACATTTAATCATTCCACCATCCTTTCTTAACATATTCAAATTAGTTCCTTGTAGAGTGGTTTGTAGAAAGATTGTTGTTTGCAGTCAAATGAGGGTCTTGAAAGTAAAAACATGCAAAGTCTAACTAAGATCAACCAAACGTATAATTGACTTATCAGAACTACTCAAATGTGAAGCTTTTAACTTCTTGAAGTATCTTTTGAGAACATTATGCCTCTAATTATTAGCAAGAAAATTACAATAAACAAGGGAAATTCAACTGCTACACATGTGAAACATTTAACCATTAATATAAATTTTGTATATTGAAAATGGCTTTCATGAATATCAATTTGACACAGCAATTGGCAATTCTATTTTATGAAAATGAAAAGGAAAGAACAGTAAATCTAAACAACCATGGTTTCCAGCTCTTCAATCCTTATTCCAATATTGAAAATAGAGTTTCTATCTTCTTGAAATGTTTTGGAAGAACAAGTCTGCACAGCTGTAATCTATCATAAAACTATTTGAAAAATACTGGAAATGAAGCATAACAGAAATTTATAAACAGAAAGAAAGAAATATAACTAGAAAGCATATAAAAACCTCATTTAGAAGCAGGGGCCCTCTACTATTAAGTTTGTTGACTCCTAGCTTGTAAAAAGTGCAATCAAACCAGCATTTGATAACTAAAATTCTTTATTGAAACAGAGTCTGGAAAAACAGAGTATTCACTTGCAAATCTGAACTGTACTAAAACTTAACTTAACTTAACTATCCCTCGGTTCTGTGGAACCATTATTTAAAGAGGAATTACATAACTAATTGTGAGCTAAGTTAGCTACAGGTGTTTGACTTGAATTAAAATCAAAATAGGACTATTGGAATCATGATTTGCCTCGAAGAGAAAATCAGGAGTCCTATTGTTGTAGGTAACGTTATTTGACTTGTAACTTTGACCGTAGGTTTAGGCACCTCCTTATGTTGATTTGGATCAAATGAGTAGGATAGAATACATGTGGGAATGATTCTAGAAACACCCATGTAGCTTGATTCCTCAACTTACACCTAGAACCTAGTAAACCATAAGAGTAGATGAAGAACACACAGTTAGCTGCAGAATAGGCTGCATTATGGAGCTAATTTGCAAAAACTTATCAAAATAGAAAAATCATGAAAGTATAAAATGACAATCATTTAAAATGTAACCTTGAGATAAAACCTTAGCATTATTCACTAATCAGGTTTTATGAACTTATGAAAAAGTGGTGAAATGAGAAGAGAAAATTGTAAAGGAGAAGGTAATCTTGAGGTTCAACATTGGGATTCCAACAACTATATCCCATTGATGTGGCCATATAATTTGCATCTACTCGGGCATATTCAACTCATGTCCAGTCTGAAGTTGATAGGGCTAACATATTCATTGAGTGCATTTAGCACATCCTCCAACAGGTCCATGACATATTGGACTGAGCCAATTCCACGTACAAGGAGCGTCATGATCAGCATTGGGTGTCACACAATTTCCAGGTGGGCGAAAAATTTTGGTTACATTTTCAGAAGGAACACCTCGCTGGGGCCCACCGCAAGCTTCACTCGCTCTAATATGGGTTGTAAACCATCACCAAGGTTGTATGGGACAATTCCTTGGAGCTTTTCATTCCTCCGTTCCTTGGCCTACACCCAGTATTCAATATGGACTTACTACGACCATACTTTCCCCCATTGTTGGACACATCCGATGTTTCTCAATAGCTGACACCAATAGAGCTCAACACAAGCTGCATTGAAGATCCCACAACTGACAGTATCATGGAAACACAAATCAAAAACACTCTCCAACAGAGGATCCAGCTATATGGAGTTGTCAAAGCAATCCAGCTCCTTCACTAGAGAAAGTGGTTCACCAGGGAACACGTTCAACAGAAATTTCCTCACCTCATTGAGGCTCTGCATGCAATGGGGCCCATTCCTTCCTAAAGGGGGAGGACTGATCTAGGTGGATATTGGTGGCCACCCACCTATTCCACCTATACTTCCATTCGACTTCACCATTTTCTATGTTTATAGCAGCATTTACTATTTTTAGCAGTTTTCAGTTCTTGAACTTCCATAGTAGTTTTGACTCCCTAAACGACATTTTTTGAGGTATGAAGCAGACCCAGAGCCATAGGAAAGGGCCAACCACAAATCCTATAGTAATCAGAGATATTTTTCCAACGATGTATTGTATGCACCAAACAAAGATAATATGACCAAGTTACAACCCCAGGAAGTTGGCTTCCCAACTAACCCCAATAGGGCCCATAAACTCTTGGTGTTCCATTTCTTCGGGTTAGGGTTTTCGTTGTTTAGGGTTTTCCCTTGTTTTTCAATAATAAAAATTCCCTTGAGCCTCATCATAACACAATTCAGATCCATCTAGCCGCCACATCTATTCTCAGAGATAAGTTACCATCGCCCGAGCTAATTTATTTCCATTTTGTATGTAAGCATATTTCAGTTCTTTGATATTAATGAAATGAAGTGTTATCTCTGTTTCATTTCTGTATTTATGGTTATATATGTATTTTTTTATGTTCTTGTTTAATTTTAGATCAATGACAAATATTATTACAAGAATCATAAATTACATATAGTCACATTTGTCTAGTTGATATAGTCACATATGTTTGGTTGGTCTTCATCAACACTCACGTCCACTCTGGAATCTCGCAAACATCATTCTTTCTTCACCACCTCATCTTTGAGTTGTCACTTGAAATCCATTTAAAACATAAACGCATCGACTGACCATTATTGACAAAGTTTGTATAATTGATGCTTCTCGATCTCCCGAAGGACAATCTCGATACCGAACCACCCTATGGAAAACTCCCATCTATCAAAATGCAGCAAACTACACTTTTGATAGTTTTATAGGTGATTTCTCTTGGTACTGAGTGTATCTAGTATTCAATTATGAAAATGACCTTTCTACACAGATGGATCTTACACTACAAGGAAAAGACCCTCTAGCGGAGGTTTTTAGTGTTATAAAATTGGCCAAAATTGTCCAAAAAAACATTTGCTACAACATCTGTTTATGGTTACGAGGTTTTTGGTGGAGCTTTTAACGAAAATTCAACACAACTAAAAAAATTGGGTGGCCGAAGGTTATTACGGATGTTTTTTTCATCGATGCACTGCTAAGGTTTCAACGCACCGGTGCATGTCATCTAGACGGTGGCCCCGGGGTGGTCTAAGGTTCCTGCACCGAACAGTCAAGGTATAAAACCGCACTGGGCACAGTGTTGGTGATACAACGCACGGGGCCATACAAATTGGTTTTGGGATTTGTGCGATGCCCATAGGTCATCTCAACACACAGGTATGTAGACTTATAGAAATGCACCGCTGCGTTGTATCAGAAAAACGCACTGGTATTTATAATTGGTATTGGTATTTGTGCAGTGCCCATACATCGTACAAATGCACCGGTGTGTAGTCTCACATAAAAGCACCGGTGCGTAGTATCGCACAAACCCACCGAGATTTTTAATTCGTTTTGGTATTTGTGCGGTGCCCATAAGTCGTAGAAACGCACCGATGTACAGTAACTCACATGCACCGGTGTTCATTTCGTATTTTTTTAGAAACATCGACCTGTGACAGTGAAATTATTATGATTTTTCTAAATTCATTATTCATCAAAAGTCGACACACCTTATAACAATATTCATATTAATTAAATTTTTATTAATGCATTTGAATGTGATGTTTGGATTAATTTGTTATATCATATCATAATTATTGTGATTTTTTAAAATTCATTATTCATCAAAAGTCGACACATATATATCTTATAAGAATATTCATATGAATTAAATTTTTATTAGTGCATTTGAGAACGACAATGGAGAACGCAATAGCGACAATGGAGAACGCAATAGAATAAATTAAAACATATTTTATGATTATTATTATTATTTTATATATGTGTGTGTGTGTGTGTGTGTGTGTGTGTGTGTGTGTGTGTCAATAAGATAGTCTTTGTCATACAAAATGGGACAGTTATTGGTATCCCTTTGTATTTCAATTGGGACACTATGTCCATTACATTAAACAAAATGTCTAATTTCACAGACAAATATTTCAAAAAATACAATGCTTTGCTTTGATATCCAAACATAGTGATCATCATTCTTCGCTTGAACTGTTGTCACTGCTAGCGCTACTTCCATGACTTGGGTTATTTTCAGGAATGTTTTGTTCACGGTGTTGATTGTTTTCTTCTTCTTCACCTTCCATCTGCAAACATAAAAATAAACTGAAATGAGAGTATATACATTGGTGAGAATAATGAAAATTTCAATATTAAATAATATACATCAATGTAAATCGAAAATAAAAATGACGTACCATAGAACCAATTGACTCATAAACTATACACATTCTTTCAAAACCATGTACCATGCCATCTTTCAAAATTTCATCTATTGGCGCAGTTACATACTTTGTTTCCTGCAAGTTTAATACCCTTACAAATCATATATTTAATATAAATTTTTTTTTTGTTCTATTAATTATAGACGGAACTAACTAAAACAAGATCGATATATGCTTACAAATTCCACAATTAATTTTTGATATGCCAACGTATACTCACAACCCATATTTAACACAATTTCAATCAATTCGTTTGATGGTTCTTCTTTGTATGTTAGCACCTGTTTGAAGACATTCAATGATGATATTTTTAAAACAACTTAAAAAATACAAAAATGAAATCTAGTTAATTTGTTATAAGGAAGTAAAAATTAGTCACAAACTTAGATATCAACCCTTTTCTTCCTTGTCGTCCTGTTTTATGTGTTGAATAGGTTCCATTTTCTTTTCTTTTCTGCAAGAAAATTCTTGAAAATTAATATTTAACGCTAAATTATTTATTTATTGTACCTAATGATCGAAAAATTAAATGATTACATATTAAATTTGAAGCACGTTGTTGTTGAGATGTCTCCTCCTGTGATGCAATTTTATCCATTTCTTTGACCATCTCCTTGTACACCTTTTTGGACATTCCTACTAGCATATTTCTGATATCAACTCGTTCATCTTTTGAGATTTTCATAATCTTCCTGAAAATGTAACATGACAATAAACTATTTAATTTATATATTGATATATGAAAACTAAATATAACAAAAGTGATATTTATAAATAATTCTAGACAAACATTTAAAGGAATGTTACTTTTTCATTCCTTCTTTTTTGTTGTTGTACGTTTTTGCTTTTAAAAGTCTGACATGTCTCATTGACCAATTCTCTGGAAACTCTTCCTGTAGTTTAGATAAAATTTGGTTCTTGGAATCATTAGATTGGTTTTTGTATTGTAAGTGGAAAGAACGTCTATACATTCGTTCCACTAGATCCCTCAAACTTTTGTAAAATTTTTTCCCCCTTTCGTTAACCTCCAGCACCACTCCAAATGAGCTAAGGAGCAATTCATTTTCATTTGCATGTTCTATTTTTTTTATTTTCTTAGAACAACATTCCTTTTCTGAGTTATTGGTCCCTATAGAGCATTAAACAGATGTAAATTAATACACTGTTTGACACATGTTATCTAATAATTTAAAGTATATTATTAATGAAAATTAAAAAAAGAAACTCATGTTGGATCGATAGTATTTTTTCGTTCCCCTGATTCATCATTTTGCAATCCTTTTGCAATTTTTCCATCAAGCTTTTATGCTCTTCTAGTCCTAGATCAGAAATAATCTTATCGAGCTTTGTCATTTTGTGGCTCTTCATGATACACAGAAAACAATACATATTAGTTACATATAGTTCAAAAATAATATTTTTTTTAAAGAATTTACAAAGAACTTGCCTTTTTTTCTTTTCTTCATGTGTTATCAATATTTTTGTTACTTGATCTCTTGTCAGTCATTTCTTTATCAATCTAAAACCTGTACCATATCACTCATTAATATATTTATAAATAAATTGTCAACTTTTCAGGTAAAAAATAAATCTCAAGAAACCAGTGCGCCTTTCGTGATGTATGCACCGATGTTGATGTGTCGGTGCGTGGGGATATTATAAACGCAACACACAAATAGTATAATAAACTTTATGGTGCTATCCTCGTAACATAGCGCACCGGTGCCCTATTTTAGATATGACGCACTGATTAAAAATAAAAAAATAAAAATTATTACACAGTACTTGCGTGGTGCATTGTATAATACAGCGCACTGGTGTGCTCTGTTACGCAAGGCGCACCAACAACAGAAAAATCCATTTTTTTCAAAAATTCACACAAGGGCCAACATGGATTGGGATCCGACTATGAAATTCATCTCGTAGGTTGGATGTCAATCTAAAATTAAAAGCCCTAATTCTGAAATCACAGAAACAGGGAGAAGAAAGGGCAGAAACAAAAAAAAAAAAATGAAGGGTTTAGGGTAAAAATGGATAAAACTACAAAAAAAAGTTAAAAAATAATCAAATTTAATCAGGAGATCGTTTGAAATTCTATGCTACAGGGTTTTAATCACCAGAGGTTTGGATTCTAATTGTCTGAATACTTCTGTTCGAACGGATTTTGTTGCTCCACAGTGCTCTCGTGCTCTCTTGCTCCAGGTATGTCTCCTACAAATATCTGGCTAAAAATTTTAGCAAAAATAGTGAAATAATGAAAAGTGTTTAGTATTTAAAGAATTGTTTTATAAAATTAGATTTTCGAAAATATTTTTCCGCCTATTTTTCATTTTGCCGCTTTTTTTCACTTAAAGAAAATAGAGTTGCACTTTTTTTATTTGCGTTTATTTGTCACTGGTGCATCACTTAATAGCACCGCACCAGTGCATCCATTGGTAACATGGCACTGGTGCGTAGTAACTAAAATGTATCGATGCGAGTAACTAGAACGCGCAGGTGCGGTTATCTGTACATTAGCACCGATTTGTCGTTGAAGCACCGAAATTACTTTTACGTGTGTACACCAAAATTAGACATGTTGGAAATATACATTTTGCTGTGAAAATATTTGGGCCATTTCTTTTCAAAACTAGAACTCTTCTTCTTTCAGAAAAATAAACTTGAACCTTTCCATAACCTGCAACAAGAAAAGGTGCCCTATGATCTGCTTGCTCATTTGTAAGTTCCTCCTCCATCTTGGTATCCAATTTCCTCTTTTCTCCTCTGTGCTTTCTATCTTGATCTTAAAAATGTATACAATCTCTGTTTTACGAGAAATTGGCCTTGAATGTTCTAGGAGAAATGACGAGTCCTTCATTCTGCATTTGTTAGCAGAAGAAGACCGATTTTTTACTAGACGATGCAGTTATTACATGTGGAGGCAATAGTTTCCCATAGAAAATGAGTATAGGGTTTAGCAAAGGAAAGACATTGCAAAATGGGCTATTACATTATATTTTCCAACGGGAAACCGATTTGTAGGTGGAAATATGGTCGCTGCAGGTATCTATGTTTTTCTTCCCACGGAGATGGTCACTGGATTTCCATTTATAATACATGTAGACTTTTTACTGGTTTCATCCAAAGAGATCATCATTTTCAACAAAAAATGGAACCAGGGAATCCTTAAGTGTATCCCGTTCGCATTTTGTTCGGCATTTCCTTCTTTGATAAGTGTTAATTCACCTATACTTTCAAAAATTTGGATTTTTGGGTACCTTCCATGTGATATTCCTCATTATCCACAAGACCACAGCTCAGACAAGTTAGAGATGCCATTCAGGTTCAATTGAAAGCCGAAGATGTGATTTTATGTGACGTCATATTTTCCGTCAAAAGTTTATGTAAGCCAACCGAAGCTCAGACAATACTCCCAGCTGCTTTTAAACGCATTCTAGAGAATCTTTCCCTTCATGGGACCTACCAGCCCGATCAACAACGTCAATTGATCTTTCTCTGCTCTCCTTAAGGGAATGAGAATCCTTCCCTTCATGGTGCCTCTTGGCTTTATCGACTGCCTCGATTGATCTTTCTCTATTATCCAAGCTTTCCCTGCCATCCTTGTAAGAATGAGAATCGTTACCTTCATGTGATCTCTTAGCCCGTTCAAGAGACTCAATTGATCTCTCTCTGACATCCCTTAGCGAATAGGACTCCTTGCTTTCGAAGGACCGTTTCACCTTGCTAGTCACCAAAGCGTCGACAAGTATTTCTCTGCCATCAACTCTGCTCTCCCTTTCTCCATCATGGGACCTATTAACCCTATCGTCAGCCTCAACTGAATGCTCTCTGTCGGTCTCAACCGAGCTTTCTCGACCGCCCTTCTCAGATTTTTCATAAATATTTTCTCCTTTTGTACTTTGTTGAGCTCTGTAGCCATCTGCATCCCTGTAAGTATCTTTGTCTATCTTTCTGTTTGAATCACTCATTTTCTCTACTATAAACTTCTCAGCCGAAATTCGAACTCTCGTCTTTTCAAACCCTTATCTCCTCAAAAAAATTCTTGCCCGCGATTCGAACCCTCCGCTGCTCCAATACTGCACTTTACAGAATAAATTTGCCTTCTTAGAAAAGATGTTTCAATGACATACCTGGTTCGCACAAGGTTTTATTTAACCCTATTTCAGTGCGCGAGGTTTTATAGGCACACCGATGTAGTTTCATAAGATTGCAGTTTATGTTTTGGCGTGGTGTTTTATAACGCACCAGTGCGTAAGAGTTGTGAAGAACCGGTGGGCTACAGTACTAAGATGCACTAGTGCAGGTTATGATGATAAGTGCACTAGACGAAAAACCAGGAATCTCTGCTAGAAATGGCGTACTATATAAAGTTCTTTTTTTTTATGTAAGATAATAATAAAATAATGATAATTCTAAAGTACATGAATTTATTTGCATTATTTTCTAAACTTTATTATGTTACAAAAATTCATATTATTCTAGATTTATTATTTTACAATTATTTACAAATTTACAAATTTTAATAAAATCATTTCACATTAATACAATTAAAATTACAATTTGAATTACAATTACAATTACAATTACAATTTTACAATTACGATTAGAATTACAACTACAATTTTAGAATTTTACATACAATTACAATGATTTCACATTAATACAATTAAAATTTTACAAATATTTTACATAGAATTAGAATTACAATTACAATTTTACAAATATTTTACATACAAATTCAATTACAATTTTAGAATTTTACATACAATTACAATTTTACAATTTGTCATATATACAATTACAATTACAATCATTTCACAATAAATTAAATATTACAATTACAATTAAAATTTTACATTAAATATTTTACATACAATTACAGTTAAAACTAAAATTACAAATACAAATACAATTTTACAATTTTACATACAATTAAAATTTCAATTACAATTACAATCACGACATAATATTTAATAAATATCATGGTCATTTAATATTAAATTAATTAATAAACATCATGATCATGATAACCATCTTACAAACATCATATTCGACTAAAAAACACATTCAAATTCGCTAACATCATCGTGATCATGATCATCTAACAAAACACAATTAGCATTGTATAACATCATCACAACACAAACATTAAATATACATCTCATGTCAAATAACTCATGTTATCACATACACATCTATCTGCAAGCTGCACATTAAATGGACATATCTAACATGACTTAACAATATACACATGATGATGATCACCAACATGTAAATTAAGTACAACTACAACATTAACATAATATATATATATATATATATATATATATATATATATATATATATATATATATATATATATATATAATGTTAAAAATATACAACTGTAAAATAAATGTCATGGATCAGCTGGTGGTACAACATCAATAGCAGTATTAGTCGAGGCCTGCTCATTCAATGGTGCAGCCTCGACGATCGATGGTCCGCCTGCTCATGATCATGAGTACTGCTGGATGTTGCAGGCTGCCAACTGGATGTGGCCGATGGTCCAGCCTCATCTCCATGATGACTGTTGTTAGATGCTAGTGGAGGCTGCTCATCTGGCGCGGCGTGAGGTGAACGATCATGATATGATAAGTCGTTGCTCGCAGACTGTCGATCATGTGCTACGTCTCGACCACGCCTATAAGGTGCAACAGTCCTCCTTAGCTACGTAACTAAGGTTGTAGCTCCTACGACATGTCGCATCAGCCTGTACATTTCACGTGGCATGCCTCTCCATATCTGTAACAGCCTACCATCGGCCTGTATGTCTCTCATATGAGTGGGCCTGATGCCCACCTCAACAATCAATGCAGTGATTCAGTCGTCCAACTCCATCCTGTATCTAGTATCAAGTCGACCGCGCCTAGCAAAAGGCGGTACCAGCGCACCAGTAGGAGCAAGTCTCTCTACACCAGCCTCCTGATGATCCTCGGCATCTGGCATGCCCTGATCGTCATTAGGATCCACACCTGGATCATGTGGTGGTGCCAACGTGTCCTCTCCATCAAAATACCCAATGTCTACAAAATATATACAAGTACACAACAATAATTAGACAATTTCATTACACAAATTAATAAAAACAAGTTAAAGAACATGTTAGACTAAATTTAAATAAAACAGTAATATTACCTCTATCATCTGGCGGCTCATCATCTGTGAAGACGATGTTGGCACACCCTCACCAATCTAATCCAGCATAAGGACAGGGGACCATAATGAAGGGATGCAACTCATCAACACTGGCTAGCAACTCCAGTGCATCATGTGTATCCTCGCTGGAAACATAGTCTCGCCCATCTTGGGCATCATCTTCCCACACATGTGCATTCGTGCCTCGAACATCGGCTACGAGGTTGCCGAACAAAATTAAGCCTTGTCTCTGGAAACCTCTCAAAAATAAACAAAAAATATCTGAAGCAAAAGGGAAGTTGACCCTCCCTTGTGCATGAGCACAACATATATCTAAGGCTATACAGAACTTCCACAAAAAAATGGCAGACCACCTGACAAGTCGTGGCTCATGTACTAAAGAATCAACATAATATAGAAGCGAGCAACTAATGTGTTTCCCATCACTGGTGTTGTGTGAAATGGTCGAAATTAAAAGTGAGAGGCAGCTCACCTCCTCACTACCAAATGCACCAATACGTAACTGACCTCCAGCGACCTGAAAATCTTAAGGAGACAATACATCTGCTCCAATGTATCTCTGGGAGTACACTAACTGACTCCCTGCTACACATCCAGCTGGAACCTCTGGGAATGAGGGAAAATCCACCCCTCTCCTCGATAGCCCTATAATGAAATATATATCCTCCTCAGTGGGCGTGTACCACTGGTTAGGACCAACCTGGAAAGCCTGTCGGTGGGCATTCCACTTACGGATAAGATGTCACACCATGGTCCTTTAGGGATGTAGCCTCCTCATAGAACTTGAGGAGACCTACCTGCCTTAGGAGCCCCTAGGTAGTTGATGTAATAGCGCGAGGGTACGCATCTTTCTCCCTCACTCATGCCTCCCATAGGCGAACCATGTCATACTGCTCCGCCTGTTGTTGTTGTTGCTCCCCCTCTTCTCTCTGAATGATTGATATATTAAATAAAAAAAAATATTAAATGAAACATGTATTTAGGAATATACATATATAAAAAATTTTAGAAAAAAAACAACAAAACAGTCGATGTACCACAAAAAACAGTCATGCATCGATTCTGGTGCATATTTTGTTTGTCTTGCACTGGGGGTGGTGCCCCAGATGACATTCAATGCATCGTAGGCGGTGCACCTGAAAAATTTTCAGAGCACCATTGACTATGTACGGTGTCAAGAGTGCAGTGCGCAGACTAAAATCTACGCCCCGACGTGTATAGTTGTGTCAGCGCACCGACCTCCTGACTTCATTACATAGTCAATGGTGTGGTCGTTTACCAGGCTGCATTGTTAACCCTATCGGAATGTCGAATGCGGTGCGCTAACAAACACCGAGGCGGATATTTCTGTCAACACACTGCGTTGTCGCTATTCCACATGGTCAATGGTGTGGACAACTAAATGACCGCACCGCACTTTTTTTTATTTTAAAATAATGTAGTGTGCCTTTCGATACCGCCCCAGAAACGGTGCGAATACCATTAGCACCGATTGCGGTGCGGCCTGTAAATTTTACAGGCAGCACCGCTTACCGGTGCGAGCCGAGCGGACAAAAAAAAAAAAAAAAAACTTTTAAATGGTTAATTTTAAGGTTATTTAAAATTATAATCCGCTAGAAAAGATTAATTATGGAAAAACAAGAAAAATACCTATACATTTGGCCGTCGAGGAGGCATATTGGCTGTAAAATTTGCAAAAGAAAATTTTCCCACCGTTTTGCAAAATGCAAGTTGGATATTGGTGGGAAATGCACAACAGCAGTGCGTGCAATGGGTGCAATGGGAGCACCGATGTCAAGGCGGCTCAGACAAGGATAAATTGCACCGGTGCTTGAGAGCTCTGGAGCACTAAGAAATTTGAAAAATGCGGTTTTTAGGTCGTAATTTTTTTTTATTTAACCTTGTTTCGGTGCGCAGGATTTTATAGGTGCACTGGTGCGGTTTCTTAATACCGCACCGGGTAGTTTCTGTTTTGGTGTGGTGTTTTATGACGCACTGGTGCAGAAGAGTTGTAAAGCACTAGTGGTCTACATTAATACTACGCACCGGGCGGGTGTGTACGGAGTGCATGGTGTCCCGTGTGCCAATGTTTTGTGTGCACCGATGCTTTCTCTTGTTGAGCGCACCGATGCGGTTTTGGATGATAAGTGCACCGGTGCAGTTTTGGATTATAAGCGCATCAGTGCAGTTTTCGATGATAAGCGCACCGAGTGGAAAACATCCACAAAACCCTCCACCGGCCAACCTCCTCTAGTAACCTCTGCTAGAAACGGACGTCTGGGGTATTTTTATAATGGGTTCCTCAAAAACATCCGCTAGAGGGTCTTTTCCTTGTAGTGTTATAACATAACTTCTAACTGATTCTCCCGATGCCCAAAGCACAACAAGACCCATTAGCATATAACAAACTCACACAATCAAACTAGCGATACGTTCTCTTGGCACTGAATAACGTCGAGAACCAATAATTTAATTTATTCCTCCATTCATTAATTTTTTCTACACCTTTTTACAAACATGCTTAAAAAATACAACAACAAGATATTTAACTAATAAAGCAACATAATCCATGACAAAAATACCAATAACTACTCTCCACAATAGAAATGAATCTTGTGTTGTCAAATAAAATACCACTAAGTTACTCAAGCCATACTGCCCGTAGAAGAAAATAAAAAATGCTAACAAATATTTTACGAAAGTATAAAGCCTTGGTCGCAAGGTGATATGAATATGAATTTTAGTTTTGTTGTGTTAATTTCATCTTCAGAATTATAAAAAAAAATTGATCATTTGCTTCATGTGCATATGTTTCCTTTAGGTGTTTGTGAGTGTTAAACAGGTAAATGTGTCAAGTTTTATGTTAAATTCATGAGCATTTTAACATTAAAACAAAGAATTGAATAGAAGCAATAAAATGTACAGCAAACCACCGCCGAATTAAACTGGGATTAATTAAAGGTTAAGTGGGGATCAGCTGTGGCTTAACACGCTGATGGCAAGATTAATTAAATCTTCAGTAATATTTGGATAAGCGCTAATACATTGGTTAGGTGTTATTAAAACGTGTTTAACGTTTTAACTCCTTGCATTTAAATGGAGCTCCGTCGAGGTATTATGTCGTGGTCTTATTTTGAGGGGACTGGCCTATGGGGCTGGCCCCCTCCTCCATTCGTTGGTTCAACAGTGTTAATACAGATTTATACAAATGGAAATACATGTTAAGATCTGTTGGCGTGGCATAGTAGTGGTATGACTTGTGGTTTGTGTGGGTGAGGTCGCGGTGTCGACCCCGACCTCCACCCGTCCTTTGACAATAATTTTTGCCACACAATATATATATATATGTAATTCGACCTTGGACTTATTTTAAAATTTGGCCTTTGACATAGTTTGAATTCGGCCTTTGGGAAAGGGCATGTGGCGGCCTCAGGGCTAGCCATGTGTCCTCTTCCCATTGGCTCATTCCCAACCAATAAAATTGCAACAAGTCACCCACTGAGAAACCAACAACAATGTGAGACTTTTCATAGTTTCATTGGGAAAATTGAAGGAATATTCCAAGAATATTATTTTTTTGCTGACTATGATGCCATGTCATCATTCTGTCATTTCTGTAAAAAAATAAGCTGTTTAGGAAAACGAACATCAAGCTCTATCTTCCTCATACGAATTTGATTTTCAATAAAACAAATTGCATCGAATTCCTCGTGAAGAGCACTTCGCGGTCATTCAGGTTTCAATCGATTCTGAGCACTTCCATTTTTTTGCTTAACACTGAGCACCTGATCATTCCTCCCCACTAGAAGCCTTTTGGACCCCAAAATCTCTTTGATTATTGAACATGTGGATGAGGGTACATTTCCCTCACCCTTCCAGTCTCAATCCAATGAAATTTTCCCATTTTCTTCAATTTGACCTTTTCACAAAAACTAATATTTTTCCTTGACTCTTGAGACCCTCTCTTGTTGTTGTAAACATCGTCATGCTACAATTTCCATGAATTTTCAGAGCAGCAAGCTATAATTGTATAAATAAACTTGTTCCCACCTCAGTTGTCAATCAAAGTAAATTTGGAAACTTTCTCACTTCGAATATTGTCGTCATGGTGATTCTTAGTTGATCTTGCTTTGTACTTGCGTCGACTTTTGACCAAGTGTTTTTGCCATTTCCATGTACCTTTTTGAAACCAAAAACAAGTACTTGTGGAACATATGCCTTCTTTGTAAAATTGATTTTGCGCTTTCTCTTTGACCTTTTCTCTCTCTTGCACCGACATCTTGTTTCCAACACTACTCAACACTGATGTTGATTGCTGCAAATATTTCACATCTTGTTTACCTCCTTTCAAATTCAACATTTTAGAGTCCTTGAACATAATATTACAAGCATAAAAAAATTCAATGAAATCAAATATTTTATTTGATGCATCCTTTTGAAAGGTCTCATTCAAAACATCTCTATGCTTGATCATTAACAAAGTCAAATTTTGACTTGAATTCACTATTCTCTTCATTTCTCCTACATGTATAAGAGACAAACTTATCTTCTTCTTATGCACTCTAACTGTGTACTCAATTCCATCCTTAAATAAGTGATACTTATTCTCATGGCGATGAAATATTTATTTCCTATCATAAAGTAAGGAATTCCCAAAATGATACCTGAAATATCAAACGGCACTACATCAACTTAAACTTCATCAAGAAAGTTTGAATTGATTGCAAACCTTAGGATGCACTTCCTTGTTACCTGCAAGTTTGCATTCTTGCATATCCACCCTAAAGGATAAGGTCTTGGATGTATATGTTTCACTCCTTAAATAAGTCTTTGGAAATTAAATTAGCTTGATAACCACTATCAAATAGTGTGTCTATCATGGTATGTTTAGAAACAACTCTAATATGAAAGATTTGAATTCTTTTATCTTTATCTTGAGTTACATTGGAACAAATTGAAGAAATAGTGCTTTTTGTGTTCTTACCTTTCAAACCCATGTTTGTAATATGGGTTTCATCTCCTGAATTTGAACCTAAGTCATGTTCAATGATTGCAACAATTTTCCCCTTCTCTTTGGCTTTAAGTTTGTTTGGCTTCAACTTTGGATGAAGTTTCCAACAATGGTCTTCATCATGGCCATTCTTCGAACAATGTTTACATGTCAGTTTCTCTTTCTCTTTTTTGATAAAGCTATTTATTTTTCCTCCTCTATTGAAATTTTCCTTTCCTTTTCCCTCATACTCAAGGAAACTATCACTTTTCTCATCTATACTCTATTTCCCTCCTGCTTCTAGATGTGTGGCTTAAACGCAAACCTCATCTAAGTTTGTGGGATTGAACATGAGAATAGTATGTCTAAGGTAAATTTGCAAACCCTTAATATACTTTAACAAAGTTTCTTGAGAATACAAATTGACACCCAAAATAAGAGCTCTTCTCCTAAATTCATGAGTATAATATTGCACACTTTTCCCTTTCAATTGTCTAAAATTCTGCCAGTCCATAATGGCTTTTTGCATGTAAGCTAGAGGATAGATTTCCTTTTAATGGAAACAAAAAAATTATACCAAGTCATTGAGATCTTACAGTGATTTTTAATCTCTGCTTGAGTCCTTGCTTCCCACCATACAAGTGTTGATCCCTCCTTCCTCAAGGAAGCCAATTGAATCTTTATGTCATCTTCTTGAAGGTTCGGAATTTTGCAATAACCCTCCAATTGACGAATCCAATTATCCAACTTCTCTACATTCACTTCGCCATTATACATTAGAAGCTCAAATTTGACATCAAGTTCAAGGGAGTTTTCCTTTTGGGGTTTTTGAGTAAGTATGGGTGGCTTTTATTGTGGAAGTCAAAGATGATGTTGATGATGAGGATGAGGAAAATGGTGGAGATGGAGGAGGATTTCCTCCATTTCCCTTTGAATCCTTCTCTTCATCCTTTTTGTCTTTTGAGGTTCCCTCTCCATGTGGAGACTTAGAATTAACTCCAACCATTCTGGTGCTCCTCTCTTCAAACAGGATCCTAACCCTTTCAGTTAGGTCATAGAAAGCCTTCTTGTATGCTTCCTCTTCTGAAATACCTTCAGTCTCTCCTACACCTGACATGATGGCTATGGATTCAAGCTCAGCTTCTGGTGCAACTTATACTTGTTCAATCTCAGCTAGAGATAAAACTTGAGGTGCTTCAAGTGCAGCTGGGAGTGAAATTTTGGATGGAGATGGCAACCTTATGGCTCTCTTTCTGGTCCTAACCTCAGGACTAGCAACCAACAGTTCTCCTTCTCCTCTCTACAACTTTAACCTTGTAAGCATCACAAATTTGCAACCATTAAAACCCTACTTGCACAAAACTCAAGAAAATATCAAGCAAATAACCTTTGCTCTGATACCACCTTGATCTAAATCTAAATGTTATTTTTTTGTGCTAATTTCATCTTCATAATTATAAACAATTGTTGATCATTCTCTTCATGTGCATAGGTTTCCTTTAGGTTTTTGTGAGTGTTAAATAGGTAAATGTGTCAAATTTTATCTTAAATTCATGAAAATTTTAACATTAAAACAAATTAATGAACAGTAGCAATAAAATGTACAGAAAACCATCAAATGGTTCATTAACACAGTATTTTGATGAAGGAGTTCACCCCTCTTGGGCTACACCTCCTTAGTCCAGCTTCCAAAGTCTTAGACCTCTGTATTAGCTCAAAATGGAAAAAAGTGATGTTTAAAATACTTTACTGCTCCAACATGCTCAAAGCATCCAAATCATTAAGATAGACTCTTTCTGAGCCTAATTTGGTCGAATTTTTCTCAAGTTATGGCCTAATAAATTTTGGCCTAGGAAACCCCACTAAAACTAGAGCAACTCCAGTTAACTCAGACAAATCTAGAGTTCCCATTGAAATTTGCGGACTACGCCAACTCCACCGCCAAATTAAACTAGGATTAATTAAATTTTAATTAATTAAATTAAATTTTAATTAATTAAATTTCCTTCGTAAAACATAAAAACCCACTTTTCCTAAGTTTTGGTCTAAACCCGCCAGAGCAATGTTTTTAAATGAAAATGGGTAGATTGAAAAGCCCGAAATTTCCTTCCTATGCGATTGGCCCTTATACATATAAGCCCTGGGCCTATTGCTTTTCATATAAACCAACGACCCCGCAGACAAGCGCCAAGCCATTTCATATATATATAACCTACCCGACACCATAAAAACCTTTGTTTTTCATTAAATTTTTGGTTCTATATATTACAAAGGGTCCCGCTCGTTCATTGGTCAGAGCCCTACTCCACCATTGATCATTGGGCCAATCCGATGGCTAGCGTTGTATCGCATCGGAAATTTTTCATCGGACGCGTTAATATTTCCCCACCTTCGATTGACATCCCCCGATCCATTCTCCATCGTCAATCTGATCTGCAGATAGACAGCCCACAGTTAATCGCTTCGGCGCCCTCCCTGTCCATTTCCCCACCGATTGCAAAAGCTCTGATTTCATCTGGACCGTCCACGTGTCCATATCGAACGGTCCAGATTGCATCTCCCGACTTTGGTTTAATTCATGTGCCCCGCTTCATAATGTTTTTCGCCAAATCCCGGCCGTTGATCTATGCGGATCAATGGTCCTTCTTCACCCTTTCTCTGCCTGTATATTATTTCATTTTAACCCCATTTTTAATCCTGGTCGTTGATCTCACGGACTGATCTCATCCGACGGACCATGATCATACCGAAACCCCAAATTTCATTTCAATGCTTTTCTTCCGCCAAAGGGATTTTTCCCCTTTCATTTCTTCACATTTTCTACCATAACATAGTATATGTGACCCCTTCACATTATTATTGCCCCGATTGGTCTCAACCATCGATCAAATCAGATTTACGGCTCGGATTTAATCCTATGCTTCCTTATTCCAAATCTCCTCCTTCTGACCCCCACAAGAAAATGTCCACCATTGGATGCTTTCATCCAACGGTCGCGACTTAACTGCAGCCTTCTAAGCAGTCTTACCCAAATAAACATAGGATTTATTAACTTTTGTTGTTTTATGCAGGTTTTTATGATTTTTCCATTATATTGAAGAAAAGCCAAAATCCTGGGATGACGATCCCCATGCCTTTGTTCATAAAATAGAAGCCATCTGCAGGGTTCCACTATCATGTTTCATCATTATATCATGAACATTGATGCCATATGAACCCTTTGTATACCTGCACATCAACAAGACACAGTGAGAATTAAAACAATCAAAGAGTATCAGTGTTGAAAACCCAATCGAACCAGAGATAAAGAATTAAAGATTAATTACACAGATTGGGTGGATTACGGCTAAAGATCGAAAATCAAAAGCCTAATCCACTAAATTAAATATAGTTAAAGGAAAATCAAGAATATTTATCAGACATGGGATGCCTCCATTGCCACATCAGAGGCTAATTGATTCCTCTCATCTACCCAATTCCACCTGTAGCCTCAAAGCATTCAACAGAGGCCGAGTTATGATCAGAAAAGAAGATATTTGCCTTAACGCAGCCGAATAGTTAATTCAGCCAAAGGAACTCAATGCAAAAAATATCAGCAGAGTTATTACAACATGACACAGAGCCTTAAAGTCAACAAAATCTCCCACCGAGCTTAATTCTTAATGTAAAACATTTAATACAGAGGACATATCTATAAACTTCTCCATTGAGCCCCTCAAAGGCCGAGAAACATTTATCTGTATTAATTGAACCTGGGAGATCTTTTATCCCATCCCAACTCCTCATTTCTTCTATAAATACTTCTGTAGAAGATGAGACAATGTTGGTTGTTGAACTTTGAAATATACTTGTGCTCGAATTTTCTACTTGTAAATAGTGTTCAAAAGCTCTTGAAGCTCTATTTGTGATAGAATAGTTAGGCTGAGAAGTGAAGATGATTGTTGAACTGAAACATTGGACTTAAAGCCGTAACTGGTTTGAAGCATCAATACAAGCTGATTTATGGGATCCTGGTCTATGTCAACGGTGATGTTTTTCTTATTGTAAATCGTTATTTTATTTTTGTTTTAATTTTTTCCATCTTCTCTGATAAATAACAGCAAGCATAGAGTTAGGATTTACTCTTTAGCAGTACCCTTCTCTGACTGATAAGATTTATCTATATGTTTTCTTCCAAATTATGTTGTTTAGGAATGATTTAATTCAGTTTAAGCAGTTAGGAATGCTGGCGTTCCCTCGTCCTACTGTCTAAGATAAATGTTTTTCTTGAATGTTATTTTCAGTTTATGTTAAGTAGAGATGAACTAAGGAAGTGATGGTGAGCCTTGTCCTTTAGTTTTATCCCAAAAAATTATCTGAAAGTTTCCCTAAGAATGTGTTGAAAGCAGGCTAGGTTCAAAGTCCTTACCTGATTTTAAAATTTTCTTTGTTATCTTATGTCTTTGTCTTGAAATTTTACCAAGTAAAGCAGATCTAGGGAGGTTTATGGTGAGCCCTACCCTCTATTTTCTTCTCCAATAGTTGCTTTTTAAGTTTCCCTTTGTGTTTAAAATGTTTTCTATTTGAAGTGCATCAAAAGTTGGCTAGTTTCAAAGTACTTACCAGATCTTAGATTACTTTTATGTCTTTCTTAAGTGCATGCCAAAAGCAGGATAGTTTCAAAGTACTTACTTTATCTTAGGCTGCTCTTTGTTCTTCATTTTGTTTAATTCCCCTTCTTGTTGTATCATTTCATTCCATAAAATCAACTTTAAAGAGATCCTTAGACATAGATGACTTGCCCCATGGACCACTCTTGAACCTTGTTGTTTCAGTTAAACCCTATTATGACTCCATAGCCCAATGGACTAAAAACTAGCGTTATATCTATCTTTTTAGCCAAAGCTTGTTCTGATTTCTTGCAACTTCACACTTTTGAAACTCTTTCCACTTAGGACTTTCCACTCAAATAATTATCATGCTCAACCATCCAAAAGCAAACAAAAACCCTCAAACTTCATAACTAGCCTAATATCATTACCCAAAATCTTTAAAGATAAATCCATCTTTGCACTTATTGGAGAGATCCCTCTCCGGATTCAGGAGGGCTAGATCCTAGAATCCCAAAGTGGTTGAAATAGTGTTCTCTCTGCAGTTTTACTTTGCCAATCTTGCAAATTACAGGGAGCTAAAATTTCTGGCGACTCCGCTGGGGAATCTTCTGAGTTAGTGAGTAATCAAGAACACCTTAACACTCCAAAAATCCCTTGATTTAATGACCTTTGTTCTGTGAGCCAGTTGAGCCACCGGCAGCTAACATTTTTGGCAACTCCACTGGGGATCTTTGAGTTTTTTTTATCCTAGGTACCTTTAAGACCTCAGGAAACCTTTGATTCAAGAACATTGTGCAGTGAGTAAAAGTATTCCTCTTCAAGCACTACCAAGTAATGGTAATCATTGTGAAACTTGTTTGAATCAGTGACAAACTAGGCAAACCCTAGGATTCTCATAAGAGTTTATCTAACCTTGAAATATCAGCTAGCTTAGCCATAAGAGCATACTGTCTTTGTCTCATAACCATGGCTAAGTTTTGAAACAGATTTAGGACACTCTTAAGAGCCAATAGGACTGAAAAATAACTCAGAAAAACCCAAAATATTTCAGATTGGTGTTTAATAAACATGGTGGTGGACCATAAAACCTTTTACCTATAAAAGAGCTAAAAACTTCCACTTGGCGACTCCACAATCCTAAACAGACCTTAAGACTCCACTGGGAAGACACATAATCTTTATAACATCATTTAAACTCAGTTAGAGGATTGTAGGATTAAAATTTGTGTAAAACAGATCAATTTACCTCCTAAAGATTGTCATATCTGGTCGAAATTTTTCTTGTTTACTTCGGTCTGAAAAACACAGCATAGTGGCTCCTAGAAAGATTCATACTAGAGCCTATCCTGACCCAGACCCGCCTGAGATAGTTGATAATCCCGAAAGTATACTTAGGAAGTCTCCTAATATTAAAATTCCCACTGTTTTTAGATCACCCTTGAGAGCTAATTCAGTTCCTGAAAATCTTGTAGCTCTGCAACAATCACAAGTAAACTTTAGAAATCCATTTAGAACTAGGTCTCTTGATGATTTAGGTCAGTTAGATTCTGAGTCTTCACTTTCATCCCCGAAAACAAGTGAACATCCTGGTAGTTGAGAAACAACACCACCTAATTCACATTTCATTTCCAATTTATGTATCTCTCATCCAAGATCAGCTCAGCAATCTATTCCTGGTCCATCCACATCTGTTCACCCCACATCCACTGTCCAAACCACTACACTTCAGCCCACTTTCCCTCTTGTAAATCCACCTCCACCACATATCATGGTATCATGGTATGCTCCCTTAGTCCTTCTTGTACCCTTAGTCAATATTCCACAGGACTATCAGTCCAAAATTCCATTATATGATGCCAGTAATGCTACTACTGCATCACAACATGTGGATAAGATGAATGACTACTTTGACAGAAATGAAATTGATGATGAATCTGTCAAACTAAGACTATTTTCTCAGAGTCTGGGGGGAGAAGTAAGACAATGGTTTAAGGGCTTAGTCCCCCATAGTATAAATTATCTCCAAGCCTTCCATTAGTCATTCTTAAACAAATGGGAAGTGAAGAAGAATCCTCTCCAAATACTTTCTGATTACAAGAACCTCCACAGAAACACTGGGAAAGTGTACACGCTTACTGCACTAGATTTAATAGTGTGTCTAATGCACTTCCCCCATATCTAAAACCTCCACAAGGCTTAGCGATAAACAAGTTTCCTGAAGGGTTTGACCCTGAAATGGCCTATCAGCTGAGAGAAATAGATCCTCTAACCCTTGAAGATATGCAAAAAGGAGCTCTTGCTGTGGAAGTTAACTTGATGGAGAAAGAGCAAGAATGAAGAATGAGAAGAGAGTGTCCTTCAGAGAGGAATCCACACCTTCTACTTCCAGCTCAAAGATGGAAAGAATGATGGAGGAGATGATGAAGAAAATGAGCATCCTTGAGAGATAACAAGCAAGAAAAAACCAAACTGCTCCTCAAAATAGAAACCAGAACCAGAATCAGAATTTTAGAAGAAATCAACCTCCAAACAGACCTAGGGAAGATGATCAGCAGATCACTCCTCCCTTTCATCAAAACTATGTAAGTGAGGTTGAAGAAATAGATGAGCAAATAGAGGAAGATCATATCAACATGCTAGGAGTGGATAATGATGACTTTGAGGTTCATTATGATAGAAAACAAGGTCTTTACACACCCTTTGATGAAAAAAGAGATGATGATGAAAGTTATTATCAAGACATGGAAAATGTTATCATAGAGTCTCAAAAAGAATATGACCTTCGAAGTAAAACCAATCAAGAAACTCCCAAAACCAAAACCTTTGACAAATCTTCACAAAAAAACATTGTAAGTAAACCCAAAATTGTAAAACAGAAAGACAAAACAGTGGTTGGAATTTCTGATAAAGGTAAAGAGAAAGACACTCAAAACAATCAAAAACAGAGTGCAAACCTTAGTAGTGTTAGCACCTCAGCTAATACTCCTGTGAAAACAATTTTTTCAAATGTAAATAGAACAAATCAGCAAGCTGATGTTGCTGATAGAGTGGCAACTAATAAGGCTGAGACAAGCACTTCAAAGAATCAAATTCCTTTTAGTTTGGAGCAAGAAATTTCCAAAATTAAAATCTATGTTCCTCTCTCTGAACTAGCTGCCCAAAATGTATATAGGTCTCAAATTTTGAAGGCTTTAAACATAGAGGAGAATATGTTGTGTAACCAACTCCAAAAATAGAGAAGAAAAGAGATATCCACGCCTTAGAAATAAGCCACTTCGAGGGGGCAACCTCCAATACATTACATGAATGAACAATTCTTGGATGATACAATTTACAAAACCTCCTTTCTATATATAGGAGTCCATGGGGCCATAGTGTAATCCTAGTGGGCCACAATGTAATCCTAGCCGACCTAACAATAATAATTTAAGGACACAATAATAACAAAATGGGGGTTACAAGGGTACAATAATAACAATAAGGGGGTTACACTAACAACAATAAGGGACTATACTAGTAATATAGGGACCTAACATGCCCCTCTCCTTCAAAAAAGTGTTGTTCTCAACGCTTGAGTAGCTCTGGGTGCTTCTGTATAAAATTCTCATCCTCCCATGTAGAATCTTCAGTGGGTAAGTTCTTCCACTTGATGAGATACTCTGAAATTGATCGATTCCGTAGTTGTCGAGTTCTTGTTTCCGTGACCGCTTATGGTTCCAATATGATTTTTCCTTCCTCATCAAGTTCTGGCAATATTGTTTGAACTGGAATATTTTCACCTATAACCTTCTTTAAGCACAAAACATGGAAAACTGGATGTACTCGCGAAGAAGCAGGAAGCTCCAATTTGTATGCCATAGTACCAATCTTTTGCAACACCTTGTAAGGACCATAGTACTTTGGTGATAATTTATTATCCTTCTTAGCTTGCTTCAGGGACATTTGTTTGTATGGTTGTAGCCGTAAAAATACCCAATCTCCTACATCAAAACTTCTCTCGCTGCGATGTTGATCTGCCTGTTGTTTCATTCGATTTTGTGCCAAATTCGGGTTATCCTTTAAGAGTTGGAGAACTTCTTGCTGATGCTCGATGTGATCTTCCACTGCTTGAACCTTCAAATTTTCCCTTAAAGATGATGTGATCGATGGTGGATGATATCCATAAGTGCCATAAATGGGGTCATTTTTGCTGCAGTATAGAAGGAAGTGTTATACCACCATTCAGCGAGAGGTAACCACTTGACCCATTGTGTTTGTTTATCAGATACAAAACAACGAAGATATCCTTCCAAACATTTATTTACTATCTCGGTTTGACCATCGGATTGAGGATGATAAGATGAGCTATGAGCTAATTGAGTACCCAAACAAGAAAATAACTCCGTCCAAAAATTTCCGGTAAAAATGGGATCTCTGTCGCTCACAATAACCCTTGGGTTTCCATGTAGCTTTTGAATTGTGTCCATAAATTTAGTAGCAACTGTACTTGCTTTAAATGGATGAGATAATGCACACAAGTGTGCATACTTGGTAAGTCTATCAACTACCACCATGATGACACTCTTTCCTTCGGACTTAGGTAAACCTGTGATAAAATCCATTGAAATCTCCTCCCAACGTTGACTTGGAATGGATAAAGGTTGTAGAAGTCCGGGGGTCTTAATTGTTTCCACTTTATTCTGCTGGCAAACCAAACATTCCGCCACAAACTTTCGAATATCAGATTTAAGGCCATCCCAAAAAAATTCTTTCTTCACCCTGTGGTAAGTTTTTAAAAATCCTGAGTGTCCTCCTAAAGGAGAAGTGTGCAATTCAGAAGAATCTTTTGTTTTAGTTGGGAATTCTTACAAAGATATAAGCGATCTTTGTACCATAAGGAATCATTTTTCCAACTAAATGTATCAGATGTACTAGGATCTTGCTGCAACTTTTGAATGAGTGTCCATACATCTTGTCCTTCTTCCATTCATCTCTTGCTTCAGTTATCCAATCTGGTTGGATAATAGAAATGGCACAAAGCAATGCTTCCACCTCTTCATTCTTTCTTGAGAGTGCATCTGCAACAACATTAAGCTTTCATTTTTTGTAGATTATTTCAAAGTCATAAACCAACATCTTTGTGACCCATTTTTGCTGCTCTTCTGAAGATAGTCTTTGTTCCAAAAAGTGTTTAAGACTATCATGATCAGTTTCTACCTTGAAGTGTCTTCCCATTAGGTAAGTTCGCCATTTCTTTAGTGCATGCAGTATTGCTAACATTTCCTTCTCATAAATAGGTTTCTGTAAATACTTTCCTTTGATTGGATGACTTTCAAAAGCAATGGATCTTCCTTCCTGCATTAAAACAACACCAATTCCATTTCCTGAGGCATCACATTCCACAATAAAGGTTTTTGTGAAGTCTGGCGTAGCTAAGACTGGTGCTCGACACATTGCCTCTTTAAGATGTTCAAAGGCCTTAGTTGCTTCAGGAGTCCATGAAAATGCATCTTTCTTCAATAATGTTGTTGGAGGTGCTGCTATTCTCCCATAATTCTTAACAAACTTGCGATAATACCCTGTTAACCCGAGAAATCCTCGCAACTTCTTTATGGTTGTGGGGACTTTCCATTCCTTAATCGCTTTAATTTTGTTATGGTCTACCTTAACACCCTTGTGAGATACAATATGACCTAGATATTCCACCTCTTGTACTCCAAAGAAACATTTGGATGTTTTGCATATAATTGTTTCTCCTGCAATAGTTTGAGCACCCTGTCAACATGTTGAACATGATCCTTCCAAGGCCTGTTGTAGATTAGTATATCATCAAAAAATACTAGCACAAATTTTCTAAGGAAGGGTTTGAAAATGGAATTCATCAACCCTTGAAATGTAGAAGGTGCATTGGTAAGGCCAAAAGGCATGACCAAAAATTCATAATGACCCTCATGAGTTCGAAATGTTATTTTTGGAATATCTTCAGTCTTCATTCTAATTTGATGATATCCTGAATGAAGATCCAACTTGGTAAAATAAATTGCTCCATGTAATTCATCCAATAATTCATCAATCACAGGAATGGGAAATTTATCTTTAATGGTGAGCTTATTGGGCTCCCTATAATCCGGACACATTCGCCATGATCCATCCTTCTTGTGTACCAATACTACAGGAGCAGAGAAAGAACTTTGACTAGGTTGAATTATACCGCCTCTAACATTTCTGCAATCATACGTTCAATTTCGCTCTTTTGGAAGTAAGGATATCTATAAGGCCTGATGTTTGGAGGAACACTTCCTGGAATCAAATGAATAGCATGATCATGATCACGAATAGGTGGAGTCCTTTGGGAGTTTCAAACACCTTGGAATGATTGTCCAAGACTTGTTGGAGATCTGCAGAAATAGATGATTTTGATGTTGGAACTTCTAGTGAGCATAATTGTGCAATTACGCCTCGCTGTTCTTTCTTTAGAAGCTTTGTCATGACATTAGAGCTTATTGTCCTTCCTGGCTTCCCCGCAATACCCCGTAATTCGACTTCCTTTCCTTCTGAAAAAAATTTCAAGAAAAGTTCTTGAAAATTAAAAGCTACCGTCCCCAAAGATTGTAACCATTGTACTCCTAGTACAACATCAGCACCTCCCATAGGAATGGAAAGCATTGGACTAGTCAATACATATTCCCCCATGGTTCGCTTGATATTATGGCATTTTCCAGAGCAATTTATAGTTCCTCCATTTGCAACCATCACTTGACATTCTGGTGCTGGGTATAGGAAACAATTCAATTCCTTGGCTACCATACAATGAATAAAATTATGGGTACTACCTGAATCAATCAACACTATTACCTTTTTCTTCTTGATATGTCCTTCTATCTTGAGAGTTTGAGGAGTGGTAATTCCTACCAATGCATTACACGATATGGTCAGACTCATTTCTTCCTCTTCTAGGGCTGGTTCCTGGTGTATATCCTCTTCTTGTTCATTTCTTCTTCCTCTTCACAATCTATGTAAAATAATTTCTTCTCAGCACACTTATGACCTTTAGTGTATTTTCTATCACAACTATAGCAAAGCCCTTTTGCTCTTTTTTCTTCCAATTGTTGTGGTGTCAACCTTGTAGGTTGTGGAAATCTAGGCGTAGCAACACATCCTTCTTTATAGAATTGAGTGGTAGGCTTCCTTGTCGCCATAATTTTACATTCAACTTTTCTTGCCAACCTGAATGCCTTCTCCAATGAATCGGGTTCCAAAACACGAACTTCATGTTGGATGTTATCCTTTAGAGTACCTAAGAAGAGATCAATCCTGTGTTCCTCTGGAATATTAGTTACCCTTATATTCAATTTTTGGAAGTCCTCAATGTGCTGCCCCACTAAACCCATTTGTTTGAGATTTATCAATTGGCTAAAGAAGGTGTTGCTCTTTGTATCCTCATAATGTGCTATCATTTCCTCCGTAAAAATTGACCAAGTGACAATTTTTTTACGGGAGCAAAGCCATCGATACCATACAAATGTATTTTGTTCTAAATGTGAAGTTGCAATGCGTACCTTTTGTGTGTTTTGCACATTATGGAGATCAAAATATTGCTCCATCTGTAGTATCCATGTTACAGGATCCTTTCCATCAAACTTCCTCATATCCATTTTTGGAATATGGTGGTTCTTCTTGCCAACATTAGAGTTTATGAAATCACGATTAACATTTATTTTGTTCTCATCATGAGGTTCTTCTACTATGTTTTCACCATTAGGAAACATTTCTTGTATCAACTTTGTCAAACCTTCTATGTCTGCTTTTAGATCATTCTTCATGTTTTCCATGTTGTCTTTCATGTCATCCATCTTAGCTTCCATGCCATCCATCTTAGCTTCCACGCCTTTCTTCAAAACTTCCACTTCATTTTTTGTTCCTCTTTGCGAGAGCGAAATTTGGTGCACTTGCTCTTGTAATTTTGATAGATCATGTTGCAATTCTTCATCTTCATGAGTCATAGTAGAGCCTTCTGAAGGCTTAATGGGTGTTGAATTATTTTTACGGGGCATATTTTAGAACCCGATACTGCTATATATTCTACAATATGCCCTTGGAATCAATTCAAATTGATTCTTCAAGAAGACTCATGCAATTTGAAAAGAAAAAAAATATACACCTTTTTCTTGCTTTTGAGGAACTCGATATTGAAATTGGATTATCTCTCTTATTGCAGCACTTCAATATTTGAATTTATGTACCAACATAGCCCTCTGAATTCTCTTTCTAATGCCATAGGTCTGACCTGATTTTGATTATCTAAGACAAAGTTGTGTCCAATCTCCCACAATCACCTAATTATGGACTAGTTCAGTAGAGAAAACTTGTATGACTTGCCACGTGTCACTGTTTCATCCTTCACCTCTGAAATTGATAGCCAAGAAACTAAAGTCCATGTACTTGTGACCACTTTTTACGACACTCCAATCCGATGCTCAGAGAGAGAGTTATTGAACTTTTCCCACGATCACCTCTTTGAGATGAAATTCGGGAGCCTGAAAAAGCACCACCTTCCACAGATCATATCTCCAAAAATATTGCGAATCAAGCTCTGAAATTTTTTTATGAGTTTCCTTAGAATTTCAGCTTCGCACCCTAAAAATTTCAGATTCTAAACCTTCGTAGAAAAAAAGTTATAGCGCAAATGCCACTATGACCTGTTTAGGAGCCTGACAAAAGACCTAACTTCTACAGATCATATCTCCAAAAATATTGCGAGCCAAGATCTAAAATTTTTAGATGATCTTCCTCGGAATTTCGGCTTCGCACCTAAAAATTTCAGCTTGCGAAACTTCGTAGAAAAAACGTTATAGCGAAAATTCCATGATGACCTGTTTGGAGCAGCGAAAACCTAGAATCCAAAGCTCTGATACCAATTGTTGTGAAACCAGCTCCAAAAATAGAAGAAAAGAGATATCAACGCCTTAGAAATAAGCCACTTCAAGGGGGAAACCTCCAATACATTACATGAATGAAAAATTCTTGGATGATACAATTTACAAAACCTACTTTCTATATATAGGCGTCCATGGGGCCATAACGTAATCCTAGTGGGCCACAATGTAATCCTAGCAGACCTAACAATAATAATTTAAGGGAACAATAATAAAAAAATGGGGGTTAAAAGGGTACAATAATAACAATAAGGGGGTTACACTAACAATAATAAGGGACTATACTAGTAATATAGGGACCTAACAGAATAATGATACAGTCAATCTTAACGATGACCAACCAAAGCTTATTTTTGGTCCAAAGATTGAAGGTAGATATCAAGAGGGACCTGTTCCTCCTTTTTATGTAAGTTTAAACGTTCATGACAAGATTTTTCACAACGCTATGCATGATTTCGTGGCCTCTCATAATTTAATTCCCAAAGCTGTCATGGAGAGCCTGGGTCTCGAAATCACCAGACCTTATAAATACCTTTACTCCTTTGACTCGATCAGAGTAAAATGTTTAGGATTAATCAAAGATCTTTGCGTTAACTTAGCATATATTCCAGCCAAATGCTTAGTCATGGATATTGTTGTGGCTGATGTACCCACAAAATATGGTATGTTGTTATCTAGATCTTGGGGAGCGAAGTTACAAGGGACTATGCAGATTGACATGACCTATGCAACCATCCCTATGTTTAATCAGACAAGAAAACTTTATCGGGAATCTCATATGCAGTATATGGTTACTAGTCAAGACAGACCTCAAAACTCTCCTCTGTATTCTGTAAATACAGGCCTCGATTCTTTTATCCTGTTTAACAATGAACCTTTCAGTGAGAAAGTCACTTTAACAGAACTGATGGTCGATAGAGAAGAGGAGGGGAACAACACAGAACTGTCAAAACAGTTTGTTGAACCTTCAAACCATAGCAAACCAAACATAGGTCTTGAGCTACAAGTCATGCTTCCATCGCTTTTTAACCTCGAGAGTCAAGAAATCATTCCTCAACTTAATGAAAAACCTTAGGAATTAAAACCAATTCAGCAGAGTTCTAACCTTCACAAACAACCCGATAGCACACTAGTTGAAGAGTATGATAGTCAAGTTGATAAACCCAAGACTAATCCTCTGTGGAGTATGTACTTTGATGGGTCCTGCACTAGGAGCAATGTTGGTGCAGGGGTCTGGATATGCAACATTGAGAATAACCACGCAGAAAGCATTTCCTATAAATTAAACTTCCAGTGTTCGAATAACATAGCGGAATACGAATCCCTGCTCTTAGGTTTACATTTGTTGAAAAAATTAGGATCCAAGAGAATTGAAGTATACGGGGATTCAGAATTAATTATTAGGCAGGTCAACAGGGAATACAACGCTAATCACCCCAGGCTTAGGGCCTATCGAAATGATGTCGTGGACCTTTTGAAAACTTTTTAGGAGTCCCAGTTAATTTTTGTCCCAAGAAAAAGAAATATCGCGGCCCAGAGCTTAGCTTTCACGGCTAGAACATGCTTAACGCCATACAAAACCAAAGAATGCACAACTCAGATTAAATTCAGACCAGCTGTTCCTGATAACGAAAAATATTGGCAAGTGTTAGACGGAGACAAACAAATAGAAGACTTCATGCAATTCAGAAATGAATTCGAACTACACAGTTCGGATTCAGATTATGAAACAGATTGCTCAAGTGAAGAAAATTTTCTTGATGAAGAAGAAAAGTCTCCTGAGCTTTCTAATGTTAATATGTTGTCTACCAAACTTGAAAATACAACAGAGGTGAGTGCAGAGTTAGAAACAAAGGACTTAGCAACCCTTCACTCTAAAGATCAGAGTTTGCCAAAGTGTATGGCCCCTTTAGAAGATTTTTTTTATTTTAACGATGTGGCCAAAAATCCAAAACTGGAGCCTGTAGAGACTGAAGTTGAAGAGTGCAATATAGGCAGTGAACTAAAACCAATGATGATTAAACTGTCTAAGACTTTACCAGCTCGCATTAAACTCAGATACATAGAGTTGTTTAAAGAATTTTCTGATGTTTTTGCATGGAGTTACGAAGATCTTAAATCCAATGACACTGAAATAATACAGCACAAAATCTCTCTCAAGGAAAACCAAAAACCATTCAAATAGAATCTACACAGAATAAACCCTGTTCAGCTGCCTTTGGTTGAGAAGGAAATCAAAAAAATGTATGAAGCTGGTATTATTGTCCCTATTAGATATTCTGAGTGGGTGTCTAATCTAGTGTCAGTTAGGAAGAAAACAGGAGAGATTAGGCTTTGTATAGACTTTAGAGACTTAAACAAAGCCTCACTTAAGGACAACTACCCTTTACCCAAGATGGATCATATTTTACAAAGGGTAGTTGGTTCAAAAAGAATTTATTTTCTTGATGGCTATTCAGGATAGAATCAGATTTTAGTTCACCCTGATTATCAATTAAAGACATCTTTTACTACATCGTGGGGCACTTTCATGTATGTGAAAATTCCCTTTGGTCTAATGAATGTTGGTGCAACATTCCAAAGAGCCATGGACATAGCATTCTCGAAAGAACTGGACTACTTCATCATTATATACCTTGATGATGTTACTGTTTTTTCAAATACATATGAAGAGCACTTAGAACATTTAAGAACAGTCTTCAAGAGATGCACGAAGTTTGGGATATCTTTAAACCCTAAGAAAACACTATTCAGTCTCCAAAAAGGTAAATTTCTTGGGCACATTATTTCAGAAGAGGGTATTAAGATAGACCCAAAGAGGATTGAGGCCATACTGCAAATATCTCATCCTCGAAACATCAAGGAATTGCAATATTTCATTGGAAAGATTAATTTCTTGAGAAGGTTCATACCCAACTTGGCCGAGCTCCTTAGGAAGATTACAAACATGCTGAAAAAGGAGCAATGGGTGAAATGGACCTTGGAAGCAAAGAAGTCCTTTGAGCTGGTGAAACAAGCGTTAACCAAAACACCAGTTCTAATCAGTCATGATTTTTCAAAAGATTTTTATATTTTTTCATTCGCATCTGAACATACAATAGTTGCTGTCCTTTTACAGAAAAATCCACAACGACAAGAGTAGCCTATTGCATTCTTTAGCAAGGCTTTGAGGGATGCCCTTTTGAAGTATAATATTATGGAAAAGCAAGCCTTTGCTTTGGTTAAGGCTTTAAATGACTTCAGAGTATACATCTTGCACTCACACATCATTGCCTTTGTCCCAAATTCAGTTTTGAAAGACATTCTAACACAGGACCCAGATGGTAAGAGAGGTAAGTGGATAGCTATTATTCTTGAGTATGATTTAGAGATAAAGCCCACTAAACTCATCAAAGGCCAAGGTCTAGCTAGATTAATGGCTGAATCCATTTTTGAAGTTCTTGAAATTAATATAATTAATGCTTTGGATGATCAAGAGGAAATCTCAACTCCCATTGCTGAAGATCATTTTATGAATTCCTCTTGGTATGTTGATTTTCTTTATGTTTTGCTTAAATTGAACACACCTCCTGGTTTATCAAAAATAAACGCAAGGTTTATAAAGTTAAAGGCTGTAAAATTTTGCATTATAGATAAATGTCTTTATTGGAAAAATTCAAGTGGTATATTGCTTAAATTTTTTCCTGAGTATGATGCAGAAAAGGTTAAGCACGAGTTCCATGAAGGAGAGTGTGGAGGCCACCTATACTGGAAGACAATAGCCAACAAAATCCTAAGGGCTGGTTACTATTGGCCTACTCTTTTTCTTGATGTGAATAAGATGATTATTGCCTGTCATAAATGCCAAATTTTTAAAGGCAAAAGAAAGTTGCTACACTTACTTATGCATCCAATCACTGTTGAAGCTCCTTTTCAACAATGGGGACTTGACTTCATAGGAAAAATCCATCCACCATCCTCTGCCTAACATAGATGGATTCTCACTGCCACAGACTACTTCACCAAATGGATAGAAGCCATCCCTTGTAGGCAAGCCAATGATTCTATCATTATAAAATTCGTGGAGACTAATATTCTCTCTAGATTTGGTTGTCCTACCAAGATCATCACTGATAATGCAGCAGCATTTGGATCCAAGAAGATGGTTGAATTATGTCACAAATATCAGATAACATTGGGTCATTCTACTGCTTATTACCCTCAAGGTAATGGGCTAGCAGAATCCTCAAACAAGAGTTTGGTGAACATAATCAAGAAGCTGTTGGAGGACAACAAGAATTATTCGCACACAAAGCTTGTTCATGCACTTTGGGCTGACAGATTGACATTGAAGAAATCTATTGGAATGTCACTCTACCAGCTTGTGTATGGAACAGAAGTAATTTTTCCTACCAGCCTTGGTGTGCTAGTTATGAAGTTGATTCAAGAGTTTTAATCTGAAGACAATGACATGATTAGAAGGATAAATCAAACTATTCATCTTCAACAAACCAGAGAGGAGGTTTATAACAAAGCATTGCAAAAGAAGGACAACATCAAAAAGCTTTTTGACAGAAGAACAAAGGCCAGCAATTTCAATATTGGGGATAAATTTTTAAAGTGGGACTCAAGGAGAGAAGACAAGGGAAAGCATGGAAAATTTGACAACTTATAGCTTGGCCCTTATCTCATTCATTCTGCTGCTGGTAATAATGCTTATTTTTTGCAGGAGTTGAAAGGGGCAGAACTGTTTGGGGATCCTATCAATGGAAAGATGCTTAAACATTACTTCTCTTAATCCTATCATGTTCTGAAAGCCTTTTTATCTTTTTCTCATTATAAATATTTCACCCATCATTGCATTCAAAGTTAGAAAAATCAAAAATACAAAAACAATAGAAGAAAGAAAAGAGGGCAAATTGTAAAAACAATAAAGGTACAGCCCCATACCAAAAAAGAGAAACAAATCTGAAAGTGTGCAAGCTTAAATTCCACTCCCAAAAAACACATTTCTAATTATTCATACAGCCTAATCATGGCTAATTAGTTTTTAAATTGACTTATGATAGGATAGTGAATTCGATTTTCCAAACATCTTAATCTTGGCTTATCAGTAGATAGATTAGGATAGAAATTAAAGGTTCAAACTTGCTCAAAATCTGAACCTAAGTTTTCAAAAGAAGAATTACTCCAATCTATTTTAATTTTTGAGTCAAAACATAGGTAAAACTGGTTCTAATCAACTCAAAATCTGAACCAGAGAACAAGCCAAAACAGCTCAAACAGAAGTAAAAACAGAGCTGAAAAAAGATGAAGGAAGTGCTTTGAACTTTCAGATCTTAAGCCTTCCATTTTGATTTAATTTTCTGCAAAATAATATCTATGTGCAGCTTGTTTTTTATGCCATAGATCAGCATCAAGTCAGACTGTTACACCATTTTTTGGTCATCTAACCTATTATCATTAGATGGACCCAAGTACACCATGTAAGACCAGTTT
Organism: Pinus albicaulis; assembly: GCA_034641835.2. Classification (NCBI taxonomy): domain Eukaryota; kingdom Viridiplantae; phylum Streptophyta; class Pinopsida; order Pinales; family Pinaceae; genus Pinus; species Pinus albicaulis. The sequence continues at coordinate 1,598,736,298 of CM076581.1, forward strand.
TACCCTAAGTAAAACTGCTTTCACTATGTTAAAACAGGAAACCCCAAAAGGAAATATTAAACAAACCTATATTTGTTTGATTTTCCTCATGGAATAATTAATTAAACCATAATTTAATTATTATTCCCAGTCATGTTTAACCCAAAACCAAAGAAATTAATTAGATAAACCTTTATTTATCTTATTATTTTCTAGGAATAATCATTTAAACCTTATTTAGATGATATTCCTTGTTAAATATGACCAAATCACCCACAAATAATTAAATAAATCACCATTTATTTAATTATCTTTCAACCACCTCCTTAAATAATTAAATAAATCATTATTTATTTGATTATCTTCTAACCGCTTCCTTAAAAAGATAAATAAATCATTTATTTATTTATTTTTGACAAATTAAGGGATTTGACCCAAGTCAAATACCTTTTCCCTCCAACAAATATAATAAAATATTCCATAGAAAGTGGATCTAGATCTGGTTAACCCATGCACCAAGATCTAGAATGACCCAATATTTTGTTATAAATAGGAGGGTTTTTCCTACCATTCTTCACCTTTTGTTGCCTATTAGATCACTCTGGATCTATACACTTGGTCACCATTTTCTGCCATTTGCTGTGTGAGCTCCCTTTGAGTTTCATTCTTTGTGTGGGTTTTCTACACCAACAAGAGAGAGAAATCTTAGATCTGAAGTGCTGAGGACTTCCAAGAACCCATCCCACTGAGGAGAATTGGATACGCCTTCTTGTTTTCCTCCCAGGTGCCCAATTAATATAAAAATTCTTTCAAAAATTGTTCTTGTCTTGTCTATTGGTATATGGAGCAAACCCTTGTTTTTTTTGCTTAATGTCTTTCCATGCATAGATCTGGTTTTTGCAGCTCTTTTATGTTCAACTAACCGCAGATCTGAAGATATTGGCAGCCACTTTTGTTGTTAGGGCTATTAGTTATGCGTAGCTAAAGTGGTCCTTTTTCGTACACTTCGACGAAGGATTCATACTAATAAATGGCGACTCCACACGGGTTTTAAATTACGACCGCTGTCGTTTTTCATATTCCTGCATATCCAGCTACTTCAGACCCTAGGGTTTCTTTTCAGCTGTTTATTTTTCCTATTTTTATGTTGTTTTTCTCACATAAAAACCTAAAACATCAAAATTTCTAACTTCCGTGTGTTTCTGGCCCTATTGCGCAGGTAAGCGACACCAGCCGCAACTGAGACGACAACTTTTCTGAAAATCTGCCGCCGAGACAACCGAAACGGGGGGTCGCACTTTTTGGCCCATAGTAGGCACGGACCTCCAAGTACGCACTTTTATAACGCTTTTGCGACACACGCTTGGTCGGCCTTTCGACTGCCGAGTTTTTCAGTGATTTTTCTGCAATTTTTCTGGGTTTTGCTGCAGCTTCTGTCAAGGTCTTCCAGCCTCTGTCTCAGCCCGCTTTGACCAAGTTCTGATCTGTTTTTACTCATATAAGTGGGAACCTAGCCCCCTAGGGCTTTAGTACCCTCCACTTTTTGTGGAAGAGTTTTAGTTGTTTCAGCCGTCTGTTTTTCAGAGCTTCAGCCTCCTTTTTTCCAGATCTGTTACCTCCCTTTCAGATCCATTGAAATCAGCTCTTCTACCTCTCAAATCACCTCCTGAAGATTTTTTTGGATCTACTTTTAGGGCCTCCTCCTTGCCCCCTCCGCTTTTGCTGATTTCCTCCCTTTTTCCAGCCACCTTGCCTCTGTCTCTTGGCTGTGATCTGCACCTCTTTTCAGCAGCTTTATCCTTTAGATCCCTGTCCCTTTTGACCCTAGATCTATTGGCCTCTTTTTATGTGTGTTTTGACTAGATTTTTTCCCTCTTTTAGAGTAGTTTTGAGAGACCTGCCTTTTTGGGTTAGATTGATGCATGTTTAGCTGTTAAATGTTCTGTTATTTCAACATTATATACTATTCTCTGCAGATTTCTTTTCAGTTATGCAGCACACTTTTTCTTGCTCTCAAAACGAAAAGGGTTTAAAAATTAAAATTAACGCACACCACACACTGACCCTAAGTGAAGAAGCGCCTGGTTAACACCGCCTGGCAAAGACTCTAAAATCAATTGTCACTGCACCTTATCTGCCCTTGACCTTTCTTGATTTTGTCACTTTCTGCCCCTGTCGGTTTCCTTCTTCCTGTCATCATTGCACCCCCTAGGCGCCTTTCCCGGAGACTTCTTGGCCTTCACCCTCAGTTTCCGGTCGATCGACCTGCTCCGACCCGTCGTCGTCGAGCCAGTCCTCCTCCGAGTCCGCACTCTGACTCCTCTCCTGATCCATCGGGTTCCCTTTCTCCTCCTGGTTCTCCCCCTGTAACCTTCACCATGTTTGGTCCAGGGCCTAACGCTGGTGGTGCTCCAGGCCCTAATGCCGGACCTGCCACTAGCGGAACCGCCACAGGAACTACCTCAGCCACACCCTTGCTGCCGTACATTGCAGGCCTCAGCCTCCCCGATTTCAATCAGCTGATCAACGATCCTGTACACCACGATGTTGGTTGGCCTGCTATGCCAACCAAGCTCCCCTCCGACATCCCTAAGTTCGAAGGCCTTGCTGGAGAAGATCCAACCAATCATGTCCGATCTTTTCACATGTGGTGTTCCTCCAATTCCATTACCGATGACTCCATCCGTCTTCGTTTGTTCCAACGCACGCTTACTGACGAAGCCTCTAAATGGTATGTTGAACAAGCCACCTCTTCCCATACCACCTTTGCGACCCTTGCCCAGGCCTTTTTGTCTTATTTCCAACTCCCTCTCCGATATGACACCGGCACGGAGCTCTTGACTTCCTTCAAGCAATCCTCTTCAACCCGCCTTTCTGCCCATGTTCAGGAATGGCGAAGAAGACGGAGCTTATGTCGAGCCCCTCCCTTCGAAGATCGGGTTTATATGGACTAGTTCCTTCGCACCCTTCCGGCTCCCATCGGCAAGGATGTCGCCTCCCATTTTCCTCAAACCGAAGAAGCCGCCCTCCAAATAGCCTTGAAATATGACCTGATCTACGCTCAATCTAGTTATGTTTATACCGTTCTTCCTGACCTCCCCAGGCCCGGCGGCGCTAACGCCCCAGGGGCATCTCATTCCGCCGACGGTATCGTTGGAGCCCTTTCCCATCCATACGCTCAACCTCCTATGGGCTATGGTCTCCCTCAGGGAGGGGCCAGCACCTCTAGCACTCTTCCCCCTCCCGGTAGCATGTATCCAGGATACGGCATGCCTCCTCCTTTTGCCCAACCTCCTGCTTACCTTAATGTTGCCCAACCTAACCATTACCTTTATCCACAGCCTGGTGCACCAGCTCCTCCAGCATATGCGCTTCCATCTCCCTTGCCTCCTCCAAACCCGCAACAGCACTTACAGCCCCCTCCAGGGCAAGTATTTGCACAGCAGGGCGCGACTAATCCCCCTTCTTCTCAAAGAAGGCGGAGAGGCAATCAAAACCAATCTGCCCCTGGTACCCGTGGACCCAATTCTGGTGTGGACCCTAACACTGCCAACCAGCAACAGGGCACTCAGCCCAAGCCGGACAGGCCGCTTCGCACAAACAAGCCTTGTTTGTGTTGCGGTGTTTATGGTCATTACACCCATGATTGTCCCCTCTTACCCCAGATGCGGCAGATGTGGGAGTATCAAGCCACATTGCGCGGACAACACGCCTCCCCTCATGCTCCTCCTAATGTGGCCACTACCCAACCGGCTGTGTTTACTGATCCTTTCCCTCAGCAAGGATTCGTGGCTACCCAACCGCCTGATAGCCAGGTCGCCACTCCACCTTCCCTTTCTGGTTCCTCCGATTACCAGATCCTTAAGATGCACTCCAATCCCTCCCCGACCGTCGACCTTCACCTTCAAACTCGGTCTCGCCAGTACCCCAAGCTTCCTGCTCAGTCTACCTCCGAGCCTCCTTCTTCAGGTTCTACAGATCCTCTTTCGACACCGAATGGCCCCTTACATATCCCTCAACCCAAAGTTGAGGTTCATACCAAGATTCCTAAGGGACCATTACGTCGAAACGTTGCTTCCGGTCAAGCTGCTCAATCGTATAATATAGTAGATGATTTGGCGCAATCCCCTGCTGCCATTTCCACACTGGAACTCCTCCAGTCGTGCCCTTCCCAAAAGAGGGCTCTACTATCTGCCGTGGGCGCTGTAGATCCTGCTGATGACCAAATGATTGTCTTCGACACCACTCAATCGGACCATCCTCCTCTCCCTCCTTCCGTCGCCTTCCAAATCCCAGTCAAAATCCGGAACGCCAACGTTTCCCAATGTATAATTGATGAGGGGGCATCCACCTGTGTGATGTCCGCTTCGGTTTGGAAGCAACTCGGATCTCCTGAGCTGGCCCCTTCCACGATCACCCTTCGAGCGTGGGACGGCCATGCCTCCCAGCCCATTGGCCTTTTCCGTAATTTTCCTATCACCCTCGCCGGTAAGACTGTTTGCGTTGACGTCGAAGTCATCGACGCCCCGCTAGACTGCAACATTCTACTGGGGCGAAGCTACACCTATGCTATGTGTGCTGTCCCATCCGCGGTTTTCCGCAAGATGTCTTTCCCCCATAATGGAAAGATAGTCACCATTGACCAGTTGACATATCATGAGCCAAAATCTCAGACCTCATCTGAGACGACCATCTCTTCTGTAGCCAACAAGCAAACCGTCGATTCCTTAACCAGTGTCTGCCCCGGCGTTTATAAAGATTCCTCCCTGCTTGGAACTTTTTCTAACCTTCCTCCTCCTCCCATCACTGATCCCAGCTCATCGAATGTTTGCATGATGCAATCGTCTCAGGTTGCCCTTATGCGGCCTGCCTCGGCTAGTCAGCAACCTTCCCCTCGCCCTCCGCACCCCACTCCTAGCCATTCATCTCAGCCAGCCGTACCTCCCCCTTCTGGCCCTCCCCCTACAGCTGGTATCCCTGATCCCCTTTATCCTCCTGGCTCGGTTCCCCCAGGCCTTAACCATCTCGGAGCCGTCCCTCCCGGTCATTACCCTGCTGGACAGATACCTTTTCTGGATCCCCCTCCTGGATTATTTTCTGTCCCCGTTATGGCCACCCTTTCTCTCCCTAACCTGACCCTCGGTATACCCGTCTGGTACATTGACCCTCCAGCCGCTACCCCTCCCGGTCACCCCAAACCTTACCTTGCTTTGACATCGATTCAACCAGTCCCCCTCACTTCCTCTGGGCCCCCAGCACCTCCACAGGACCCTACCCCTGTGGCGCTAGCCCCCGGAAAGAAAGGCAAAGCTCGTAAGGGGGCAACCCATCAGGACCAGACTGCCCCGACAACCCCTACCCCTCCTCGACCGCCAAAACCCGCTATCCAATGCGCTTTGTGCGATATTTTTGGTCACGCCACCCATATGTGTCCTGAATTTCCACACCTCAAGATTCTGGTTAATGAGACGTTTCCCGACTCTGACATCCCTGAGGTCTACGTCACTATCCCGGACTCTATCCCGAAACTCAAAACCCTACGCACAAACCACCCTTGTGCTTTGTGCGATTTCCACGGACATTAAACCCACCTCTGTCCCCGCCTTGACGAGTATCGTTCCTCTTTAGACATGTACCGCCAATTCAAGGCCACTTCGATAGGACCAGAAGATCTTCCTACTCCCATTCACATTCCTCCTCCCACTATCGAGCCAACAGAATCGTCATTCACCATTCTGTACCTGTCATCATCCTTGCAAGATAGTTCACCTACCCTTCAACCTATAGATACTCTCGGCTCCTCAGCCGACCTTGGATCTGTTGATATTGCACATCTGATCCCTTCTCCTCCTGATGACACGTCACACATCACTACCTCCTCGGGTGACCCCTCTTCCTCCAGTCTTCCCATCTTCCAATCCGATGAAGACATTATGGAAGCCATGACCACCCCGGACTTTCCATGGGACGATATGCACCATCGCGCATACTTCCTCCCACAGCAGTCCCATGACCAATTTGTTGTGGAAACCAAAGACTTCATCCCCAATGCAGTCGATTGGTTCAAAAACCCCATCCCTGCACCTGATGCTTTCGAAGAAGGAAACATGGCCAATATCTCTCCTACCATCAAAATCGACATTTCAGTCACCCCAGGTATCCAAGAATATATCACCTTGGGTGCTCAATGCACCCCGGAAGAAATCGAAGCTTACACCAAGCTTTTCAAAGAATTCCGCGATATTTTCGCCTGGTCCTATTCTGAAATGCCCGGACTCGATCCCGCCATTGTCGAACACCATGTCGACACATGGCCTGATGCCAAATCGGTCCGTCAAAAGTTGAGACCCATTCATCCTTCCAGACGTGACGCTATCAAAGCCGAAATCGATAAGCTCAAGTAGGCTGGTTTCATTTACCCCATTGAATACACCACTTGGGTATCCAACCCAGTTCCCATTCTCAAGAAACAAGGCACCATCCGTGTCTGCACAGACTTTCGCGACTTGAACCAAGCTTGTCCCAAAGACAACTTCCCCACACCGTTCATTGACCAAATCATTGACGAGTGTGCGGGGCATGAGGTTCTATCCTTTATGGATGGTTTCTCCGGATACAACCAAATTGCTATCCGTCCTGCCGATCAACTCAAAACCGCGTTCATTAGTCCGTGGGGAACCTTTGCTTACCGGGTCATGCCTTTCGGCCTCAAAAACGCCGACGCCACTTTTCAACAGGCCATGTCTTATTGTTTCCATGACTTAGCTCACATTATCCTTGCTTATTTAGACGACCTCACTGCACGTTCTAAGCATCGGGCGCAGCACCTCCACGATCTGCGTACCATTTTCCTCCGATGTCGCAAGTATAATATCCGCCTTAACCCGTTGAAATGCGTCTTTTGCGTTCCTGCCGGCCGTCTCTTAGGCTTCATCGTGTCTAAGGATGGTATCACTCTTGACCCTTTGAAATTTCAAGCCATTCTTGAACTTCCCATTCCACGTACCCTCCTCCAGCTCCAAAGTCTCCAAGGAAAAGCTAATTTTCTTCGACGGTTCGTCCCTGACTACGCCACCACTGCACATGAGTTCCTTAGACTCCTCCGATCTTCTATTCCTTTCGTTTGGGATTCCTATGCTCATGAGTCTTTCGATGCCCTCAAGCAGGCTCTCACATCCACTCCCTTGATCCGCCCTCCCGACTTTGATCGGGACTTCATCCTGTATATCTCCGCTTCCACCTATTCGGTCGCTGGAGTCCTTATCCAGGAAGATGACAATGGTATCGAGCATGTGATCTACTACGTCAGTAAGAACCTTGTAGGACCCCCTGTTTCCTACTCACTTGAAGAAAAATTAGCACTGGCTGTAGTGTTCTCAGTCCAAAAACTTCATCATTATATCCTCATGCGCTCCACCAAGGTTGTGACTAATTCCAACCCCTTGGCTTTCCTATTGAGTCGTCGTATCCTCACTGGGAAATATGCCCGTTGGGTCGTTATTCTTCAAGAATTCGACCTCGAATTCGTCACACCAAAGAGTAAGAAAGGCTTAGCCCTCGCTGAGCTCATTTATGAATTACCTACCGGAGTGCAAGACACCCCAGTTAATGATGATTTTCCTGATGAACACTTATTTGCCATTACTGCCGATGACCCATGGTATGGCGACATTCTTACTTACTTGCGAACCCAAAAGTTCACCCTTCACCTTGATCGTGAGGCTCGCCAACGCATCCGACACCAAGCCCCCTGATACCTCTTTATCGGTGACGACCTATATCGTCGCAGGGTTGATACCGTCCTTCGTCGTTGCCTCACACACGCTGAAGCTGAACAGGTCCTTAATGCCTGCCATAGCGGTGCTTGCGGTGGCCACCTCTCCGGTCTGGCTACTGCCCAGAAAGTCATGCGCGCTGGGTATTTTTGGCCTTCTCTCTTCAGTGATTGCATTGAGGCAGTCAAACACTGTCCCAGTTGCCAACATTTCGCCCCTAAGGCGCGAGCTCCACCAGCTCCCCTCCATCCGGTCGTCTCAACCGGCCCCTTCTGTAAATGGGCCATTGACTTTATGGAGTGCCGCCCGCCATCCGCTAGTAACCATAAATATATCATCGTGGCAATCGACTATTTCACCAAATGGGCCGAGGCCATGCCAACTTTCAACAACACAGTAGCTACCGCGGCCCTCTTTTTCTTTAACCATGTTATAGCTCGATTCGGGGTTCCCAAACAGCTGGTCTCTGACCATGGCAAACATTTTGAAGATGAGATATGGCGTGAGCTATCCTCACTGTTGGGTTTTGAGCACCAATATTCCTCCTCCTATTACCCCCAAGGTAATGGCCAAGTTGAAGCAGTCAACAAAATCCTCAAAAATATGCTTCAACGAATGGTGAATAAGCACAAAACCAACTGGCATCTCGTGCTCTTCCCTGCTTTGTGGGCCTATCGAACTTCTGTTAAAACTGCCACCGGGTTTACTCCTTTCCACCTAGTTTTTGGAGAGGAGGCATTCTTACCGATCGAGTGTGAAATTCCTTCCCTACATCTGGTCGTTGAACTTCTCCCTGACACCCAACCTCTAGAACAACGACTTATCATGCTCGAGTGCGCTTCCGAAGACCGCCGTGTTGCCTTGCAAACCATGGAAGCGGCCAAAAAGCGCACCAAAGCTCAGTATGACCGAAAAGTCCAGCCTCGCACTTTTCACGAAGGCGACCTTGTTCTAGTATATGACCAGGCCCATGATGTCCTTGGTCATGTGAATTTTGACTCATTATGGCTAGGCCCTTACATCATCAGTAAGGATCTCGGTAAGGGGCATACCTCTTAGAGGATTTCGAAGGACATCCCCTTCCTAATCCCTGCTAATACATCTATCTTAAGAAATATTACCCTTAGCATTGTCCATTATGTTTCTTCACTATTTTAGAATATAATGACATCATTTTTTCATGTTTATAGAGTTTGCTGCTTCACCGGACATTTTTAGAAGGAAAGGGCCCTCCATCACTTTAAATTGAATTTTCTCACTTACAACACTTGTATTTGGGGCATCACTTCGCCCCCATACTTGTCCATGTTCGTGTCGATTTTTGTCATGATTTCCCACCTTGAACTCATGTTTTCATGGTCCCCCATTGGGCCTTTACTGTGTGACAGCACTATTGTGTCGCCTTTGTTTAGAGCATCCAAGTTGAGTCATCATTGCTTCCATGGAGTCTATACCGCGTCCCTTTGTACCCCACTATAGTTCTCCATCCTTCATTTCTTGGTCTCTCTCTTGTGCCGCACATTATGACCTTCAGTCCCACTATCCCCTGTCCCATATGATATTGTTTCAGTCGCTACCATGTCATTCATGCCCTTTATGCTCTCACAAGGGAAGTCGTCCATTCTCTACTCAGTCCTTTCTATTTCACTCTCATCATTAGTGTCAGTCTGTCCGTCGCTCTACTCTACTATTTTCTCTCGTGTCTTAGTTGAGGATCTCTCATTGCCTCACCTATGGCGGACCTCCTTCTGTCGACATCAGCTCCTTCATTCCAGAAGATAGGTCTAGAGGGCGGTGTACCTTGGTTCCCGCTTCCACTCTTGTTCGATGCCTCGGATCAGGCCAACGGATCTCTCATTTCCCTTTGACTTGATTGTTTCTCCAGCTCCTTTCGGCATGATCGAGATTCGTATACTTGATGGTCCAGTGATCCAGCAGCAGCTCTTGATGATTCCTGGGTGTGTGTGAGATGTCTCAACCCTCATGAGGGGGTGGCCCTGCAGGTAGCCCCCCACATGCCCGGATGACCTCTTCTTTGCGGCCTTCGATGCAGCTCCAGATATTTAATGATGTTGGCCATAGCCACTTGCAGGGCCTCTTCGACTTGCATATATCAGTCAGATTTTGTGAGCCCTTCCCCATTTACAGGGGGCATTTGGGTTGTATTTGTATCTCATGTACTCAGATATTATTGTACCAGTCCTGGCTGTTATCCCAGGCACAACATGTATGTGAGATTCCTCATTGTATTTTTATCTGGCTCATGATTATGCCAGCTGTACTCTATGGTTCGGTCCCTTGTTTACTGGACACACTATTCTTTTGTACTTTGTCTCGGCGGGCATAGGTATGCCTCCCCCGCCGCCTTCAGCACAGGTACCCTCTCATAAAAAGAGACTTGTTGCACCTGCGAGTCTCGTCTCCTCGGGGTCTAGTCCTTCAGCACACTATCTACCTCACATTTCTCTCTCTGACACCCCTTTTGTTGTCTAGTGATTGTGTTCTTACAACGTACTTCGATCATACGATTTGCTCCTGACACTCGCACGCTGGGGGGCAATCTGTTACACCATTTTTTGGTCATCTAACCTATTATCATTAGATGGACCCAAGTACACCATGTAAGACCAGTTTTACCCTAAGTAAAACTGCTTTCACTATGTTAAAACAGGAAAACCCAAAAGGAAATATTAAACAAACCTAGATTTGTTTGATTTTCCTCATGGAATAATTAATTAAACCATAATTTAATTATTATTCCCAGTCATGTTTAACCCAAAATCAAAGAAATTAATTAGATAAGCCTTTATTTATCTTATTATTTTCTAGGAATAATCATTTAAACCTCATTTAGATGATATTCCTTGTTAAATATGACCAAATCACCCACAAATAATTAAATAAATCACTATTTATTTAATTATCTTTCAACCACCTCCTTAAATAATTAAATAAATCCTTATTTATTTGATTATCTTCTAACCGCTTCCTTAAAAAGATAAATAAATCATTTATTTATTTATTTTTAACTAATTAAGGGATTTGACCCAAATCAAATACCTTTTCCCTCCAACAAATATAATAAAATATTCCATAAAAAGTGGATCTAGATCTGGTTAACCCATGCACCAAGATCTAGAATGACCCAATATTTTGTTATAAATAGGAGGGTTTTTCCTACCATTCTTCACCTTTTGTTGCCTATTAGATCACTCTGGTTCTATACACTTGGTCACCATTTTCTGCCATTTGCTGTGTGAGCTCCCTTTGAGTTCCATTCTTTGTGTGGGTTTTCTACACCAACAAGAGAGAGAAATCTTAGATCTGAAGTGCTGAGGACTTCCAAGAACCCATCCCACTGAGGAGAATTGGATACGCCTTCTTTTTTTCCTCCCAGGTGCCCAATTAATATAAAAATTCTTTCAAAAATTGTTCTTGTCTTGTCTATTGGTATATGGAGCAAAACCTTATTTTTTCTGCTTAATGTCTTTCCATGCATAGATCTGGTTTTTGCAGCTCTTTTATGTTCAACTAACCGCAGATCTGAAGATATTGGCAGCCACTTTTGTTGTTAGGGCTATTAGTTATGCATAGCTAAAGTGGTCCTTTTTTGTACACTTCGACAAAGGATTCATACTAACACAGACTATTCAATCCTGACTTGTATGCTTTTAAATTTTTATTTTAGAAATTAGAGAATAAAAATCTGTTAGACTGTTTAATCCTAACAGATTAGTAGATTAGGTAGAGAAGCATATGGACTCAACTGTTTAATCTGAGTTCATGAAGAAATAAGGAGTAGAAATAGATTAGATTTTTTGATTTCAAAAGAATAAAATGTTGTAAAAAGAGTTTGCCAATCCAAGTGCACTCTAAAAAAAGAAAAAATGTTAGATCAGTAGGATTGGGTAGGTAGAAAGCTTGTTGATGAAGATCCATTTTTTTTCATGGCTGCTAACATTTTTCAGAGCAAAAGAAAATCATTCAAGTAAAGAAAGGTAGCCCAATGGATAAGGCACTGATCAGCCTCCCAGAGAATGCAAGTCTGAAGTTCTTGATGCCTTCAAGAAGGCACCATCCCCAAGTGGAGCCACTGTTAGCCACCTATAAAATTTGTTATCTCAAAAGGTGGCTAAATCATTTTTGGAGCCTTCAATAAACAAATTTATTGCTAAAAATGTTATCTCTTGAAGACTCATGAAGACATCATGCCCTTTTTTTAAATCTTCACTGTTGTTTCCATTTTAAAACTCAAAAATTCTGTTGATTTCATGAAGAAAAGACTGTTGTAAAACACCATTTTTCCCTTCCTTTCACTTAAAACTAACCTTCATTTTTATCCCTTTTTTCCCACATCAAATTCCACTATTTTCCATTTATTCCCCTTTCCCTTTCATGAAAATCCTTTTACAAAGTTTAAAACTCACTTTTGAACTTTGTCAAAACCCCCAAATCCATCAGAACACCCTGAAAAAATAATAAAAATACACATTTTTGTATTAAAGGCTTAAGCTCCTTTGGGCTAAGTCCTAACCACTTCCCCACATGTACCCTAGCGCTAGAACCAAGCGCTAAACCCTTTCGGTGCTTATCGCATCGGAGAAATCGGAGTGCACAAGTCTATTTCTTATGGTGAAGCCTCCGATGCAATTAGCCCTTTGTTTATAAACCCCCGATCTTATTTTTGTTTCATAAAACCCAAGAGCCTGCAATCGGGCGCTTTAATGTTTATATAAACCCATCTCCGATGTAAATTTCCTTCATAAAACATAAAAACCCACTTTTCCTAAGTTTTGGTCTAAACCCGCCAGAGCAATGTTTTTAAATGAAAATGGGTAGATTGAAAAGCCTGACCTTTCCTTCCGATGCGATTGGCCCTTATACATATAAGCTCTGGGCCTATTGCTTTTCATATAAACCAACGGCCCCACAGACGGGCGCCAAGCCATTTCATATATATATATAACCTGCCCGACACCATAAAAACCTTTGTTTTTCATTAAATTTTTGGTTTTATATATTACAAAGGGTCCCGCTTTTTCATTGGTCAGAGCCCTTCTTCACCGTTGATCATTGGGCCAATCTGATGGCCAGCGCCGTATCGCATCGGAAATTTTTCATCGGGCGCGTTAATATTTCCCCACCTCTGATTGACATCCCCCGATCCATTCTCCGCCGTCGATCTGATCTGCAGATCGACAGCCCACAGTTAATCGCTTCAGCGCCCTCTCTGTCCATTGCCCCAACAATTGCAAAAGCTCCGATTTCATCTGGAATATCCACGTGTCCAGATCGGACGGTCCAGATTGCATCTCTCGACTTTGGTTTAATTCATGTGGCCCGCTTCATAATGTTTTTGGCCAAATCCTGATCATTGATCTCTGCAGATCAATGGTCCTTCTTCACCCTTTCTCCGCCTATATATTATTTCATTTTAACCCCAGTTTTAATCCTGGCCGTTGATCTCGTGGGTTGATCTCATCCGACGGACCACGATCATCCTGAAACCCCAAATTTCATTTCAATGCTTTTCTTCCGCCAAAGGGATTTTTCCCCTTTTATTTCTTCACATTTTCCGCCCTAACATAGTATATGTGACCCCTTCACATTATTATTGCCCCGATTGGTCTCAACCATCAATCAAATCAAATCTAAGGCCTGGATTTAATCCTATGCTCCCTTCTTCCAAATCTCCTCCTTCTAACCCCCGCAAGAAAATCTCCACCGTTGGATGCTTTCATCCAACGGTCGCGACTTAACCGTAGCCTTATAAGCAGTCTTACCCAAATAAACACAGGATTTATTAACTTTTATTGTTTTATGCAAGTTTTTATGGCTTTTCCATTATATTGAATAAAAGCCAAAAGCTGGGGATGACAATCCCCACGCATTTGTTCATAAAAGAGAAGCCATCTGTAGGGTTCCACTATCACGTTTCATCAGTATATCATGAGCACTGATGCCATATGAACCCTTTATATACCTGCACATCAACAAGACACAGTGAGAATTAAAAAAATCAAAGAGTATTAGTGTTGAAGACCCAGTCGAACCAGAGATGAAGAATTAAAGATTAATTACACAGATTGGGTGGATTACGGATAAAGATCGAAAATCAAAAGCCTAATCCATTAAATTAAATACAGCTAATGGCAAATCAAGAATATTTATCAGACAGAGGATGCCTCCACTGCCACATCAGAGGCTAATCGATTCCTCTTAGCTACCCAATGCCACCTGTAACCTCAAAGCATTCAACAGAGGCCGAGTTATGATCAGAAAAGAAGATATTTGCCTCAACGCAGCCGAATAGTTAATTCAGCCAAAGGAACTCAATGCAAAAAATATTAGCAGAGTTATTACAACATGACATAGAGCCTTAAAGTCAACAAAAGCTCCCACCGAGCTTAATTCTTAATGTAAAACATTTAATACAGAGGACATATCTGTAAACTTCTCCATTGAGCGCCTCAAAGGCCAAGAAGCATTTATCTGTATTAATTGAACCTGGGAGATCTTTTATCCCATCCCACCTCCTCATTTCTTCTATAAATACTTCTGTAGAAGATGAGACAATGTTGGTTGCTGAACTTTGAAATATACTTTTGCTCGAATTTTCTACCTGTAAATAGTGTTCAAAGGCTCTTGAAGCTCTGTTTGTGATAGAATAGTTAGGTTGAGAAGTGAAGATGATTGTTGAACTGAAACAATGGACGTAAAGCTGTAACTGGTTTGAAGCATCAAAACAAGTTGATTTATGGGATCCTGGTCTATGTCAACGGTGATGTTTTTCTTATTGTAAATCGTTATTTTATTTCTGTTTTCATTTTTTCCATCTTCTCTGATAAAGAACAGCAAGCATAGAGTTAGGATTTACTGTTTAGTAGTACCCTTCTCTGACTGATAAGCTTTATCTATATGTTTTCTTCCAAATTTGTTGTTTAGGAATGATTTAATTCAGTTTAAGCAGTTAGGAATGTTGGCGTTCCCTCGTCCTATTTTCTAAGATAAATGTTGTTCTTGAATGTTATTTTCAGTTTATGTTAATTAGATATGAACTAAGGAAGTGATGATGAGCCCTGTCCTTTAGTTTTATCCCAAAAAACTATCTGAAAGTTTCCCTAAGAATGTGTTGAAAGCAAGCTAGGTTCAAAGTCCTTACCTAATCTTAAACTTTTCTTTTTTACCTTATGTCTTTGTCTTGAAAGTTTACCAAGTAAAGCAGAGCTAGGGAGGTTTATGGTGAGCCCTACCCTCTAGTTTCTTCTCCAACAGTTGCTTTTTAAGTTTCCCTTTGTGTTTAAAATGTTTTCTATTTGAAGTGCATCAAAAGCTGGCTAGTTTCAAAGTACTTACCAGATCTTAGATTACTTTTATGTCTTTCTTAAGTGCATGTCGAAAGCAGGATAGTTTCAAAGTACTTACTTGATCTTAGGCTACTCTTTGTTCTTCATTTTGTTTAATTCCCCTTCTTTTTGTATCATTTCATTCCATAAAATCAACTTTAAAGAGATCCTTAGACATAGATGACTTGCCCCATGGACCACTCTTGAACCTCGTTGTTTCAATTAAACCCTATTATGACTCCATAGCCCAATGGACTAAAAACCAGCGTTATATCTATCTTTTTAGCCAAATCTTGCTCTGATTGCTTGCAACTTCACACCTTTGAAACTCTTTCCACTTAGGACTTTCCACTCAAATAATTATCATGCTCAAACATCCAAAAACAAACAAAAACCCTCGGACTTCATAACTAGCCTAATATCATTACCCAAAAGCTTTAAAGATAAATCCATCTTTGCACTTATTGGAGAGATCCCTCTCTGGATTCAGGAGGGCTAGATCCTAGAATCCAAAAGTGGTTGAACTAGTGTTCTCTCTGCAGTTTGAATTTGCCAATCTTGCAAATTACAGGGAGCTAACACATTTTTTAGCTTAACACTGAGCACCTGATCACAAGGCATATTGAACAAATTCCCATGAGGAATTTATATAAGCCTTATTGCATCTCGTTATTCCACAAATAAATGGTACGGTTTCCAAAGTTCTTGGCAATGTTTTTTACTGACTCGGGTCATCAGGAGAAGCTGTGGGAAATGTGAAATTGTTCAGGTGATGTATGGTTCTTTAAGAAGAGGACATTCATTCAAATTGATTCGTGTTTGCACCCAATGTAACAAGTCCCAAGTACAAGTATTTTAATATCTTGTCTCTAAGTTCACTACCAGCAATCCAAGCTATCTAACATTCTAAAACTAGAAATTCTGCCTAGCACTGTGCTATCAACCATTTACCGTGAACTTTGTTGGAAACCAATTTCTTGAAAGGTAAAGGATTGTGCACTAGGTCAGTGATCCAAAACCTATGAAATGTGGTGAAACCAAGAAAAATTGATCCAGAAAGTGGCAAAGACTCAACTCTAATGTGGGAGAAACTAGAAAAACACCTCCACCTCAGGTCTGCAGCTAGCAATGGCTCGAAAAAATGAGCCCCTCGTGTGATGAGTAAAAAAAATATACGAATAAGATATCCTAGAACCACAGAATCCATGACAAGCATTCTTGCTTCAGTCTCTTCATAAGATTGATCCATCTACTAACATGTTGACACAACTGCATCCAAGAAGTTCGAGAATCAAGGATCAGTCACCATTATTTTTTAATTCACTGCTTAGCCTCGCAAATCGGCAGAGGCTTCACATAGCTCAGTTTTTATGTGTCTATGCTTGATGTCTGGCATGAGAGCTGAAGGATTCAAGCCCGCCATTCTGACAGACTCTCTCGAATATTTAAAAATAGGGCTCCCTAGTCCACGACTCTAATCAGGGATGGGGTGTACGACTACTTCTCTCAATAGTGAGAAATGCACATAACCAGGATCCAACACTCGGCGGCCTCTCTACATGCAACAATATTGGTGTGTTGTCCCAACATCCTTCAAACAATGATGAAAACTCATGTTTATGGATATTCTGGTGCACTTCCCTCAACGACAATCAAACACTCAACAGACTCAACCACAACATTCCTATAAATACAATATCTACACACAAACACATGGAAATATCACAAAATCACTCTACAGTACTCTATGTATAAAGTATAAAAATTTAGATATATTCCATCTTCCTGGGCTTTCCCTTGTGGGAATCAAGCTCATATGGGCTCTGATACTAAATAAGAAATCTAAGGAGTGGACATGGTGCATAGATTCACTCAAAACAATTCATGTATTACTCACACAAAACCAAAATATAACCCACATAAATAGTGCTCATGAGATTCAACAAATTACAAATTAGGAGAATATTGTTGAGAAGATATCTCAACAAATTCCAACAACCAACAAACCTAATCTATCAATTTACTAATGTAAGCATTATTTTAGAGTATTGACAAGATAAGTTAGTTTTAGGGGGTTTTATCCTTTTTAACACTACTTACAATGTTAAACTTTCAAAAAAACTAGGAAAATAAATAAAACTTTTGACTTTCCAAAAAAATTATCTACATAAAAAATGGAAGAACTTGAATATTTTTTTATAAAAGATATGTCAAGATTGAGAAATATTTCTTCTACCAAATTCAATGAAAACTTACACAAACTTTCGTAAGACTTTTTGATATTATTAGTATCATATTATTATATATATTGTTAAATATTTAGCAAGTAGTGTCTATAATCTAAAAGCATACATTTCTTTTAGATACGAAGTAAAATGGTAACCAAGTTCTATTATCCAAGATTTATGTATGGTGTTGAAGTCTGTGTTATCTAGATACAACATGACTAGTAGATTCAACTATGAATAAATGGGATACTACGTATCTAGTGGATAGTAATCAATAGATGAAACAAACCACTTGGTCTTAGAGTATGAGCTAAAAATGCTTTATATTATCTAAGAGCCTAGACTTTTCCTCACGTTAAGGAAATGGATCATCAACTAGTTATTTTAGGTGACTAGGTTTTGTTTACAAGTGATGATGTTACGTGTCCAGGTTTTAGAATTGTCTTAGCAAAGGTTAAAATGATAACTCTCTCTCTCTCTCTCTCTCTCTCTCTCTCTCTCTCTCTCTCTCTCTCTCTCTCATCTTTTATATCTCACGAGCAATGCGTGATATGTTAAATTTATTTTAACTTTTTTAATATTTAATTAAGAATTATATCAATAAAATGACATTTTTTCTTTTATATATCACGAGCAATGCGTGATATGTTAAATTTATTTTAACTTTGGATTATCTATTTTACAGTGATTATTTTTCCAAAAACAAAAAAAATTATGTTAAATCAATTTTGAAATAAATAAATAATATTTTAAATTTAATTAATAAAATTATTTATAGAATGTATATATTGTTTATTTTATCATTTATAAAATTAATTATATTAAATAAAATTTTAAACATTTAATTAATGTTTAATAAAATAAAAATTTAGATAAAAATATATATAAGTTTGGCATGATCACATTTTCAATACGTCTAATATATCATCTAAGGGGTGGGGAATTCAACTAGTGACTTCACATCAAAGAGTGTTAAGCTTCACATCAAAGAGTACCTTAACAGACCTTCTATCTAAAATCTTGTGAACTTAAATTGAATATTTTAATATTATATATTTTGAAATTATTTTATGATATAAATAATTTTATATATTCAAATTAAAATTTCATATTGGTAAATTAGTTTAATTTAATATATAAATTATAATATATATGAATGAATGAATGAATGATATTTTAACGTCCACAAGACTAAAAATAGTCTATGGGACTACCAACTTCCTTGTTTTTTGCCTTCTGTAATTCAATCATTTTCTTACTCAAATTGATGATGAGCTTACCCAACCTTCTAACAGATCCCTCACTGAAAAGACAATGCCACGGAATTGAAGTTATCATACTGTTGTAAGTGTCCATGATGTCTCTGAAAGCATCACATTCCAAAATAAAATGTTTTTCTCATTCCAGTGCAAAAAGTACATACCCTTTCAAAAAGTAGAGACTTCAATTGAATAAAAAAATTATATGATAGTTGCACCTTTTACTAATATAATGATTGGTAGATTGTCACATTCTCAATTTTCTTGAAAATACTCAATTAAAAAGAAGTGATTAAACATAATAGGAAACTCTAGTATAGTATGATCATTTTACTAATAAAAAGTTTTCAAAGTTATTTATACATATAAATACTTCTTTATAATCATTTTATCTTAAATCTCAATTTTCTATTAATCCAACAATTGATGTTAGGAAATCAAGATATTTATTGTAATCACTGATTTCCATTGAACAAGAATATATCATGATTCTTATTCTAATAGAATATTTTTTGGAATTATTTTAAGAAAATACACATTTCTTTTTTCTTCATAGATACAACATTGTATATTCCATATGAGAAATATACGTATACTATTAATACTCTCAACATTTATCATGTCACTTGCAAAAATTGAACTTGGGTGGGGAATTTCATTCCTTCCTCCCAAACTTCTAAAATAACACCAATTAACACCACTTCTTTTGCAACATTCAACTATACTTACATCAACAACATAAAAATAAAAAATAAATATAAATATAAATAAATAAAAATAAAAATAAAATAAAATAAAATTAATTAACTTAATAGTTTTACCACCATTTACCTATACTATATTTCTTCAAAATCACTACACACTTATCCTAATTAACGAAACCATGCATACATATATCCATATCTAAGGTTTTGGATATTAACTATTGCTACTCAAAAGTTAAATGATCGGTAACAATTATTACTGTCCTTTTTAATTACATTCCAACTATTGAGACTATCTCTCGTCATTGCATTAATCATGGTGGAGGTGATGGGTTTTAATGTTGTACCAATACCAGATATTTGTTTACTTGGCATATCGTTCATATTTATGTTACACAATGATTTTCCGGACTTTTAAATGCTGACTATGGTTAAATTTGTACCTTGGTAGTATAGCAATAGTACGATAAAGGATTAAGTTAACCCCGCTCAGACTACCAGTAAGACAGTTGTACGTACTTCTTCACCGTCGATTCTCCTGGAACAAGATCTATGGTTGAGATTTTTAAGGGTTTGGGTTGGTTAGGGTAATGAATACCCAACCCTAACCGCTCCCACTCATTCTCGATTTTCTACCACAGCGCTCTGCAACCTGGTGTCCATGGCCGCGGAAACCTGCTCTTTCACAGTTTTCATGCCTGCCCGTCCTGGAAATATTTGAGGATAATAAGGGACTCTTCCCACGGCTTATCACTATGCTTTTTTAAGGGTATTCTGTAATAATTTAATCTCTGCTCTTGTTTATTCGGAAAACATGCCCCTTCTTAACTCGTTTCTTGTTTTCTATTGTCCTCATTGCTTCCGACATGGATCTAACTCTGTGATTTGATGACCATTGGGTAGAAGCAATGAATCAGGCTCGCAACACCGGAAAATGAACTACCAACCTCCTTACCACTTCCTTGTCTCATGTGAATTTGGGTTTTAATGTATGGTGAAACTGCAAGTACAAGTTGACTTGTTTTTCTTTCTTATTTCGACTGAGTTAAAGATTAATTGTAACTTCTTCTGGCTTATTTGCAGATATGGCAGAAGTTTCATGGAGATTCTTTCATAAATAGGTAAGGACAAAATCCTTACTGTGTTTTCCTTTAAACCCTTTAATCTTTATTTGTCCTCCGTTATACATTCAGTTTGCTCACTTTTTCTTTTCCATTTTTTAATGGTCTACAGGTATGCTCGACTGCCGAGACTGTAGGTGGATTTTTCTTTGTCTTGCTTGCCCCAAACCTTACTGACTCGGCTCTTCCGTGCTCCAGGTATTCTCCACTGAGAAGGGGTGTTATTACCGCCGCCCTGCTTCAATTAGTCAATGGATTTTTCTTTCGGGGTTTTTCCGTGAGGCCCTGTGAAAGGCTTTACACCACCACTCCACAAATTATTTTCCTATTTCTTGTTTGAAATTTGAATGGCCTACGAACAGCTTAGGCTTGCCGAGAGCAACAAACTTTTAACATATTTTGTACAGTTTCGTTTTTAGGTGTATGTTAACTGGCCGTCAAGGTTCTTTTTTTAAATACATTGCTCCAGTTTTAACTCAGAGCTTGTTTATTTTTAAGTCTTTGGCACTGCCTCTCTCTCTAGAGAAGGCGAATATTTCATAAAGAGATCTTATGGTTCAGGCTTAAGTTTATAGAAATATCTCTCTGTATATTTTGTACGAACCTTGTCTTTAGGGAATGAATGTATTTGAAAGAAAGTTTTAAGCAGTATTTACTGGTTTTCCTTATACAGTTTTAATTCATGTTATCACAAGAATATATATATATATATATATATATATATATATATATATATATATATATATATATATATATATATATATATATATATATATATATTCCCTTGTAGATAGCGAGTTCTGGTGCTCATATATTAACATTGTTTCCATTAAAAAGAAGTTCAGTATTTACTATGAGCACTATTTTCAGCATTGAGTATTTTTTGTCTTTATTTCACATACTCTATGCTACAGTTCTTTATTTCTGTGATTTCTGTTATTTGAGCAACAACACCCTATTTAATTCATGATAACAGCGTTCAGCTCTAGAGGTTACTGGTGCTTTTCTTCTTTCTGTAATCTTGAACCAACATTTATTTCTGTTACCCTTTCTGAGGTCTCTTACCATAATATTGTTATATCTAGTTTAATTTATTCAATTGCTTCCTACATATTCCTTGTCCTGTTCATCTAAGGTTTTGCATTTACTCTTTGTTCAGTATTGTTTTCTTCAGAAGAATGTCCGGACCATTATGTATGTGTTTATCATAGTTGCAGGGAACAACTTACTCTGATCTTTCGCCATGATCTCTTTAAGTTAATAGTTCCCTATTGTTAGATATTAGACAGTAGCTTATAATTTTCATTTGTTTCATAATCTGTTTTAACATATATTCTGATAGTTTAAAAATAGAAAACAGTCTAGTAGTTCTTTAATTTAAAGAGAGTAAGCAATAGTTCTCCTCATTTCATAAATAGATTACTGTAATAACCATAGCCCAATACAGATAACTTTTTACTCATTTAAAATGAACAAAATTCATTTACTTATCTTACTCACAGATATTATTGATTTTATCCTCCCTTCCTCGAGAGAGGCAATTACGTCCTCGTCTCTCCCCCGTGCTCCACACCTAAGTTAAGTGAGTTGACATTAGTTCTGGAAGAGACCTCGGGACTACCAATCCAGTCTTCTATACCAGGAACAATCAGAATTCGGAGTGATTCCACTGGTCTCTACCAGCTCAGGAATTTCCACTCAATTCCCTCTCCTCAGTTACCGGACAGAACCCCTCTCCCTCACTAAGATGTACCTTTATCCTTAGAGGGTAGGGTAACTGTCTGAACTGATTTTTTGTTCAACTACTTCTCAGTTCTTGGAATACTTTCACATCAGTCTATTACCTTTTTATGGAACCACTTTCTAATACTTAATTTTATTTAATCAACAAAATTACTTTATGTTTATCCAGTAATAATTCTTAATAAATAGTAAATGTCTTAGTTTCCATAACATAAAATAACGTAACCATTAGTTGGCACTTAAGCCAGCTGTCACAACTTCCCCCTCTAGAAGTAAACACTAGTCCTCACTGTTTTCATTCTGCTTTAGCAAATAGTTATGGGTAAGCATCCCGAACAAAACCTTCATCCTCCCAGGTAGCTTCATCCGGGCCGAAGTTCTTCCACTGCACCTTAACCTGGGTGACGACTCGTTTCGTGGAGCATGATTTCTCTCCAATCGATTATACGTTAAGGCTCGACCAGAAACTCGCCGTCCGGTTCGACCTGCAGTCAGCAAACTTTGAATTAATTTCTCATAAACTTTAATATTTCTAATCAGGTTTTGTATTCATATCCTACCTGAATGCTTTTCCAGTGGATTACATGCTTTGGGTCATGTACGTATCGCTTTAGTAATGATACGCGAAATATTTTGTGTACATGGATATGACTAGGCAAGGCCAATCGATAAGCCACAGGTCCTACCCTCTCCAATATTTGGAAAGGCCCACAAAACCTAGGAGCCAACTTGGCACAAGAAGCCCACCTTAAAGTGATTTTCTTTGTTTTGATCCTTAGGTACACATGATCTCCCACCTAAAATTCACGATAAGTCATTTTCTTATCTTCATACACTTTTTTTCTATCCTGACCTGCCTTCAAATTTGTCCTAATCTTCCTTACTTCTGACTCCATATCAACTAGCATTTCCGTTCCAAGCATCAACTTGGCTTCTGGGCTACTCCAATTAATAGGAGTTCGACACTGTCATCCATATAATGCTTTGAACAGACTCATCTTAAGGGATTCTTGATAACCGTTATTGTATGAAAATTCTACTAGGTGCAGATATTCTTCACACCTAGTTGGTTGCTGCATTACATACATGCATAACATATCCTCCGGGATTTGATTCACTCGCTCAGTTTGTCTATTTGTCTGTGGATGATAGGCAGTGATAAAATTAATTTGGGTTCCCAATCCTGTAAATAGAATTTTCTAGAATGTTGAAGTAAACTTCACATCCCTGCTAGAAATGACAGTCTTTGGGATACCATGCAGTCTAAATATTTCTCGCATAAATATGTTAGCTATTTGCACTGTCTTATAAGTGGACTGCACTGGTATAAAATGTGTTGCTTTGCTTATTCGATCTACCACTACCATTATGGAGTCATTATGCTTATTTGACTTCGATAAGCCAGTAACGAAGTCTAAAGATATAATATCCAACTTCCATTCAGGTACCGATATAGGCTGCATCAGTCCGACTGGATGTCGATGCTCCACCTTCACTTGTTGGCACTCCAAACATTTGTTTAAATATTCTGCAATATCTCTTCGCATACCTGGCCAGAAGTAGTTCTTCCTAATTGTTGTTAGCATTTTCTGATACCCGGGATGTCCAGAGTAGTTACTTCGGTGATATTCATTCAAGATCAGTTCCTTCAATTCCATTCGATTTGGAACATAAATCCTCTCCTTGAAAGTTCATAACTGATCCTTACTAATTCCATAATCAACATATTTTTCTTGTTTTCTGGCCTCCTCTGCTTGCTACCATATAAATTGGTATTCAGGATCCTTCTGAGCTTCTGTTTTTATTTGTTCCAGAAATTTGCATTCAATCTGATTATAGTACAATTCATAAACACCATGCAACTTTCTACTCAACGCATCTGCTACTTTATTTTCCTTACCCTTCACATGCTGCATATTAATGTCAAACTCGATTTAGAAAAGCATTCCATATTGCCTGGAGAGAATTAAGATCAGATTGCTTAAAATAACTGGTTAAGCTGCTATGATCAGTTTTGAGTACAAATCTCTGTCCAAGCAAGTAGTGCCTCCATACTCGGAGTGCATGCACCACTGCTGTCAGCTCCAAATCATAAGATGAGTATTGTTGTTCATGCTCTTTTAGTTTCCGTGACTCATAGGCAACTACTTTACCTTCTTGTGATAGAATTGCCCTAACTCCTTCTTTACACGCATCTGTGCAGACTTCGAACTCTTGATTGGGATCAGCTACTCTCAACATTGGAGTTGTATTCAATAAAAGTTTTAACTTTTCAAAACTATTTGACATTCCTTTGTCCATTTAAATATTTTTCCCTTCCTTTGTAAGGTAGTAATTTGGAAGCCAAATTTTTAGAATCCTTCAATGAACTGTCGGTAATAACCGGCCAAACCCATAAAGGATCGGATGTCTGCCACATTTTTGGGTACCTTCCATTCCATAATCGTCGTAATTTTCTCCGGGTCAACTGCGATTCCCTCAGCAGAAATAATGTGACCAAAGTATTGTATTTCTTCCTTGAAGAAATCACACTTGTTGAACTTAGCATATAGTTGATGCTTCTGTAACATTTCCAGCACTATATATAAGTGCTCTTTATGCTCTTCTACATTCTTGGAATAAATTAAAATGTTATCAATAAATATCAACACAAAATTATCCAGAAAGGGGTGAAATATACCATGCATCAGCCTCGTAAAGGTTGTTGGTGCATTATTCAATTTGAATGGTAACACTACAAACTCATAGTGCCCGTATCTGGTATGGAAATAAGTTTTGTATATGTCTTCATCTTTTATCGGGATCTGATGATATCCCGACCTTAGATCTATATTTGAGAATACGGTAGCTCCCTCACCTGATCAAACAGATCATCAATCTGCGGTAGAGGGTATCTATTTTTTTCAGTCAATTATTGAGCTGTCGATAGTCCATGCACATTCGCATGGTTCCATCTTTCTTCTTTACAAATAGCACTAGTGCTCCCCAAGGGGATACACTTGGTCGGATATACCCTTTATCAAAAAATTCTTCTAACTACATCTTTGGATCGGTCAATTCTGGTACGCTCATTGGGTATGGTGTCCTTGAAATTGGTGATGCTCCAGGTATCAAATCTATAGTAAAATC
Organism: Pinus albicaulis; assembly: GCA_034641835.2. Lineage (NCBI taxonomy): Eukaryota > Viridiplantae > Streptophyta > Pinopsida > Pinales > Pinaceae > Pinus > Pinus albicaulis. The sequence continues at coordinate 1,598,761,582 of CM076581.1, forward strand.
AACGTCCCTTCTTGGTGGCAAGCCTGGTATTTACTCTGGAAATACGTCCATATACTCTTGTACTACAGGTATGTCTTCCATCATTGGAGTTTTTTCTTTGGAGTTAGTAAAACCCACTTGAATGGCATATATTTAACATCCTTTCCTCATGCACTTACTCATTTGAGAAGATGTAATAGGAGGCAGTTGTAAGGGTTTCTTTATTCCTTTAATCTCCTTACAAGTTCCATCCTGCATTCTGTAATACATAATTTTTTTCTTACAATCCACTAATGTCCAGTGATTTTCCAACCAATCCATTCTGAGTAGCACATCGTAGGATCCCGGGGTCATATATTCAGTTCCACAGTTAACTATTGTTCACTAATTTCCAGTGTACAGTTCAGAATTTTGGCACAAACTTTTCTCTTTGCTCCCGTGGCTAACTGTACCAGCCATGGATTCCTGTTCTGACTTTACAATTTACATATTTCTACTAATTTGGGACTTATGTAGCTTAAACTTGCACCTGGATCTACCAAAATAGAAACAGGTTGAGAGAGTAACTTACCTTCCAACTCTAACATCGTTGGTTGGTAATATTCCTAACGATCTTCCAAAGTTGCGTTAATTATGGGTATATTTTTTCCTACATCTCCCACTGTAGAGGCTTCATGTAAATTGGTAACCGCCTCTCTCCTCCCTCGTTGCGGACAGTTCCTGTAATAGTGAGCCTCACCACACCCCCAGCACTGTAGGGGTGGTTTCTGATTTTGTGCTTGGCTTGCGAGAGGCTTCCATGGGTTTATCTTCTACAGGCCACCAGGTTCTTTAATGGTTTCTGCCAAACTATTTGCTCACTGAAATTCTGGCAGCGTTCTTAAAATTACTAGTTCTGTTTTTCTTAAAATTTTAACTACCTTTTTGTTCTTTCTTTGACTGCCAGCTTTTACCCAACTCTCCTTTTGTCTTAGATTGCTGATAGCACATTCTTGCCTTCTGGATTGCCTCATCCATGGTTTTGGGATTCAAAAACTCAATTCATTCCTTCATATGAGTTGGAAAACTACTCAATAACTGCTAAAATTTATCCTTTTCATCCCTTAGATAAGGAACATAGCGAAGTAAATAAGTGAACTTAGTTATGTATTCATCCATCGTCAATTGTCCCAGTTTTAAATCATGAAACTCTCTATATTTTTCGTCATAAAAGCCCTCAGTTAAGTACTTATCTTTAAAATATTGTTGGAACGAATCCCAAGTCACGTCCTGATATTCTATACTGTGGACATTCTTAACTTCCTCCTACCATAGTGTGGCCTTCTCTGCTCATATGATAGATGGCCAATCTGGCTTTAAGATTGCTTCTATATTTTTAAACTTGAAAATACTTGTTCATATTTGTCGACCACGCTTCATCCACCTCTTCCTCTACTCCATCAAACGTAGGTGGTTTTATATTTCGAAACTCTCCTTGCAGCTCCACTTTCTGCTTCTTAACTTCTTGTTGTTCCGACACATTACCTGACTCAGCCTCATTGTAATTTCTATTTTTATTACTTCGTTGCGAATGACTTCTTTCCATTATGTCAGTGATGTGGTCCCTTGCTTGTCACTTGTTACCTTCTTGCATGTCTCTATCACGACTGGGTTGTACCACTGCCTGATTCTGCTTATCCAAGAGGCTCTTGAGTATCCTTTCTTTTTCTTGCATCAAGCGCTCATTATCACTTCGAACCCGAACCATTTCCTCTTGAAGCTTCTGCATTGTATTTAGTAGAATGCTAGTTTGGTGTTGATGTTCCTCCAATAGTCTACTTGTTTGCTGGTGTTGATCCACACTCAAATGAATCCACATCTCAGGATTCATTTCTAACCGTGGTTGGGGTACAAACTCCTCGCTGTTCTGGGGTGGTTGTTGTGTTGACCCCCTTCTCATACCGTCTCATGTTATGCTTTCTTAGTTGTGCATCATTTACACACAATTTTTCATATTAGGTGACACATAGGGTCCCAGCATACGAACGCTGCTTTGATACTACTTGTAACATTCAAAAAAAAAAAAATTAACTTATTACTTTAACCACCATCTACCTATACTATATTTCTTCAAAATCACTACACACTTATCCTAATTAAAGAAACCACGCATACATATATCCATATCTAAGGTTTTGGATATTAATTATTGCTACTCACAAGTTAAATAATCGGTAAAAATTATTACTATCCTTTTTAATTACATTCCAACTACTGAGATTGTCTCCCACCATTGCATTAATCATGGTGGAGTTGATGGGTTTTAATGTTGTACCAATACCCGATCTTTGTTTACTTGGCATATTGTTCATATTTATGTTACACAACGATTTTTCGAACTTTTAAACGCCGCCTATGGTTAAAGTTGTACCTTGGTAGTCTATAAATAGTACGATAAAGGATTAAGTTAACCATGCTCAGACTGCCAATAAGACAATTGTGCGTCCTTGTTCACCGTCGATTCTCTTGGCACAAGATCTATGGTTGAGATTGTTTAGGGTTTGGGTTGGTTAGGGTAATTACTACCTAACCCTAACCTCTCCCACTCATTCTCGATTTGTTGTCGTAGCACTCTGCAACCTGGTGTCCATGGCCGCGGCAACCTGCTCTTTCACAGTTTTCATGCCTGCCCATCCTGGAAATCTTCGAGGACAATAAGGAACTTTTCCCACGACTTATCACTGTGTTTTTTTAAGGGTATTCTGTAATCATTTAATCTCTCCTCTTGTTTATTTGGAAAGCATGCCCCTTCTTAACTCATTTCTTGTTTTCTGTTGTCCTCATTACTTTCGGCATGGCTCTAACTCCGCAATTTGATGGATGTTGGGTAGAAGAAATGAATCAGGCTAACTACCAACCTCCTTACTGCTTCCTTGTCTCAGGTGAATTTGGGTCTTAATGTATGGTGAAACTGCAAGTTTGGGTTGACTTGTTTTTCTTTCTTATTTCGACTAAGTTAAAGATTAATTGTAACTTCTTCTGGCTTATTCGCAGATATGGCAGAAGTTTCGTGGAGATGCTTGCATAAACAGGTAAGGATAAAATCCTTACTGTGCTTTCCTTTAAATCTATATTTATTTTTCCTCCGTTATACATTCAATTTGCTCACTTTTTCTTTTCCATTTTTTATTGTTCTACATGTATGCTCAACCGTCGAGACTGTAGGTGGATTTTTCTTTGTCTCGCTTGCCCCAGACCTTGCTGACTTGGCTCTTCCGTGCTCCAGGTATTCTCCACTAAGAAGGGGCGTTATTACCGCTGCCCTGCTTCAACTAGTCAATGGATTTTGCTTTCGGGTTTTGCCGTGAGGTCTTGTGAAAGGCTTCACGCCGCCACTCCACAAATTATTTTCCTCTTTCTTGTTTGAAATTCAAATGGCCTACGAACAGCTTAGGCTTGCCCAGAGCAAGAAACTTTTAACATATTTTGTATAGATTTGTTTTTAGATGTATGATAACTGGCCATCAAGGTTCTTTTTTTAAATACATTGCTCCAGTTTTAACTCGGAGCTTGTATATTTTTAAGCCTTTGGCACTGCCACTCTCTCTGGAGAAGGCGAATATTTCATCAAGATATCTTATGGTTCAGGCTTAAGTTTATAGAAATATCTCTCTGTACATTTTGTACGAATCTTATCTTTAGGGAATGAATGTATTTGAAAGAAATTTTTAAGAAGTATTTACTGGTTTTCCTTCTACAGTTTTAATTCATGTTATCACAAGAATATCTATATATATATATATATATATATATATATATATATATATATATTCCCGCCTTGGATAGCGAGTGTTGGTGCTCATATATTGACATTGTTTCCATTAAAAACAAGTTCAGTATTTACTATGAGCACTACTTTTAGCATTGAGTATTTGTTGTCTTTATTTCACATACTTTGTTCTAAAGTTCTTTATTTATGTGATTTTTGTTATTTGAGCAACAACACCCTGTTTAATTCATGATAACAGCGTTCATCTCTAGAGCTTACTAGTGCTTTTCTTCTTTATGTAATCTTGAACCAACATTTATTTCTGTTACCCTTTATGGGGTCTCTTACGAGAATATTGTTATATATAGTTTAATTTATTCAACTGCTTCCTACATATTCCTCGTTCTGTTCATCTAAGGTTCTGCATTTACTCTTTGTTCTGTATTGTTTTCTTCAGAAGAATGTCCGAACCATTCTATCTGTGTTTATCATAGTTGCAGGGAACAACTTACTCGGAGCTTCCGTCGTGATCGCTCTGAGTTAACAGTTGATGTTATCCTCCCTTCCTCAAGAGAGGCAATTACGTCCTCGTCTCTCCGTCGTGCTCCACACCTGAGTTAAGTGAGTTGACAGCAGTTCTAGAAGAGACCTCGGGACTACCAGTCCAGTCTTCTATACTAGGAACAATCAGAATTCGGAGTGATTCCACTAGTCTCTACCAGCTCAGGAATTTCCACTCAATTCCCTCTCCTCAATTACCGGACAGAACCCCTCTCTCTCACTGGGATGTACCTTTATCCTCAGAGAGCAAGGTAACTGTCTGAAGTGCTTTTCTGTTCAACTACTTCTCAGTTCTTGGAATACTTTCACATGAGCCGTTTACCTTTTTATGGAACCACTTTCTAATACTTAATTTTATTTAATCAACAAAATTACTTTCTGTTTATCCATTATTAATTCTCAAGAAATAGTAAATGTCTTAGTTTCCATAACATAAAATAACGTAACCATTAGTTGGCACTTAAGCCAGCTATCACATCTTTATAATAATAATTTAAAACATTATGATATAATTTGAATATATTTTTTACAATCAATCTATCATATAAATAAAGTTTTGGCTAAATAAGTCATGTATATAGAATTTTGTATCATACAAATTATTTATTTAAAATAAATTTATCCTTAATATATATATTTATCTTCATAATTATATATATACATTTTAAATATAAATTTTTATTTATCAACTAAAGAGTTGACTTTGATATTTTTGCACATATATTTTATGCACAAATTTGTAATTTGTATTGATTAATTAAATAATTAATTCATGATATTGTGATATCTTTGGATAAATAAAAAACAAAAACAAATACACTTTGTTATAATTATATTTAAAAATATATTTTTTACCAAAATCATTAAAAATTATACGTAATTTAATTATAATAAAATATATTTATATAATTATATTTGATTCCATTTACAATAATAATTTACAAACAACCAAAAAAATCAAATATATCTCTTTTCCTTTTTTCGCTATTATTAAAAGTATAAATACCCCACTAATTTATACATAGCCAATGAGTTTGGAAATAAAAAAATTATAATAAAACAAGTCGAATCATTCATCATTGCATTATCAGCGTTATTAAAGGGTTAAAGAGAATTCTTTAATAATCAAAGCACCAATCATTGCGCTATCAACCTTATTAAAAAGTTACGTCAATTCGTTTTTAAGCTAACGATAAATTCGCCAAGGGTGGTGCTTCACTTTTTTATGATTAGACGGATAAGTCTTTCTTTTAAGGAAGAAAAAAATATATATATCAATTTTTAACTATTATATATAATATATAAATTTATAAAAAAATTGGAAAAAAAAATAAAAAACAAAAATATATTATTTTAAATTAATTAAACATTAAAATAATTATAGTAAAAAAAAATTATAATATTTTTATTTGTTATTATTTGAAAACAACTCTTATAGTTGCCATTGTGTTTATATTTGAATTATTGGACCAAATGGTAGACAATTGAAATGTTTTAGGCCATTAAATTTACAAGTAAATAGTTTTGGTGACGTTTAAGTTAAAATGTTAGTTATTAAAAATTTGTTAGATTTTAACCTCAATTTTACATTTGACTATGTCAAATTACACAAAAATAAAAATAAAAGTAAATTAAATAAAAAGATTGACATAATGTAATTTTAACTAGATCAAAATAAAATAAAAATTAAAAATAATAAAATAAAATAATAATAAACAATAAAAACGGTCAGAAATTAAGATGACTTAGATCAATCTTAATCTTGGATCTACTAAGAGCCAAGAGGTACCATATGTCTTGATATGCAAACCTCTTTTAGAGTGAAAAGAGAATCGATCCCTATGATAAATAATAGAAATCTAAACTAATTATTTAATAAAACTATTTTTAAATGTTTATAACCATTATTCTGTTAAAATTTTTCTTAATAAAATGTATCTAAATTTTCATACATCCAAATATACATAGTTTTTCATGTTCTATATTATTTTTGTTACAACTATTTTATTATTCCAAAAATACATGGTTTTTTTTGTTATATATTATTTATGTTACAACTATTTTATTATTCATAAGTAGTATTTCTTAATATATAAAAAATTAAATTAATAATGAAAATTTTTAAAATATGTAATATTTTTTAAATTTCCAAATCATTTCATAGGACATAATTTATCTTCAGCAATAATGATGAATGTTCATAATTCTCATTTCTTAACTAACACTAAATTTACCTTTAATTACTTAATTGTAATAGTTTCTAACTGCATAACAATTTGTAACTATATACATACTCTGTCAAATTTCTTCAGTTCAAAAAAAATTATATACATATCTTTAGTTACCTAATTGTAGCTAAAAAAATCTTACATGTTTTTTACTTTATAATCATAAACCATTTTCATATTATATATTGTCAAACTTACTCAACTTTTTATTCTAAAATTTTAAACAAAGTTTTTCACTACATAATTTTAGCTTTTATAATAATAAAATATTTTTCAATTCCAAACAAAACTTACAAAACGAAAAACCCACTCAGTACAAAATTGACACTATGTAATTAACAATAGAGTAAGTTGAGACAACCCTAAGGGGTTTTTTGTACAAATTTTATCATAACCTTTCCCTTCATCCAATATATATTGTAGAGTCTTCTGAAGAGAGATTATATTCTAGTTTATAACCTGATCCACAATCAAAGAAAATGGCTAGGGATTTCACAAGTTATTAGTTTATAACTTGATCCACAATCAAATTAAATGGCTAGAGATGTCACAAGTTATCATTCGCACTGTGATCTATTGACGTTCTCAGTTGAAATGGATCTTATTAAATGCATGGTGGCTAGAGACACTAAAAAATTCAAAATAGATATCTCTTATGACATCCATATTTTCTACAATTCATCCAAAATTTCCATTTTATACAAAAATTTCTAACAATAACCACTCAATTTACTCTCCAATTTTTGAAACCCCCACCCATAATAGGAAGATCACAATGTAAAATCAAACGTCCCTGTGGTTTTTTTAAAGGGTTCATAAACAAAAAAAATAACGAGAAAGTCAATATTGTGGTATAATAACTGATTTTTGAATCATTGTGACAAACAAAACATCACATTAGCTCACAGAATATATCTAATTCTATAAGGATCTGGGATGATAACAAAGTTTTAAATCATGATAACTAGGTGACACCCAAAACTAAGTAGTAGCCACAAGAAAAAAATCACAACTCACAGAATATATCCAAGGTTGCAATGAACCCCATATATAGTGATGGACCTCATGGGAATTTTAGTGCACATAGAACACCACCCTAAAAATTCTATACTCTTGATCAATTTAGAATAACTTAAGATGTGTAGATTGGATGTCAAGGTGGGTGGTACAATAATTGAGGATGTTTCTTAAAGGGTAAGGGAATTTAAATACTCTACCCTTCCACCAAAGCTATAAAAAGTGAGACTTGTAGATTATAGCTTTACAAAATTGACATTATTTGATTAAGAATAAGTTACAAACATCGGGTATTTAAAAAGTAAAAAGAGGAAGGTACATAAGGGTCATGGTAATTAATGTGATTATTTGTATTGTTTTTATTTAAAATAGTAATTTGTATTTGTGTTTTTTTAAATGAATATTGTTAAATGTGTTGTCCTATTTTTAGTTGAATATTGTTAAATGTGTAATTGAGTAAAATGTATTAAATTGATATTCTAATTTTTAAGATATTTATTTAAAAAATTCAAAGTATGGTGAGTTTTTTTTTATTAAACTTTACACTAGATGTGCAGAGAATGAATATATGTCAAGTACCAATCAAGATTCTTGGTGGCTAGAGACACTAAAAATTTCAAAATAGATATCTCTTATGACATCCATATTTTCTACAACCCATCCAAATTTTCCATCTTATACAACAATTTCTAACGATAACCGCTAAATTTACTCTCCAATTTTTTAAACCCCCACCCATGTTGGGGAGATCACAGTGTAAAATCAAATGTTCCTGTGGTTTTTTTAAAGGGTTCATAAACAAAACAAACAACGAGAAAGTCAATATTGTGGTATAATAACTGATTTTTGAATCATTGTGACAAACAACACATCACATTAGCTCATAGAATATATCTAATGTTATAAGGATCTAGGATGATAACAAAGTTTTGAATCATGATAACTAGGTGACACCCAAAACTAAGTTGTAGCCACAAGCAAAAAATCACAACAACTCACAGAATATATCCAAGGTTGCAATGAACCCATACATAGTGATGGGCCTCATGGGAATTTTAGTGCACATAGAACACCACCGTAAAAATACTATACTCTTGATCAATTTAGAATAACTTAAGATGTGTAGATTGGATGTCAAGGTGGGTGGTACAATAATTGAGGATGCTTCTTAAAGGATAAGGGAATTTAGATGCTCTACCCTTCCACCAAAGCTATAAAAAGTGAGACTTGTAGATTATAGCTTTACAAAATTGACACTATTTGATTAAGAATAAGTTACAAACATCACCTATTTAAAAAGTAAAAAGAGGAAGGTACATGAGGGCCATGGTAATTAATATGATTCTTTGTGCTATTTTTATTTAAAATAGTAATTTGTATTTCTATTGTTTTAAATGAATATTGTTAAATGTGTTGTACTATTTTTATTTAAAATAGTAATTTGTATTTGTATTTTTTAAATGAATATTGTTAAATGCGTAATTGAGTAAAATGTATTAAATTGATATTCTAATTTTTAAGATATTTATTTAAAAAATTCAAAGTATGGCGAGTTTTTTTTTATTAAGCTTTACTCTAGATGTGCAAAGAATGAATATATCTCAAGTCCCAATCAAGATTCTTCTTTATCTTCTTATTCTAGCTTGCACCTTGACACTCCTCCTTGCACAAATTTAAACTATGAGGCACAAGGTAGTTTCTGCATATAGGAACATTTAGATATGATAAGAAAAATGTGATAATCTATTGTAATTTTATCTACAAATGTGATGGCAAGTGTGCCCTAAATCATGACAATTTCATGTTTAATGTAGTATAAGCTACATGCAAATTTACAGTCTTGAATACAAGATCAAGAAATTTGTGCCCAATATCCAACACCATAGAGAAAGACATGTTCACCAACTCAACAGTTGCTTCCAAAACTCTCTTAGTGCTAGAGTTGTTTTCTCAATAAACTCATTTTTACTACTCTTGAACTGATGAAAGCCATCGTTGTTGCTTATAGGAGCATTTATCTCTGATAAGAAAAGTGTGATATTGTGTTATAATTTTCTCTATAGAGATGTTGGAGTTGTTTTCTCAATAAACTTGTTTTTACTGCTCTTAAGTGATGAAATCCATCGTTGTTGCATATAGGAGAATTTAGCTCTGATAAGAAAAGTGTGATATTGTGTTAGAATTTTCTCTACAAATGTGTTGGAGTTTTTTTCTCAATAAACTTGTTTTTACTGATCTTAACTGATGAAATCAATCGTTGTTAAATTTAGGAGCATTTAGCTCTGATAAGAAAAGTGTGATACTTTGTTATAATTTTCTCTACAAATGTGATGGAAAGTCAAATGTGATGGAAAGTGTGCCATGAATATTGGCAATTTCATGGTTAATGTAATATAAGCTAAATAAAAATCCATTTCTTCTACACAAGATCGAGAAAGCAATGCCGAGTAGCCAACACCACAGAACAAGACATGTTCTTTTTTCATTCATTCATGATGGCTCCTTCTCTACAACATTATTTCTTCTAGGCTGCTCTTTCCTATGTTATTTCCTTACGGCGTTTCTTTTGCAACATGTGGTGAAATTGCTAGTTTAATTTCAAGGATTAGTTTAATTAGTCGAGTTCTTCTCATTAAAGCGTTTTTGCTATTGAGAGATCATAAGTTTAATTTTTTTATCACTTTTTGGGTCAAGTTTTGTGATTAAGCAGACAATTATTCGATGAAAGTAGCAGCCGATAAGACCATGAACCACATAGAAAAAAATATATATAATATTTCTTTTTTCACACACACACACATATATATATATATATTCTCATTTATACTTTATATATTATTCTATATATATTTATATATATATATATATATATATTCTCATTTATACTTTATATATTATTCTATATATATTTATATGATGTAATTTAATTATTTTAGGTTTTAGAGAGTTTTGTTGGAATTCGATGAAAGAATTTGTAATCTTTAGTTAAACCATGATTTTTTTTAATTTAAAATCTATTTTTAATACATAAATAGATTTAGTATCTTAAAAAAAAACTTTAGGACACTTTAATTATGCAGAATCAAAGATAAAATTTGTGATTATGACAAATTCCTACTAGATTTTAGACAAATTTAACCCAAAAATATGTCTCAACAACTTCCAAAATATAAAACAATTAAACTATAACTATTTTATATTTTTTTAATATTTCGATAATATTTTTAACTCCTAAACTTTATAAATTATTAAATTAAATAAACGAGATGAACACTTATATTATTTATTATATTAATTTTCCAGTAAAGTGAGTAAAGTCACCATGAAGGAGTATTTCTTCAGACTTGTCATAATGTGAGGAAAATGGGAAGAGATTTAAGAAGTTTAAATCATGGATGTGAATAGTGTTTTTTTTTTGTTGATTTAATTAATAATTGTGTCAGATTTCAAATTAAATTTAAAAAAAAAAAAATACAAAATTGAATGTCAACTAAAATAAAATTAAAAAATGGAATGGGCTAAAGGGTCGACGAAACACCCTTTGGGTTTCGCGCCCCCTCGCCATCGGCGAAGCCCTTTTGGCGAGCGGGTCCTCTCCCTCCACAACGTTAACGAAACAGAGCTACAAGATGTTAACTTATGTTACCTTGATCGTCATCCAGCTCTCGTAGATAGTTAACCTTTGTTTCGACGCTCGCATGAAGTTAACCTCCATTTCGATGCTCTTTGTTTGCAGGCCAGCTCACGCAACCAGACACGAGTGGCTCACCTAATTCATGTAGCTAGAGGAGAGACAAAGTGACAAGTCACCCTTCATGAAGAGATTGGACGACTCCAATTTGAAATTTGAATTAGAAATCTGAATTTAAATTAATGGGAATAGATGTTGTGTATTCAGCATCCAATATACTGCATGTGGAGAGTCAGACAAGGGACAATCCACTAGCCTTTTAACGTCAAAACCTCCTCTCCTTCCCATTTGAATTTCATTCCGTCGATGAAATACTTTCATTCTGTCGAGTGAGTTGCTCTATCGAGGAGTAACATAATTGAAACAAGAGCTCTCTGTGCAAAGAAGAAACAAGAGATTTTCAAGACGGTTGCGATGTAGAGGATTAATAGAATTGAAACAGGAGCTCTTAGTGCAAATAGGAAATGGGAGCTTTTCAATACAACTGCTTTGTCGAGGAGTTACTGAATTGAAACAAGATCTCTTCGTGCAAAGAGGAAACAGGAGCTTTATAGTATTGAAACAAGAGCTCTCCGTGCAAAGAGGAAACAGAAGATTTAAATAATTGAAACAAGAGCTCTCCGCGCTTTCTTACAGTTTTCATCTAGCGGGAGAAGAGTTGCTTACCTTTCTTTCTGAAGCGTTTGCAAAGGTAAATTCATTATTCTTTTACAAAATTTTGGATTGGGAAACCCTCTGTTATTTGTGTATCTATTTTCTAAGTATATATTAACTAAGATAATTCCCCACTCCAACAATATATACTAACTAAAGTCCCCAAATCAGTTTTCGTAGCTGTCGAAATAGCCATTACTTTTGCTCCGGGATGTTGTTCCCATGAGTTTCCGCAACGATGGAAAGCGAGTTGCCGGGACGGTGACCAACGAGTTTCCACAACTGTGACCATTGACTTGCCTCTACGACACTTATCCGGGTCACCATTGTGGCAACTCGTTTTTCACCGTTGTTTGTAATTTGTTCATGGGCTTCCATGAATGTTTGTTTATTCACTTTCTTCATCTTTGCTTCCTTAAAGTCTATTATCCTCTACTGGGCCCTTTTTCTGGAGAATATCAAAGATGGTTATACAATTTTATTTTCACACCAAGTCAATAAATTATATTTGTGGTTATATGAATTTTTTGTGGAATTAAAAGAATATTGTCTACAACCAAGATTATCATTATATTTATGGTTATCTGAATTTTTGTTGAGTTAAAAAAACATCTTTTACAACCAATACGCTCATTATATTTGTGGTTATATGAATTTTTTACAACCAATATGCTCATTATATTTCTAGTTCTATTACTCACTGTTACAGTGGAAGCAATTCATTGTTATAGTGAGTTTTCACCACTATAACAGGGAGTTGCCACCACTATTACAGTAAGTTTCTGCCACTGTAACAAGGAGTTTCTTAAACCAATTGATTTCACACCAGGTTAATAAATTATGTGGGGATTTTAGTTAGTTAGTTAGTATATATATATATATATCACCAATATGTTTGACTATGAAAAGCATAGTGACAACAACGGCACAAAGGAACAATATTCCTAATGTGTTGCTGCAATTGAAAATTTTGATAATGTTATCTCAAGTTGCAGGTCTAAAAATATATAGTCATAGATAAATTCATAGAAGCTAATTTATACTTTTTTGTCAAGTGACCATTGGAATACTAGTGGTATTTTGGCTATGATGGAAACAATAATGGGCTTTGGGCCACAATGAAGCATAATGAAATATATTGTTAAAGAAACATATAACCAATATTATGTGTCTTTCTTTTCTAAAACCACAAAAACACTATTCTTGCTTGCAAACCTAGCTATTTGATTATGTGTATTTGTAAAAAAAAATCTAATGGCCTTAATTAGACAAAGGGTTTACTATAATTACATGTCGGACAAGATCAAGGTTTATGAAGTAGTATGCAACACTATAAAGAAGTGGATATTTATGATGAAAAATTTTGTGCTACCATTTGGAACCAATTCTTTCTTTTTCTTAGAATCCATTGTAAGTTGAGTTATGTTGGTACCTGGTAGTTCTTATGGAAATGGCATAGAGAATATGAAGGTTGTTCCTCAAGGCTTGGCCATTGTTCTAGAGATTAGGTGTTTTTTTTTAGAAGTCCTAGCCTTTAGGAAATTCTAGTAAATTTCCTTAAGCTTCCCTTCTCTACAAGCCATAGCAAAAATCCAAAACACATCCGAGAATGGATGATCCACTTAATGTACCCTATATCTCGGTCATATACTTCTTCATTTCCCAATTGTTAGTTATATTTGGATACATATATGTTTGCAATACTTTGAAGCATCATTGGATTATCTAGCAATCCGAGAAATATGGGTGTGGCAAGAGAGTGCACTTCGTAGGAGGCCCGAATACACCATGCCCCGAATAAAATGTGGAAATATAAATGATATCTAGTAGGTTTTGTTATCACAGTTTATTTTCATGATAAAGACTTCAAGGGTAATGGCTTGGAGTAGTTATTTAAAATATTCCACCAAAAATTTAGGCACGGTGACAGATAATTTGTCAGCGTTGGTTCAAAAAAATTAAAATGATGGCACTGACAAATCAAATGGCAACACTTTGTTTTACTCTTTTTTTCCCTCTTTTAGTCATAAACTTTGGAAAGAATTTTTTAAAACAAAAAGAGGTTTTTGTTGGGAATAGGGTCATTTAAAAAAACCTCTCCATTTTTACACAGGTGTAATGGTTTGGAATATTCAGAGGAATATTTGTAGCCCATTTTTCCAGGTTTAAATATTAAATAATTTCATGTTTTAGCCAATAAATTTTGGTGCGATTTCCGAGAAGGTGGCGATAAATTTCAAAAAAACAAAAGTATCATTTATGAAAACCTCTTTCAGTTTTCACAAAGCTATCATGGTTTGAGAGATTCGAATGGATATTTGAAGCTTATTTTTCAGAAATTCACGATATTTAATTTTTTCTATTTTTAGAATAATGCCCAACCAGCTTTCAGTTGGAGAGCCACCTCATCAATTTGACTTGAAAGAAAACTAAAGATGCATGAAGAGTTTTTCAGATGCATGAAGAGGTTTTCAGATCCATTTCTTTTGGATCTTGGTAGGATATGTATAAATTTTTAGTATTTTATATTAAAAACTTTCAAAAAATTATGGATCTCAAAACTTATGTAATTTTAGTATAAATTAGAGGAATTGTAATAAATCAGGGTTGGACTTTGAGAGAAAAAAATCTATTGTAACTATGTTCATTGGAAATTAATGAAAGATATCTTGGACTAGAAGTACAAGGTTTTTTGTTTCAAATATTCATTTTTTAAGAACTTCTGGTTTATATGTTAGTGGTGTATTTCCTTCTTTGTTTATCATTATATGTGTATCTTCTTATCTAAATTGCAAAGCAGATGTTAAATTCATGTGACAATGATCGATATCTCATATTCAGATATTCACCTTTCAACTGATGAGTTTATACATAATTCCTCATATTGTTTCTCTATTTTAAACTCTGAATGTACTCCTCTTCATCTTTCCACGCTATGAATGAAATGATGTCAAGCAATTGTTGATTGTGGGCCTTTGAAGGTGCCTACTATTTTTCACCAAGCTCTTAAGATCTTGAGTCAGTTTCTAATAGGACTCCATGCCCAATGGTATTTTCCTTGATCCCCAACCAAATCTATCATTCTTACAAGTTAAATCTAGCCACTGGGCATATTAAAGACATGTTGCTATTTTCACCTAGAGTAGCAAAGTTGATGAAAGATCCCTCTCCAGTTTGAAGAGCCAGTTTTCAATCTGAAAGTGGTTTGAAGGTTACCTCGGAGTTTTCACCATCACAGCCTAGTGAAATTCTGAGTGATAACAGGTTTCACATAGGATTCTCTACACAAGAGATGGATTTGAGGAATCTGGTATCTGAGGGTGACAAGAGTGCACACTCTTGCAATGGCCAGATAACTTTTGGGGCCAAATTTATTTTAAGTTCAAGTGTAATCATGGGGTCGGGGTCTAGATAATGTCAACAGTGGACAATGGTGTGAAACCTCGTATTTTACTCTAGAACTGTATATAACATAAAATCGTCACTGAACACAATGGGGAAGGCTCAAGTGGGGCTTGTGCCTAAGTTAATGTGGCAATGTCATGAGGATTTGATATGGACCACATGGATGCCATGTAGGAACCCATTGATGACATGGACCCAATTAAGCTTATGTGGTGATGCCACATTTCCCATAATTGGATGCCACATGGCAGTTTCGTGATGACATAGACCCATGCTAATGTTCATGTGGCATGACCTCATGGATGCCACATCGCAATGGTGAGGTTGTGTGGAATTGTGATAATGTGGAGGAAGGGACCCTTTTTGATGAATTTTCACAGTGACATGGAGGCCACGTGACCTTTCCACCTCTTGTATCCATAACCATTGTGCAATGTAACATGGAATTGGTAGTAGTGGTTGAGGGGTGACAATAATAGTTAGATGAATTCTTGTCTATCGGAGTTGTCAACTGATGGGACCACCCACTGCTCATCAAATTGACCTTTTGGCCCTCTGTAACAAGCAAGTTACTTTGGACAACGCAATCGTGGGATGACTAGATCGACAACCCACTTTCAGTTTGGGTCCCCTTGGCCCGCTATGAGTTAAGGAGGGGTGGTGGGTGTTCGATGTCGAGATTCCCGACGTAGGCCCCACGTAAAAAGGGCACCATCTTGTGGCGAAGTGATTGGGGTATGGGTCCAATCAATCTCCCTCATTCACCCTAGCCCGCTTGGGTCTATTTTAAGTTAATTAGGGGGGTCCAAAACAAGAAACCACCCATGAAAAACCACTCTAATTCCTGGAAAGATAGAACAGATGGCAACATGGAATCATTGCATAACTCATGGGGTCGAGCCTCGTGGGGCCCATGAGCCCGATTTGACATGGAAATCTCCATGGAGACCTGGTAATGCCACATGGACATCACTGAGGGGACATGGGTAATGTGGAACTACTTGTGGTGGCATAGCAAAACCACACCTGGATTCCATGTGGAAGCCTAATGTTGATGTGGCCTCATATAATTGATCAAACTTCAAGGGGCATAAATTTCATTCCAAGATTCAGATTGAGATAAAATTGATATCGTCATAAATCCCTCAACAAGTTAGATATGATAGTGGTATCAGAATTTTATTCCAAACACTTTGAAAAAGGGGTATTTTTGTAACCCCATCTCCACAAAATATTTTTGAGGTTAGGTTAAGTCATAAGTAGCACCTCCCACAACCTGAGATAGTACAAGGGGGTGGGAAGTAGTGTTACATAAATGATAAATATTGGCACAAGTTCAAAAATTTCACAGTGAGTGCATTACAAGTTGTTGCCCAACCTACTATGTCTATAGATTGAAATAAAACGGGAACCCTAGCAAATGTGTGAGAATTATGCATGACAAGATGGGATAGATAAATATTTTTCTATCAATGCTAAGAAGGAAATAAAAGTTTCTTATAATCTTTGAGTTCATCTAAATGGAATTATTACAAATGGGTATAGCACTAAAGGTTTTGGTCACTTTGGCCTCCCTTTTCTAGATACAGGTTCAAATTTCATTGTATCCTCCTTATTTTATGCTTGAGAAGTTATAGGATCTAGTGGTTGCTAACATTGTTGCTTAACCTACTACGCCCATAGATTGGACTTAGGCAAAAACCCTAGAAAATTTTTGATCATTGTGCATGACAAGATGGAAAAGATGAATACCTCTTTATCAAGGCTAGGAAGGAAAGCAAGGTCAATTAGAATTTCCTATGAATCTCCTATTTTATGTAAATGTAATTATTACACATGGGTATAACACTAGTGGTTGTTGAATTTGGGCATTCCTTATACAAGAAAGGGTATTCAAGACATCCATTTCCTTCTGCACTTTTACAAAATGAATCTTATGAAAATTGACAAGAATATAAAAGAGAACAAGGCTTTATCAACACCAAGAGCTTCCTTAACCTTCCTTAACCAAGCTCTCAATTTTTAATTCTTGCAACTCAACAATTCTGGAGGTGATAACAAGAACCATTGCCTCTACCTCTTTTCCTTTACATCCATGCTCATAGAAAATAATATTTTTACAATTTTATATGTAAGATTCCTCCCATTTGGTCTACCCCACGACGATATAGATGTAACATATACGAGGTTTTCAACTCAACTGAAAATATAGGATATATTATCATTGTGAAAAAACATGGAAAACCATAGAATGATTCAATATGAAATTAAATTCAATGCATACTTGATTGAGGAGGTGTGATTTTAATGCCTTTGTAGGGAAATTATTTTTGGATGTAAGTCAAAATATCATGGACATCAAATCCCTTCGATGCTTCAAATTCAATATGGTTTACAATACCCTTTTCGTGTAAAATAAGGAAACTATTAGGGATGACCATTGGTATCATTACATATGTGTGGAAAAATGGGACTGATGATAGGTCAAAATTTCCAAGGGGGGAACCTATGTTATCTAAATCAAATGGAAGACTTTAAAAAAGTAATAGTCATATTTTACTCATTTTAATGCAACAGTCAAAGATGGAGTGGGAGAGTCTTAGGTTCCAAAGTTAAAATATTCGGAATTGTTTTGAAGGCTTTAGATGTTCCCTTAGTTAATCAAGTAAATCCAAGTGGTTCTTTTAGGAAAAGAGAAAGATAAGAATTATAAACCAATAATCATACTCTGACCTGATCTCATGGATTATTTCCTGAGTGAAAGTGTCCCTAATAATGAAATATATGTGGGACAATATAAAAGGCCAACAAAATAATTTGATCCAAGATGTGAATAAATATCATATCTTCCTCATATTCCCATGTGATTAAGAATTCAATATACTTAGGAAATTCATTATGTGATTTCTACAAATATCTGTATGATATTGAGAGAGACGAATTTCTATTTCAATGGTGGAAACCCAATGGATAATATACAATTTGGGACTAAAAAAATAAAGAGTGGATTGTTGGACATCAGATAAACCAATGCTCCTTGTGTGTTTCGCGACATGGACTAACTGCCTCTGATGGATCCTTATCTTTGGTGATGTGATCATTGACTAGCACTTGTAGATTTTGGTTTAATGGAAATTGTGATTCCCAACAATTGGTATCACAGCTAGTACCTTTAGTCTCAACCTAACAGTTGGAAGGTAGATCCTTCGAACAAAAATGGAAAATTCAAGGAAGAAAGGATCCAAACCCTTTAAATATATATCATCCTCATTCAACAAATCAGAAGACAATCAGATGTTCAAATCCCCCATATTCAATGGAACTTTGAAATATGAAAGGTGAGAATGAAGAATTTTTAATGGCTCAAGGTTTTAAAGTCTGGGATTTTATGGTTACCGGAAGCTCAATGGAAGAAGAAGAGTCCAAGCAACATAACGAAATAGCTATTAAATCTAACTTGAGTGGCCTACCGAATCCTATAAATGTCAAAGTGAAGAAATGTTCATCATCAAACGAGCTTTGGGAAGATCTTCATTCAAAAGGATCGATGTTCATGACCTATAATCAAGAATATGATGGAAAAGAGCGCAAAGATGAACCATAAAGACAAATGAAAGCAAATATGAGGGGAAAATCGCATGAAGTAAGATAATCAATATATCTTTGAAGTTTAGATTGAAATAGATCTAAAGACAAAGCTTGTAGCTGCCCTAGAAGAGGTAATAAGTTTGAAAGTGAAAAAAGAGGAACTCAAAAAGAAAGTGCAAGATTTCGATCATGATCTTGACAAGACAAATAAGTAATTTTTCCCTTTAAGGCATCAAATACAAGAAAGGGATGAGGATCTCAACAAAATTAAGGAAGTATTGCAATAAAACAAGAAGAGACGTCATGAAGAAGTCATATCCATGAAAAATCAATTAGGCAAAGCAAAAAGAAAGGAAGACAATTTGGAAAATTATCTTAAACAAAGTTCTGAATAATTGAGCAAAGTTGAAGTAGAAATTGGTCAGTATAAAGAAGAAGTCACTTCCCTAAAAGCTCAACTAGAAGAAAAAAGGAAAAAATTTGAGCTAAAGATGAAGCAAAAAATTGTCCTACTAAAAGGACAAGTCGATGAAGCAAAAAAAGGAAAATAAAATCATGGCATGCCAGTTAAAGGAAAGGGATGAAGAAATATTTAGAATGAAATCACATGTCATCTCTCTCAAAGAACAAACATGTGAAGCAACAAGAACAAAGGAAGAAATGGATAAGTAACTAGCAAGGAAAGATGAAGACTATGAAAACATGAAAGAGGAGATTGTATCTCTAAGAAAAGAAGTTGATCAACTGAATAAGAACTTGAAGATTTATCGAGTTTTGGATGACATCCTCAATCATCAAAGATCCCCTCTTGACAAATCTGATCTTGGATATACAGGTGATTCTTCTAGCAAAATTAATGCAAACCCTAATACATCTAAAAACAAGAATGTGGAAAAACTTGAAATTTGTACCCCCAAATCCAACGAAAGAAAGGAAAGGTCTCATAATAACATTGGAAGATCCTTTTCTCCAAAAAGATATGATGCAAGCAGCAACGAATATCATCAAAGAATGAAAAGGAAAAACAACTTCAGAAGTGCACCAAAAAAATACTCATATCCCAATTATCAAACTATATCATTGGGTTATTATTATTCTTGTACAAATTTTGGGCATATCGCAAGGGATTGCAGTGCATATAACAAAGAGAAATCCAAACAGTTTCCCATAAATAATATTGCAAGGAGATACTCCAATATGCTTACCAATAGAAATTATGCTCCATCATTCATGTACAAAATTGAATGCTTCAAATTCCATAATGTTGGACATATAGCTTGAGATTGCAAATTGAAGTGAGTTCCTAAACAATCTAAGGAGTTGTCAACCAAGCAAGGAAAAAGAGTCACAAAGGTTTGGAGAAGGAAGCAAGTTGCACTAGAAGAACATGTTAAATATATTAAAGGCATTAGTACTAATTGTTAATCAATTTAAGGGCATCAAAAATAAGATCATGCATATTGTTAGGGAGAACACGGATCAAACTCTATGACATGAAGACCAACATCATAGGGAGAGTAGCTTTACGATTAAAAAAGCAGCTTTGTGCCAACAAGAAGAACATAATTACAAGTAAAGTAGCATATTGTCAAGGGGAGTTGTCCTTGATAAAGATAGGGGAAGTAGCATGATGAAAAGAGAAAAAAAGCATGATGAAAAGAGAAGTAGCACAATGATAGGGGGAGCATCATATGAAGAAGTTTCCATTAATGTCAAAGGGGGAGAGAATACTGAAAGGATAGTATTTCCATCAATGAAAAAGGGGGAGATTGTTGGACAAAGTTTTCATTGATGTCAATACGTTGGAGCATGGTTGTCGATAATCCTTAGCCATAAATTGGATTCCCTAGACTTGTTCCCTATTGAAATCCCTAAAGTCCTAGAAGCTAGCCCTCTATGAAAATCCATAGGAAGCAATCCCTAATATTCCCTAGAAGTCATAAATTCAATTAGTGGCATAATGGAAGTTTCCCATGAAACCCTAAGATGATTAAAAACCTAGCCCTAGCATTGTTTTCACCTTGATGAAACCCTTGCCCTTGTTGAGCCCTTGTAAATGCAAACCCTAGGAACCCTAGCTATACATGATGCCTTAGCCTTACTGAAGATGCTAATGAAACCCTAGCTATATATATATATATATATATACAACATAAATGATACCCTTAAGGTATATTAAGAAACCCTAGATGTTTTCTTCGATAAAGAAGCCCTAACCTTAATGCCTTTATTCATGATGATGATATTGTAACCCTATTCTAATACCCTAATCCTAATACCTAAATGCATTAGGTAACCTTGATCCAAATAAACCCTATCTAGACAATCAAACCTAAAACCCTAAGGTTTGTCATATAATTCTATAACTGTCATAAAGAAGAAGAAAAATGAGTCTTATACCAGCTCATAGAGGACTTTTTCCTCTTTCCAATGAGTATTCATTCAGCTCCTGTCTCATTATCATTATGGAGATATAAATTTTTGAAGACATTGTATGACAATATTGATTAAATCTACTAGCCGACTTATGTAGGCTCATTAGGAAATGAAGGCTCCTCATGAGACATGATTGTTCAGATAATCAAATGACTATAAATATAAGGTGACTATTCAGCGTAGGAAAAATAAATGTAGTTCAGATCAGCAAGACAAAGTACGAAAATAAGTGAGTTCATAACTCGTGAATTGAAAGAGCAAGAGGGATTCAACTTGTGAATGTCTTGAGTACCTTTTATATTATGTGATACCCTGTGAAGAAGCATCTATTGTGGACATGAGATTGTACATTTACGAACCTGTGCAAGCTAAATTATCGAACCTGTGGAATCTACAGTGATAGGACTGTGAAGTTCAATTACTATGGAAACTCACATATGTGGCACCTTTAAGCAGAACTTCTTCGGACTTGTGGAAAGGTAAAACTCGCATTTGTGACACAATTATATTTTGGACCTGTGATACCTCCTTGTAGACTTGTGGAAACATAGTCTCGTATATGTGGTGAGCATACTTCAAAAGAATCTTTTGTAGAACTATGGTGGGATTTTCATATTTGATTGTTGCAAACATTTATTATTGAAATGTTGCAGACCCCTATTGAATATTTTGTATACTTTAGAAGCACAAATATTGACATTATATTGTAGACCTTTTTTGGAGTACATACAATTGAATTGAAGACACAAAATTTTGAAGGAGTCTGAGTCTTGGACGAACCTATTGTGGGTAGACCCTTAAAACTGTGGCATAGCTCTCCATTAAAGGAATTATAGGGGCGCCCATTGAAGATTTATTGAAGCACTATTTGAAGCATCATTGAATACACTCTAGAAATTGACCTAAGCGAACATGTTGAAAAATACTTATTGAAGCATACTTGTTGAAGGAGTTTGTAGAAGATTTGAAATACAAAACTATTGAAGACTTCGTTTGCACTAGCTCTTAAGGACACATTTTGTATTGAATTGAGGACATGTGTAAGAAAATTTTGGAGCACTATTGAATCCATTTCTAGAAAGAGTATTGAAGGCCTCATTGAAACACTCTTGAAGATTTGGATCATACCTTGAATATTCATCTAAGATCCTTCATTGTCTTAGAGAGTTCTTGGGGTAGCTTATTGGAGACACCTTAAAACATTATTTGAGGACCTGTGTGGAAAGTATCTTGGGGAAAATACTGTTGAAGACCTTGTGAAGACATCTTGAAGCTGATCTTGGAGGCATTATTGGAGACCTTAAATGACGACTGAAGAAAATTGTTTGGGTATCATGAAGAGTCTTGGAGACACCTACTAAGGTTACTAAAGTCGTCATTAATGAACTAATCGTTTTGGATATTAATTGAGGGAATTGTTGAAAGCGATCTTGAAGATATTATCAGGGCTTGTTGCAGAAGATATTGGAAGCCTTGAAGAATTTTTAAACCTAGCTTCAAGAGCAAAAGCAGAGGATTGGATTCCTCAAGAAGACCAAGTTGGAGCCCTAGAGGATTGGAGTCCTCAAGTAGGCCATGTTGGAGCTTGGTGGTAAAGTACAAGTTGGAGCCTGGTTGATTTGAAGATTGGAGTCTTATCTAGGGTTGGAACCCTAAACTATTTATTGTACTTGATTCATTGTAAAGAGGATTGGAGTCCTCGTCAGTGCTTATTGATAAAATTATTTTGTTATTGTTCATTTTGTGTTCTATCTTAAGTGATCTTAATTAGTAAAATAACAATTGTAAAAGGAAATATTGATTCACTTTCTCATAGTATTTCCAAAAAGTGGTATCAGAGCTTAGGTCACAAGTTCGATACACACCTGACTCGCATTGGGGGGAGATTGTTGTACATTAGAAAAACCAACACTCCTCATGTGTTTTGCGACATGGACTAACTGCCTCTCGTGGATCCTTATCTCTGGCAATGTGATCGTTGACTAAAACCTGCGAGTTTTAGTTTAACGGCAATTGTGATTCCCGACATGGATAATTAGAAGATACAAAGATGATGTTATTGATGTGGATAGTGTCATATGGGAGTGGACACTATGAGCGAAGGAAAAGGAGCATAATGTTAATTTCTAAGTGCCAATTGCAAATTTTCTATCTCATGCAATTACTTTACTCGGAAATTTCCGCTATGCGGTATTAAACTTTGTTATAAATCAATTTTTTTTTAGTACAAACATAAGATAATTTGGCATCTTTAACTCAACGACTTGCAATGGAATTTAAAATAGAAAATTACTCAAAAAAATCAGACTAGACAACAAGAAAAATTAACCCTCCAAATACTCATCATCTAATTTCTCAAAGAAATCATGGGCTCCCTACCCAGGTAAAATAGCCCTCAAAAATATTTTGAGATGAAGGAATTGGAAAGTTGGATGGAGGCGCAGGGGATAAGTGGATTGGCAGACATCTATGTTTGGGATAATTTTGGGCAATGGGTGGGTTAGTCTTTCCCATATCTCCCCCCTTGTTGTTGTCCTAGAACATGGTTGTCAAGGCCCTTAAAGAGTATTCGTTGATTGCTACCAACATATTGGATCAGAGAATTTAGAAATGAGGTAAACGAAGGTATTATACAGTAAAAGATGGGTGTGGACTCTTAATGAAATAACTTTCTCATCCTCAAGCCTTAAGAATCTAGGTTAGAGAGTGAACAAGGATGGAGTTTCGAAACTAAATACCTTATGTTGGGAGTTGATTCATAGTAAAATATTAACATCGGAGAATCTGAAAGAAAATAATAATAATAAATAAATAAATAAAATTAAAAAATAAAAATAAATAAATAAATAAAATAAAAATAAATAATAAATAATAATAATAAATAAATAAAAGGGCATATTCAGGGCCCATCTTGGTGCATTTTATGTATAAACGCAGAGGAAGACATTACCCATGTTTTCCACCACTGCCCCTTGACCTTGAATGTTTGGAGGGAGGCCTTAAAGCCTATTTTCCAACTTTGTACCTGTTAGGATCCTATAATAATAGGGTTCATAAATTTTAAATTGACTTTAATAAGTCTTGTAAATATGTACATACCTTGATTTTTGCAAGTTGTTTTCCCATATTTTGAAAAAATGAAAAATAATAAAAAATCAAAAAGAGGGTGAAAGTCCTAAAAGAAAAATTAAAGGACTTAGAAAAAAATAGACCCCAAAAGAAAAAAGAGATAAAAATAAGACCTGAAAGTGAGCAAGTCCAAATGCCACTACTTTTACTTTAATGCAAGAATAATGATTATGTTCAGAGTGTCAATAAATGCCATAATCCATGATCAGTTAAACAGTTTAATCTTAACTTTTCATGCTTTCAATTTCAGGTTTTAGATAGAAAATAAAGATTTGTCAAGCATTTTAAACTTAACAAATTAGTAGATAGGTAGAGAATAATGAGGAGCTCAACAGTTTAATCTGAGCCCTCGGATGAAATAAGGTCGATCTAGATAGTTTTATGCTTTGAAAGAAAATGTTTTAAGGTTGCAAGTCTAAATGCATCTGCAAAATGAAGAAAAAAATGTTAGAAATAAAGTTGAGTAGGTAGAAAGAAGTAGAGCAATCATGTAAATAAGACCTCATCGGGAAAAATCACTAATTTCCCCTCCCCTATAGGTATTCAGTATTCTAAACTTTCAGTCAAAGAGGCTCAGAGAATTTCCCTGACTTTTGTTGGGACCGGACCCAAGGCTCGATGACTGGTTAGTTAAAAATATTGAATTCCTACATTAAACCCTCATTCATCAACATTTACCCTTCATTCATACATCAAAAACCCCTTTTTCTAAGTAAAGGCACATTCTTACTTAGTAAAATTGTAACCCTAAAATAATTAGCTTCATCCCTTCAAAAGCATTCATAAAACCCCAAAAATATACTTTGTCCTAAGTTAAAGTGTAAAATATTAAGAAGACAAAACTGCTTTTCTTTGTCTATCATATACACTTTACTTAGTGATAACATGTGTTTTATTTTACATTTCATTACCTTTTCATATTAGCTTTTAACATATTTTTATTAAAACCCTAACTTTACCTTCCCGTAGATATTAATTCTCTTATATCTAAAGTACCCCAAAAACCCACTATTCTAACTTTTAAGACCAAAGTCTATTATCCCCACGTGCATAAATAAAAACCCCAACTAAAATCCCTTTGGTCTAAAAACTATCATTATTTAAATATCTCGCCCCTATGGTTTGACAACGATGAAAGTTGAAAAAACTATATAATATGCTATCGCGCTCTCATATGAAATTTGAAACATTTTTTCAAATGTTTTAAATAAAAAAAATACCTCGCCTATATTCATATAATCCAAAGTTTTTGAAATAAACAAGTGTTTTTGCAAAAAACATGGCCACCAATGCATAAAACCCGCACCCATATACATTAATCAAAACATTATATATATGTTTTATACCTTTACCCCTCAACCATATCATAAAGGTTTAAACATATCCTCATACATATAAGGCCCGGTCCCACATCCCATTTCAATGCAATTCCCGAAACAATCTTGACCATTCGCGTTCAACCTCCAGATCTAAAGGTTGAAAGTCGTTATCGCATAGAATAGGTGCACGACCACCCAAATGCCAAAGCCACACGAAATGGGTGGTTTCGCCCATTCCTCTCTCCTCCACGTGCCTTTCAACCATTGGATCGCGTGGGTTGAGCTTAAAACCACTTACCATCCAAAACCTACACGATAACCAACCTGGTTTTCGTTCATTGAAAATTCAAAACCGCTCTCCTGCCTGATGCGACCTGTATTCAATGTTGATTAATGTAACGAACATGTATGATAAACCTTTGAAAAACATTCATTTTATCCTATATTGTGCATTTTAACCTACTTTTGTGCTTCCCCGACTGTAAAGAAACCTTGTTAAAGCCTTTTTCTGCCATTTTTATGCCCAAAACCTGCAGACCCTTTCCCTGAAACCTCTGAAGACTGTTGAGGAGCTGCACATTGCTCCAAACAAGCTACTAAAGCCTTCAACTCAGCAAAGAAACTTAGCAACCCTTCCAACGCTGATACCTGCATTACAACAGGTATTTTCCTAGAATTTAAACCTGCAATCAAGTTGAAAAACCTTTTAAAGAGAGAAAGCACATTTATAATCAAGAATTTCATTAATTAAACTGCCTAAAAAGTCCCAAAAACGGGCCAAACTCTAGCAAATTTTTCCCAGAAATCCGTTTCTCTGTTGCGCACCATTTCTGAAGAAATTTAAGAAGTTTACACAGTTTTCAAGCTCTAAAATAAGCCAAAAAGCCTTTGCAAGTACCCTAAACCCTCAGTGATCCTTTTAAAAAGGGTTTCCAGCCTTATTCCTAATAAAAATACTCAGAAAACCCCTGTTTTATGTTTTAAACCAATTCTAAAGCCTCTAAAACTCTTTGATAGGCCTAATTGAACAGAAATCCTTAAGAAAAGCCTATACTTTTCCAAATTTGCCCATTTAAGACTCTATTATAGTAAAATTGCCTCTGCAAACTATTTAAACTTGCAGAAGTAGATCAAGATGCCTAAAAAACAAAGTGTAAGCAAGCCTGAAGGTTCTAAATCTCCTAAACCTACTCCCGCCATAACTCCAAATACTGTAATTATGGTCAATCCATTACAACCCCCAGTTGTTGATATTGAACACATTCCCCTAGCTGATATTGATTACAAACTAGCTGATCCCATAGTTGAATTCAACCTATTAGATATCCATAACTAGTGCTTTGAAAAGTCTTTAGATGATCAAGAAGAAATCCATATTTGGGAATCCAATCTGCCCAAATATACAGTCCCTTTGACTCACCCTTGTCAAGAGATTATTAGATTGTGTCAGCAGTACTATATTCCTGAGCAAAGAGCCATTGTAAATTAAAGTAAAGAAGTCATATTTACCATCACTGGAGAGTCAATTAAGAAAATGTTGCAGCTTCAACCAGACCCCCAAGCAGTCCCTTTGTCTATTGAGGCCCTCACCAAGCTATACATTGGCCTAGATTTTCCTAAAAGGTTCATGATTTTTCAGACTTTTATGCCTCTGCATGTTGAAATTCCCAAGTTAAATCCTCCATATTCAACTGCTAAATTCCATGAAGGTTCAAGGCATGTAATCTCCATGCTTTCCTTCATACTTGGATATCTCACTGATGAGCACACTGATGAGTCTATCTTGGGATTCTTGTCCACCTTTTCTCCAGGTCAACCACCTTCAGTGATCTTTGATTATGTTGATTTCATTGCTAACTATTCATTATCAATTGACCAATTTACAGCTTGAAGGAGTATTCACATATACCTCCTGTATTTTCCACATGTTTATTTACTTCCATTCAGATAGCTTTCCAATTTCACTTCAAACGCTGGACATAGAGGGAAAACCTCTATTTGTCATCTTTTGGACATCCATACTCAGAAAAGAAGGTACAGATCTTAGTTCTTCAGAGTTTTCAAAGTTGTTTTTACATCCAATAATCACCATGTTGACCAAGACAAAGCAGCCTAGAATAAGTGAAGAAATGAAGAAAATATTGCAGTTAGCATAACAGAGTAAGGTTGGTGACTGGTATTTGTATGAGAAACATACTAAAATCAGATTTTTTTGGGACAAATTTGTTGCCTTACAAGTTACCCAAATATCCATCAATGAGGATCTTTTCCTTGGAGTATATCAGGCAAATCCTAAACTCTGATTCAATCAATTTCATGGCAGCTAAGAAGAAGACCCAATTCAAACTTAAAAATTAAATTGGGCCATTCATATGCAATCACAGGGATGCAGAGAAGGAAGAAGCAAATCAACTATTGGAATATAAATTTGAAGAAAGTTTCCCTTAGAACTATGATCCACAAGGGATCTTGAGCAAGCTAAGAGTAAAATGAAAATTAACACCCTTCATACATGAAGCTAAACCAGAAATAGAAAAGATTGTCAATCAGCTTGAATGGATTGAAAACACATTAATAGATGCAGTAAGAAAAGGTAATACTAGTCATACCTTAGAGACTGCAAATCAACCACAGAAATCCACCAAAAGAATAAGGAAAGAAGGAGCATATGTGGCAGAGACTACAACAGAAACACAGTTCAAGATCATTTACAACAAAAGGCCAAAATTAGATACAGCAGGTAAAGGTAAAGTGACAATAGATGTTGAGGAAACAGATCCTTTGAATACCAACACTGATTTGCCAGAGACTAATGTAGCTACTGTAGTTATCAGTGAGCCAAATCAGAATGAAGAACAACTGAATAATGAAGATACACAGATGATGGAAAGACAGCAAAGTATAAAAGCTTCTTCCTCACATTCAGCTAAGGAAAGGGATTTGGATATTAAGGAGAAATACAAGCAAATCAAGTTGAAGAATGAGGAAATCAAAACTAAAATTTAGTCTCAGTTCTTGAAACAAAAGCCAGGTAATCAAAACATATTCCTATTAGCATTTGATTACTCAAGTAAAAAATTGATTATGTCAGAATTACAGCCCACATTATCAGTGCCGAAGACAGTTGCTGACTATAAGAAAGTTGATCTAGAAGTAGCTGCAGACAAAATCCATGAATTAGATCAAATAGAGTTTCGCAGGCAAACCTCAGATATGTTATATTCCACAGTCACAAAAAAAGCTATGAGTGCTCATAAGCTTCAAAACACCATCTCTAACATGCAAGATCAAATGAAGATGGATAAAGCTTAATTATATGCCAAAGATCTAACGATTAAAGCCTTAGAAGAACTAGTATTGCAAGTAGGATATGATCCTACAAATATAAAAGTAACAGAAGCATTGGTAAAAAATAAAAATGAGGATATAGCAGCCTTGAAAAAATAGCTCAAACTTCCTCAAAGTGAGCATCCTCATACAAAGGAAGTCTTACAGGAACAGAGGGAAAAAGATGAAATGATGAGTTTAATTCTTCAACTGACAGCTCAGATTAAGGAAATGGAAGTACAGATGGAACAACTTCTCCAAGAAAAGGAAACAGTAAAAGAACCTGTAATTCCTATAGTCATCCCAATCATCACTGCAGTCGTGCCTTCAACTTTAGGAGAAAAGTTGGCACCCAAAGAACCACTGGCTACTGCAATGACAGTGACTTCTTCCACTACATCAGCCACTGAATCTTCTACCACAGCAGTACAACCTAAAAATGATGCCAGTAAGATAGTAAAAGAAATGGAAGAGATGTCTTTGAAGACAAATGAAATTAACAGATTGACAAAGATGATTGAAAATCTTGAGAAGACAAATAAATAAACTCAGATAAATGATAAGATACATGAACAAAATGCCAACAGATTGAGTGAAGAATTAAAGAAGTTACAAAAATAATTAACTCTCAAAGATCAAATATCATACATAAAAAATTACCTATGGAATAATGTAATTGAAGCCATCCATGATGTATGGCCTTCAATTCAGGTAATTTTTTAGCAAAGAGAGTTATTATTGGCAGCCCAAGCATAAATCCAAAAGACACAAACTGATTTGGTTGACAAATTAGAACAGGCTGTAAGATTAATCAATTTACTCAACAGAAAAAATAGACAGGAATTGGAAGAGCTCAAAATAACAGACAGAACTGCCACTATCCTAGAAATCAGGAAATTCAAAACAAAGAGAAATTTGATGAGGCAACTTGAAGAAAAATGTGAAGGTATGAATACTGCTATAACTAGATTTATGGTTAAGTTCACAAATTTGAGGCAAAAGGGACTTCCTGATATCATGGTTATTAATGATAAATTGATGCCTCAAAATGATTATGACAAGAAAATAAGAGAATATGCCAAGGAACAGGTAAATAAGCCAAAGGTCAAGGCATCCCCACAGGAAAAGTGTTACTGAAGAGTTTTGAAGATTTATTTTATTTACAGTATGAGATCAAGCACTCATTTGTCATCAAGCCTACATTTGCTAGATATACAGAAGCTGATGAGAATTTTAGGAAATTAAAGAATATTCAAATTCCTAAAAATGAGGATTGGCAGTCACTTACTGATTTGTTATGAGGGAAAAAAGACAAGCAAGTGAAAAGAAGACAAAAAGTAATTTTCAGAATGACAGTCAAAACAGATTTTATTTACAGCAGTAAACAGTTTTGGCTAAAGGTTAAAGAGTATAAGTGAATAAAGAGTATCTGAGAAAGAGTATCAGTCAAGGCAAGTCAAATTTCAGAAAATATCTAAAGGCCAGCAAGGAGGACACCAAGGCATCCACCTGCTTTATCCTCAAAATTGTTTCTATTTCTTTTGGATAAAATAGGACGGCTTGTTGATTTGTTAAGCCGCTGTCTCTATTTTTATTATAATGATATTTTATTTTCCTAAGATTATTCCTAGAAGTAATCTAGGATAGTTTGTAAAACATTATGTATAAATACTTCATCTTTAGAAGTATTTGGGGTGGAATAAAATTGTTGGGATTGTTATATTCATTTCTTATTGGACTTTAAAGCTTTTGTGTGTCAAAACTTCGAGTAGCAAGCTAGATCAAAGCAAATTGATGTCATACTTCAGGATCCCTGTGATGAGCTATTTGGAGTGAAGTAGTTTCTTCAATTGTCATTGTTTATTTTCTCTGTTACATGCATCCATTTATGTTTATGCTAAATCTGAATGTATAACTAGGAGTATTAATACATGATATGTTAATAACACCATGTTTTTAACTAGTTATCATTTATATGTTTTCCTATGATTTCCAGTGTAGGGAACCCTTAATTTCTCCCTCATTTGTTTGACCTCTCCTACTACTCTTTTCCGGATTTAAGGATTCTTAAGTGTCTTTTATCCCAATCATCCCACCTCACAAAAACAACTTTCCAAGATCTCGAAGGGTTATCTATCTTGCGCTGAAGACATTTGACCTTTTTGCCCTAGATCCTAGTCCTGTTAGCTTGATTTTGGCTCCATAGTCCGATGGACAAATAGATTTCCCACTATCCGTCCTTTCAAGTGATTTTTCCCGCCAAATCAAACAAAACCAAACCAAAGCTGCAGTTTCATAACTAGCCTAATATTCAGAAATTAAAATAAAGTTAAACTTTAAAGAGAGAGCCCTCTCTGAACCCTAGGAAGGCTAGATCTTAGAGTTTGAAGTATGTTTGTGGTTACCTCTAGAATTCTTTGACTGAAAACCAAAAGCACACAACTTAAGAATTACTAGAGTGATAACAGTGCCATCCCATCCAATTGGTTGAAAGTGTTTGAAAATTGGTGCTCTCATCCACCGTGGAGTTCTGGTTCATCCTCAAATATTTCTAGGTACAGAAACACTATTTTGAAATACATCTGTTGGGCGGTCTAGCTCACTAGAAATCATGTCATCTTCAAAGGAAGAGATCCTAGAACCTCAACTTCAGCTTGGAAAGCTTGCCAACTGTGATTTGATGTTGTGTCGACGAAGGGGTTTGACTCTAGCAATATGGTTGGATATATGGAGGCAAAGAGAGAATGGCTTAAGGTCAAAATTCAATTTGACAGAAAAAGAATCTCAACGAAAGGTTAAAAGAATTTTTCATATCTCATATGTATGCCTAGATACTAGTTTGAGAAATGGAAGGAAACTTTGGGTCGATATCAACTATTCTTTGATGGAGCGGCAAAAGGGAATCCAAGGGAGGCTAGAGCAGGATGGGTCTTCTTTTGCCCTGATGGAAAAGTATGGAAAAATTTTGCCTAGGTATTGGGGATAGACACAAACAATCAGGCAGAAGCATATGGATTATGGAAAGGGTTGAGATTGGCAATAGTCGAAGGAATAACCCAATTATCTATTTTTTGGGACTCCCTAGTTACTATCCAAAAATGTATATATTGGGCCAAAAATAAGGATCAAGATCTAAATCTAATTTTGCAAAGAATTTTTTTAATGATCAATAAGTTTGAATTCGTAGAATTTCTCCATATAAGGAGGGAAAATAATAGGTCCGTGAATGATCAACCAAATCAGGTTTTCACCCTAGAGCAAGGTGACCTAAGGGAGGATGAGGGTGCATAACCAAATGTCACATCCCATGAAGTCACTTAAATGAAGATCCTCGATCGACAAGAAGAAATCAAAGAAGAGTGAATTAACTGACAAGATGATTAAATGCTTAATGTATATATTGGTACATATGTTATGCAGAGGAAGGACCGGAGATTTGCAGGACCCTTCATCCTCAAGATGGACATTTATAAAGAAACATGGCACGACTAAGGGCAGTTGGAAGATTGTCGACCGAGATTTAATGCAGAAAGCAGCGAAGGAATCTCACCTTCTAAGTTTGAGGATTGTCGTCGATTGTTCGTGTGGGATTTTTTCTTGAAAAAAAAAAGAAATGGAATCAAATTTGATTGCAAGAATAGCATTAATGAAGAGAATTGGTTCAAAAGTGTCCTCTAACGTCATCAATTTAGAATTGATCCTAGCCATAAGGAGTTGGTTAGGGAGAGCATACACACTATGGATTGCATCTCACCCTCTCTCTTATAAGGACATGGGCTCTCCGTCTGGGAATGGAGCGAGAGACTCAAAGAATTCTAGTGTGTTCAAGAATGAAGTGGAAGCGATGATCTCGCTAAACAGAGGGCAAATTTTAACAGAAGCAAGGTCACATTTTTCCCTTATGATGGGTTAATTAGAAGGCATGAGGAAGGACATGGAGATTGTCGAGGTAGCATCGCAAGTCATCATGAAGAAGATTGAGAACTTGCACCAGAAGGTGGAGAAATCAGAAAAGAAAGTGGAAATTGCAGTTGTCTCGATCCTGAAACAAGCGTTTGGTATAGGTGAAGGTGGCGACAATGAGCAATCTAAGAGTGACCAGGGAGCTCCTCCTCCAGAAACTCAACAAGTGGTTGTGTAGAGTGATCCTGAGGATGCAGGCCAACAAGAGGAGGTCGAAGCAGCAGAGATGGAAAAAGCAAGACAGCATGCACCAGAAGAAGACATTAGTTAGTATCTATATGTAGTATTTTTATGTTTTGCAAATATGTAAAGTTTAATGGTATTTTTGGCAAACATGAGCTAAATTTTGTAAAAAAATGGGTCAAAAAACTCTAAAAACTCTTTGCCTTTGCTCAAATATATTTTGGAGAATTATAGAAATGAAACAGTGGTTGAATGTATTGGTTCTAGCTAGATTCTAGCTTATTTAATAGAAATATAACTTGGAAAACCCTACTACATCACATGCGTGGTCTCAACTTGTTCATGAAAACCCCTCAACTCACATGTATAGCCTCCTTGCCACAAAAAAAATGTTGGTTGTCTCACATATGCAAGTCCTTGTTAATTTCTTCAACTACAAAAAATTATCTTGTTGTCTTTTTCCTTTTTCTCTAGCCCCTCTACTCTTACTCTTACAAATTATATAGAAAAAAATATTTTTGAATTTCTCCGACTAATGTCTTCATCCTCTACCTTAGGCTACTTTTATAATTCTTCGTAGACCAAATCCCTAATATCCAAAGTTATTGAGGGCTATGATTAAATCATAACTTTCTTTGGTCATCGATGGAGATTAGATCTAAGTCACTTAAATAGTTATTTGTTTATCCTTAGAAAAACATTAGCCCAAAGGCTACATTAATCAATGTACTTTTTCTAACTTAAAACTTAGGAAGAAAACCATAGTAGTTTCTCCTCTCAAACAACCACCTAAAGAGGACTATCTCCTGAATGTAAGACACCATCATATGCAAAAAACTTTAAGAAGCTACAAAAATCAACACTCCCTCCTATCAAGAAAGGGATTCTCCACCACCCCCCATTTGTCCCTATAGAAAACAAATGCCCCCTTCACTAGAGGCTTAGTAAAAATATTAACCACTTTATCTTACATGTATATGTACTACAATCTCACAACACCTCCCTAAATCTCCAAGAAATTGGACATGTCATGAAACATTTGATTTTCTAAAAGATTGATATAGCTTTGGTTATCACAATGGATCATTGTAGGCCCCCTCTCATGACCAAACAATCTTGTGAGCATCTTATGAAGCCATATGACTTCATAACTCACCAAAATCGCTACAATCTATTCAGCCTATGTTGAGTTAAGTGACATATAGTGTTGCTTCTTACTAAACCGCAAGATCACTACTAACCCCAAGCTGAAACATCCAAAAGTACTTTTCTTGTCCACTGCACTCCTAGACCAATCCAAATCTATGTAGTCTTACAACTACACTCCACCAACTCTAGCATACCTTAATCCAAACTCCATTGTACCACGAAGATACCTAAGCACATGCTTTGTTGCCACCCCATGAATCCTCGTTTGCTCCACCATAAATTGGTTGAGTGTGTCTACAACAATACATATATCCGCTCTAGTATTGACCATCAGTGACCCAATCAACTGCTTGTAAAAAGTGGGATCCGCCAACTCAGTCTCAAGAGCATTAATCTTCCTCAAGTTAGAGATCATATCTGTATACATAGGGCTGCAATCCCCCATCCCAAATATCTTCAAGATCTCAACTACATACTTGTCTTATCTAAGGAAAATCTCCTCTATTTCTTACCACACCTACAATCCCAAAAAAGTAGTAAACAAATATCCCTCATATTGAACTTTGAAGCAATGTCCTCCTTACACATCCCTATGAGCCTCTTTGATCACGTCAAAAAGAGATCATCACATAAAATACCAAAATGTGTAACTCACCATCAACAAGCACATAGTACTAGTTGGAATCCGCCTCACTCTTGTTGAATCCCAACCCAAGTAGGTACCATCAATCCTAGAGCACCATGTAACTTCCCCTCAAGCCTCGGTTTATCTCCCAAACATCGTTCCTCATGTGGAATTGTACTCTTCCATCATGGTGTCCCTCCAAATCTACCAGTATGTTGTGTCCTCAAAGGTAGAAGGCTCAAACTCACTAATGTTGCTCATCAAAGCCATATAACTGAAAAATTTGGTAGATGGTCTACTTTTTCTAAAGGTCTTGCTAAGAGCCTCCACATGCTGCTCATCATCCCTCTGGTCTACTCAAGCCATCTCAGCCTTCCTCCTAGTAGAGCTCAAAGGAACATCTCACTCTTCCTCCTAAAGAAATTGTTGTCCTTAATTACCCCATTGAACAAGGCAGTGTTCAAATCCATCTTATGTATCCTCCACACCATCTTTGAAGCAATTGATATGACTAACCTAATAGACGCATATCTAACAATAGGTGCAAAAGTCCACTCATAATCTACCTTTTAAGAGAATCGTCTCACCACAAACATAGCCTCATGATGCAGGGGCATTAAGCCAAAAACAAATTCCATGCATTTTTTTGACTTAAGAGTTTTTTTTGTTTTCAAGAGAGTTAAACTTTATGTAATAAGTTGAGTGAATTTTAATTAAATATTGAGAGAGTTGTAACTGCTCTCGAATGATTAGGGAACAGGAGAAGTTGATTAGTTGGGCATATGAAGAGATTAGAGATTTGAAAAAACTGCAGAGTAGGAATTTGGGAATTTTAAGAGTTTGTTGAGTTGTTAAGGGAACTGAACCGATTCATTATTAGTTTGTATAAATGTAAGCCTACGAGCAGATAGGATATAGTTGTTCAGAGACAAAGTTAGAGTAGGTAGGAAACAGAGTTCATACAAGCCTACGAGAAGTGAAAAAGGGCCATTTGATTTTGAAGATCTGGCCAAAGACCAAAAGTTTTGTAAGTGATTTCATTTGGATATATATGAAAGAATTTGTTTTGGAATTATATGCGTGGATTGATTAAGCAATTGTATATTTAACTCTGTAAATGGGTTTTGTAGCGTGATTCTACATATGATTGGATAAATTGATGTTAATTATAGCATATGAGGTTTTATATATATTTCTGAGAGAGATTGAAGGAATTGCAGTCATCAATCACTGCAAGGATCGATGACATAGAAGGAAATCCGAATTCAATTTCAGAATTCGGCAAATGGCAATGTTATTTTGAAAACCCATATAATGTCGTGGGAGTTTCTGTTTGAACCCACGAAGTGAAATCGAATGGTGAAGCAGATTCGATGTAGAGCAACAGTGAAAGAGGTTTCACACTGCCTTTAATTGAAGAGCGGCCTATGAAGAACAAATTCCTGTTTTGAAATTGTTGGAGGTTGAATTGGGATCGATTTTCATTTTCACAGAGTTGAATCGATCAATATGAAGCTTCGGGGTCTGAAGACTAAAGGATTGTATGTTGGTATCTTTAGTAAAGCCGAAAATTGATGATTGGCCTCGACATTACCAGCAAAGATGGAAACTGCATCAAGCAAAGGTGGATTCATGAATAAGAATGAATCGATGCCATCGTAGGATGAGTAAGAACCGTGAGGGTTTGCAAACAAATTGGTGGGAATGCTAAAGGCGTAGAAAAAGAAATAAGCGCTGTGAACAAACAGCAATCGAAATGATGGTGCATTGGAACAGCAAAGATCCAATACGCAAGAAGAGCCAGCGAATAAGATCAAAAGCGAAGGGAAGAGTTACAAGTTAAGTGGAATCGTGAAGATGTGGTTTAGAGCCAAAAAACCAGCGGTCTCGCAAAGTTTCAACGCTGGTAAGCGGATTTCGCTTTTAGAACGCGATATGGATCAGTGATAGACGCGTGGCATAAGTGGTAAGTTAAAACCATTTTTCGCATAATTTTTGATGGACAAGGCTCGTGCATCTTCGTGATGCGATGTCCGTTGGATAGCTGAGTTAAAATGCGATGGTGTGTCCATCGTTGGATGGAAAGGTACGTTCATCGTTGGATGGAAAGGTACGTTAAACGTTGGGGCCAGATGCATTATTAATTTGATGCGATAACTTGTATTGGTATGTGTTCAATCTACGGAGAGTTGAACTAATTGATGTGCATTGGTTTAGTTTAACCAAGATCGAACTTTGAACGTTAAATGAATTGGCGGAAGTTCAACGTTAAATGGTTTGAACTTTAGAATGAAAGCATGTTAATACGCTGTGGGGCCCGAAGCTCATTTTAATGAAGGTGCATGCAATGTAATGTGACCTATTATATAAGTTCTGTCATATTCAGATTTATGAACAGTGGAAAGGCGAGTAATAAGGCAGATAAAAAGGTTCAATTTATTGATATGTTAAGAGTCTTTAAAGTGAGCTTTGAAGATATTGTGGAGATGCGAGTGAAATGAATGAGTTACAAATATGAAGTTGCATTTATGGGAATTATAATCATATATCAAAGGTGAGAGTAATCTTCTTTGAAGATTAAAGGGAAAGGCTTCTGCATAGGTTTTTGAAAGTTTTTGAAAGTGTTTTTGGTCATGGTTTTAACCATAGAAATTGTAAATAGAAAAATAAAAGCTTCCACCTATATTAATCAAGTTTGCCAAATTTTGAAATTGAGGACCCCTTTTGGATTATTAATAAGAAATGCATTTTTATTATGCACAACATAGCTGGAGACTATGGGAGAGGTAGGGTAGCCTGCCATCACCTAATAATTCTCAACATTGCCATCAGTCACATGTTTGATCTTGTAGATCCATCAACAATTAACCGTTAGCTTCCCCTCAAGCCTCGATTTATCTCCCAAACATCGTTCCTCATGTGGAACTGTACTCTTCCATCATGGTGTCCCTCCAAATCTACTAGTATGTTGTGTCCTTAAAGGTAGAAGGCTCAAACTCACTAATGTTGCTCATCAAGGCCATATAACTGAAAAATTTGGTGGATGGCTACTTTTTCTAAAGGTCTTGCTAAGAGCCTCCACATGCTACTCACCATCCCTCTAGTTTACTCAACCCATCTCGGCCTTCCTCCTAGTAGAGCTCGAAGGAACATCTCACTCTTCCTCCTAAACAAATTGTTGTCCCTATAGTTGTTGGTCCTCGCTCAACCTTCAAAGCCTCTCGCTCTCGATCCTTTATCACTACTAGATCTAAATGGTGTGCAAGGATAAAAGTGCGAGAAAAGTTAATGACGAATTATGAAGAGCAAGAATGATTAGAAATAGTGAAAACATGACCTCTATTCAATTTCAGGGTAGGATTTCATCACAATTTTCATAATTGACTTTTTGAATATAAAAGCATCTCGTTGACTTTGAAAAGATTCCTTGTAACTCCACTTTTTAGAAAATAGAATAACTTGGTTCAAGGACTCAACATTATACCTCAATTTCAATGACTCAACAAAAAATCAACCCTAATAAAATATTGTCTTGGATGTAAAATGTACTTTTAGTCAATGTCATAAAAGTCAAATGTATCTACAAAATTTCACAAAATTGCTCTCTTATTTAAAAACACCAAGTAAAAGAGGACTTCAAGAATTTTAACAACCACATGCACCATCTTTATTTGGGAGCATCCATTTGAATTTGTCTAGTTGTTCTATATAATACCCAAAATCACACGCAAACATACATAAGCATATAATGATTCTTAAACGCCTTTTTATTTCAAGAAATATATATAAACCATCTTACCAAAAAAGGTTGGGAAACATTTACAAGAACCATTTACCAACTTTGACAAAAGTTGTGTCCAATCCAGTCTCTTTTTAGTGAAAAAAAAAACAATTAAGATATCTATTTCACAAAATTCAAATATGAAAACTCAACTATGCCTCCTTGGATGGCAACTGGTGACAAATTTATTAAAGAACATTTTTTAAATTACCACTTTTGTCTCAAAGAGAGTAATATACTAGCAGTGTTAACCATCTTGAGCTGGTCCATGGCCAAGTGACCATTAAGGTTGTGATAAGAAAGAAAAACAACATTGCTTTTGTTCTTTCAAATATTTGGGCTCACAAAATAAAAAGCCACACCAAATGACAAGTATGATTCTTTGTGAAACTTGAGTAAATTATATTTTTGCTACTTTTGATATGGATTGCTACCTTTGCTTTTGATGGTGGTGTCGCATGTATTGCTACCTTTGCTTTTGATGGTAGTGTTGGCAAATCTGTGGCAAGTAGAAGATCCACCCGTAGGCAACACATTAATGATCCAGCAGTATGCATTGTCATGGGGAGAAATTTATGGCAGCTGTCAAATCTAAGCAGTAAGCATATTCAGGCACAATCTAGCGTCCCAGCAAGAGGTGATCATAGGATTCAAACACAATCTACCGTCCCAGCAAGAGGTGCGAGGACACAAGTCAAACGTGACTGTTCCGAAATTTTCACTGAATTTATTCGCTAATTTACAAAGACGAGCTTCAGAGATCTTCAAGATTTTTACCACCGCATTAGATTTTTACCACCGCATGCACAATCTATATTTGAATGCGTGACCATTTGAATGTCTACGTGTGCATCAAAGTAAAGAAAGCATAAAAAGGCTGTGACGATGCTAAAAGTCAAATGTAACCGTTCCAAAAATTTCACTGAATTGTTATCCAATTTACAAAGATGACTGAGTTTGCAAAGGCTTCAAGATTCAACCATTATTTGAAAGCATGAACATTTGAATTTCTTTATTCAACATAAAGAGAACATTAAAAAAAACTAAACAAGTATATGATCACATACCCAAAATCATACACAAACTTACAATGTAGCTTTTTCAAGACAAATCTAGGATGAAAAAT
Source organism: Pinus albicaulis (assembly GCA_034641835.2). Taxonomy (NCBI): domain Eukaryota; kingdom Viridiplantae; phylum Streptophyta; class Pinopsida; order Pinales; family Pinaceae; genus Pinus; species Pinus albicaulis. The sequence continues at coordinate 1,598,801,491 of CM076581.1, forward strand.
ATATATATATATATATATATATATATATATATATATTATTTATCTATATCCTTTAAAATATTTATTTTATTATTTATCTATATCCTTTAAAAACTATCAACCCTCCATCTGTTTATACATACCATCACTTCTTGTTCTTTCAGGACAAGGCTGAGAAAAATTTTACAAGACAAACCATCACAACAACCATTTACTAAGGCTGGGAAAACTTTTACAAGACAAACATTCACAACAACCATTTACCAACTCAAAAAAAAAATTGTCCTTAACAAAAATCAACAATGAAACAATCTCTTTGGATGGTGACGGGTGACAAATTTATGAAAATTAACAACAGAATAATGCAACATTACAACAGATTATTAAAATTCACAAATACAGAAAAGTATTATTGTTATGATGTAACTGAAACACTGGGTTATAATTATTATACATTTCAATTTAAAATATAATAACACTTTAAAACACACCATTACAACAGATTATTAAAATTCACAACTACAGGTTATGTAACTGAATCACTGGGTTATAATTATTATACATTTAAATTTAAAATATAATAACACTTTAAATAGTCATCTCTGTATTTTGCTTATAAACCAACGTAAATGTTGTCTTTGGAAATAGAAATATAGTAACTTCAAAATGTCATCTCTGTATTTTGCTTATAAAACAAAGTAAATGTAAAAAATATGCAAAATCATGATAAGGTAATACTTTGGTTTATAAACAGTTACAATAATAACTTCCATATCCCAAATTTTACAGATTCATTTATGTAAAGAAAAATATTCCCACCATCCAAGTTGTGTTTTAGGTTATAAACAGTTACAATAATAACTTCCATATCCCAAATTTCACAGATTCATTTATGTAAAGAAAAATATTCCCACCATCCAAGTTGTGTTTTAGGTTATTTCCCCAGTACTAGATGTTTAAAATGAAACCCATTCATCTTTTTCTCATAAATTTGAAATTTGACATTAATGGACAAGAATATTAAAATGACTTGACAGCAAAATTTGGCAGTTTATTTTATTAAAGAATGTCCATCAAACTTTATATAACATTAGCGTGCATATCAAATCCATATTTAAATATATAGACTCGTCTTTATGTAGTGGAGAATAATATTTAAATGTACATATACTCCTCGTCTTTATGTAGTGACCGAAAAGAGCATCTATAGTTTTATTTAAATATACAGACTCCTCTTTATGTAGTGAACAATGATATTCAAATGGTACATAGACCGCTCGTCTTTATGTAGTGACTAAATGGAGCATCTGTAGCTTTTTTTAAATATATTGACTCGTCATTATGCAGTGAACAATGATATTCACATGTAGAGACTCCTCGTCTTTATGTAGTGACCAAATGGAGCATCTGTAGTTTTATTTAAATCTAGTTTTAATTTTATAAAAAAGATAAATGGACCCTACTTCCTCTCATTAATTAAAGACCATTTCAGTAATTAAAGACCTTGGAGATGAATAAACTTTGAACACAGTAGACAGGTAACAATGGGAGATCTAGACTGTCCCCCAGTGTAGCGAGTAGCAAGTAGAGAAGCTCTTCTATATTACAGTCTGGACTGGAGCAATGTTGTGATTCTGGATGGCTTCCTAGAGGTTACTATTTTAAGTACTATGATGTAAATCGTACAAACAATGCCATTAACCAAAGCACCAAATTGGTAAAAGATAAAACCATCGGAAAAGTCTCTACATGCTTGGAGCTACATTATAGCTAGAAACAATGTCATTACCTCAAGACAGGCTATGGTACCAGACCAATGCACCAAATAGATAAGTAAAATCATCGGAAAGGTATTTACATGCTAGGAACTGCATTTATAGTCTATATCTAATAAAACATGTCGATTTCTCTAGAAAATTTAGAGTTGCCAGCTGGACCTTTGGTTCACTGATGAAAACATTCACCGGGGTTTTCATTTCTTGTGGTTTCAAAATGAAGAGATAAAAGTGTTGCCAGATGGACGTTTGGTTCCCGGATGAAAATGTTAACAGGCTTATATTCCATAAGTTTCAAAAAGAAGAAGCCAGGAAAGATTGATCCAGTGCAAAAAGGAAGAGGCTAACAAAGATTGATCTAGTACATTGTCCAAGACAGCGGGTTTGGTTCAACAACCTCAAAAACTGTAGAATGTAGTAACTTTGAGAAAAAGAAGAGGCTGGGAAAGATTGATCCAGTGCAAAAAGGAAGAGGCTGACAAAGATTGATCTAGTACATTGTTCAAGACAGCGGATTGGTTCAACAACCTCAAAAACTGTGGAAAGTAGTAATTTTGAGAAAAATATACCTATTAGTCTGTCACATTGGTTACCCATTTTCTTCATTCTCGACATTGAACAAATTAATTTCACAACAATAAAATCATGTTTTCTTCAAACAACGCATGTTTCTAAAGTCAATACCAAGAGGGTTAAGGCAAGGTAGGGGACATAGAGGATAACAGTAAGTAGTCACTTGCATGTTAGCATTTGGGAATTTGCAAGACCTTAAGATGCCAAAACCCATCAATTTCGACTTTGGACAAATAATTTCACAGCAACAAAAATTATATTTTTCAAAGATCTCTTGTTTCTAAGTTGGTATTAAAAGGGTATGCTGAAGGTACATAACAGATAAAAGCAAGCAGTCGTGGGTATGATATAGTATTTGGGAATTTCCAAGCACTCGCGTATGTGCATCCCTCATTTATTTATCACCTCTTCCGACAGGAACTTTATCCTGACAAACTGTTTGATGGGTCGAAGTGGGAAAAAGGTGTTTTATAGGGACTGTCACTTCTTTTTTTAAATATAACTCAGTTCCATTAATAGCAAGGATGTGGAGGAGTTCTAAACAAATGCTCGATATTGCCTTCAACACTAGCGAAGTATTTAAGAGAAATTGGTGACATTATCTTGTAGAATTCGTTGTTTGCCCCAATTTAAGGTATTTTGGAGAAATGATATTAAAGTTTTTAGGTATTTACACAGCAGAAATATCAAAATTTCAGTGATTAAGAGAGTTAAAAGTTAATCAAATAGTTTAGCATACTGTTTTTAAATCTGCAGATTTCAGAGTTTGCCTCACTTATTTTTGAAGTATTTTAGAAAGATGATCATCAGGTATTAGATGTTTACATGGGTAGTCAACACTGCTTGATATCTGAATATTTCAGAGTTTGCCTCGCTTATTTTAAGTATTTTAGGAGTACAATCATCAATTTTTTGGTATCTACATGGCAGAACTTTTGAAATTTCTGTGTTTATAGCAAGGGCAGTGGACACATTATAAATCATCCACTATGATAGAAATTCTCAAAACAAAGGGAAAACAAAACAGTCACAAGCCAAGAGAACAATGAAATGTTGCTAACATGAGAGGAATGTATAAATGCAAACAAACTAACGCAAGTATACAAAGAGAATTACCAACTTCAAAAATACATGATGAGTCCAAGGCTTTTTTCCAACAGATACAACACAATAACAAATAATAGCAATTTCACAGCATTTCTCATTTGAAAATTCTGCAAAGACTTGCACCTCTCATAAAAACTTCAATTTCCATACAAACTTAAGAACTACACTACCAAGAATGAAAATACAGTTCAGCAAATGGAACTTCCCTTTCAAGAAAATCCACCCAAAGAAAACAGGGAAAATGTTTGCTCCATAATAGAAAATAGAACCTAGATTGTAGAATTATATGGGACAAATTTTACTCATTTTCATCGAAGAGAAATAAAGAAGCCAGAATAATAAATTCAATATCTAGAAGACTTTGGAAGACATACGCAATCTATATCACTGAAGCATTCTCAAAAGAAGTCGGGCTATCTCAAAATTTGAAAACAAAAAAACATTATGCATAATGTTTCGAATAGAAATTGAATCAGCATAAGTTCAGGAAGCATGTAATTATTACAAATTTATCAAAAGGAGTGGAGAAAATAGAAAACAAAATGGAAAGATTTAATCCTCAATAAATAAGCCCCGAGATCTCGACCAACTGTCATATCTCAAAGTATGAACTCAGACATTTGCCTGGTGTTTGATACAAAATGTAAGTGCCCATGAAGGTGACTTGACATAGATATACCTTTGAAATGACCTCAATCTAATTTGTCTTTGATTTAGATATCTTCTTCTTGGGTTTCTTTGTAAACGAGTTTTTCATCCCAAGGAAGAAAAGCAGAGCTCCAAAAAGGGACAAGTTCTGCACAAAGTGTAATTTATACATGGATATAACATTAAACGTTAGAGAAACATAAATGACAATACAATATAAAAACTGCCAAGTAAACAAATTAACATCCACAAGAGCTCAAACCCCAAATAATATAAGCATTTCTAGAATAAAATCTACAAAATAGCTGAAATTGGAAAAGTTACTATATAGAAATAAATAGCACTTTTCAGAATCCTTATGACCATTGGGCCCAGACAGGAATATAAGATTGAATCATGTATATATGTTACTACAGACTGAGAAAACAGTAATGACCTTTAAAGTCCAAAAAACGGCTGGCACATAAAATTATCCTATAGTCCAACTACACAAAAGAACCCTAACAGAAAGGAAAGAACAGTGTTTAGTGACAATATGAACTTCCTAAAATTGAGCCACCAACAACTATGGAATAACTAAGCACCATTTGAGCACCTTGCTAAGGCCCAGAGGAACATAGCTGACACTCCTGATAGCCCACGTTTTTCATGCACATCTGCTACAGCCTATAACATATATGATACAGAGCAGGCTATTTGAAGTTACCAAAGTCAAGTCAATGACAAAGCTTCTGCACTGACACAGTAACACAGTACCTTAGAGTACAATGTGGTGACCCAAAGACATTTTCTCACACCCCTTGCAGCCTACATCTTTAAATCCATAGTGTGAACTTCCTAAAATTAGGCCCCTAACAACTATTCCATAACAAAGCATCATTTGAGCACCTTGCTAAGGCCCAAAGAAACACGGCTGACACCCCTGATATGCTACGTGAATCATGTATATATGTTACTACAGACTCAGAAAACAGAAATGACCTTTAAAGTCCAAAAAATGGCTGGCAAATAAAATTATCCTAAAGTCCAACTACACAAAAGAACCCTAACAGAAAGGAAAGAATGGTGTTTAGTGACAATACGAACTTCCCAAAATTGGGCCACTAACAACTACGCAATAACTAAGCACCATTTGAGCACCTTGCTAAGGCCCACAGAAACATAGCTGACACTCCTGATAGCCCACGTTATACATGCATATCTGCTACAGCAAATAACATATATGATACAGAGCAGGCTATATGAAGTTATGCATATCTGCTACAGCAAATAACATATATGATACGGAGCAGGCTATATGAAGTTACCAAAGTCAAGTCAATGAGAAAGCTTCTGCACTGACGCAGTAACACAGTACCTTAGAGTACAACGTGGTCACCCAAAGACATTTTCTCACACCCCTTGCAGCCTACATCTTTAAATCCGTAGTGTGAACTTCCCAAAATTAATCCCCAACAACTATTCAATAACAAAGCATCAATTGAGCACCTTGCTAAAGCCCAGAGAAACGTGGCCATCACCCCCGATAGCCTACATGATACATGCACGTCTGCTATAACATATGTGGTACAGAACAGGCTATACGAAGTTACCAAAGTCTAGTCAATGACAATGCTTCAGCACTGATGCAGTGACACGATACCTTAAGAGTACACCATGGTAACCCAAAGAAGACAGTTTTTTACACCCCTTACAGCCTACATCTTCAAATCCATAGTTTAGGGATGCCAGAATGAGCAAATAACTTCGCAGACTTGGTACAAAACCAGATCAAGAGAATATAACAAAAAGGCAATCCCATCCCATACCCAACCAACTATAATGCTTACCACCTTCAGTGAAAACAGTCTACAGTTGAATCATATGATGTAATGTATACGTACACAAATAAAGACAAAGCAGCTTACCTTCAGAAACTGGATAAACTCTGTGACATATTCAGGCTTTGTCATGTCGTAATTGTAAAAGTCATGCATGATTGGTGTCACGGATGCCAGGAAAATAAGCTGAAGAGGCCATGATCAATATATTCAAAACAGAAGTTAGATATCAAAGCTCATCATACTACTCTATGAAACAATGAAATAACGCAAGCAAAAAATGCATACAACTTTTGCTGTAAATAAATTTATCACTAGAAATAAGGCCGAATAGACATTGGCCAATTGACAAACAAAGAATACAAACCAGCAAGTATGCCCCCAGAGTGCTGCCAAAGATGAAGAGAATGCCCCCAAGGCCTTCCAATCCAATAGCTGCCATCAATAGATGTTTTATCTGTGCATACACTCAAACACGACAACAATGTTTGTTTGGAAGTCAAAATCCTGCACAATGTAATAATAACTCCAAATGAAAATTCAGAGTGGAAAAAAAGTCACGTGCTCACCTCAACCTCTGGTACCTGGACACCAAGAAGGGTTGTAACATGATGTTTAAATAACACAATCTTAGGTTCCATCGACTTAGCTGCCGCTCCTCCATCAGCACCAAAATCATTTATCCTGAATCAGATGCCACAATTGATGTGATTTAAATCTCCATAATCGAGCAATAACAAGGAAATATATGTGAAGCTAAATTAAATTAATCTGTATGGGAATTTGTTCGTCTAGCTACTAGGTAAATACTAAATACTACTGATACGTTCCTTACCATCAAGGAAGTAAATCGAAATCCTTTACAATTAGATCTATACTCAATTTGTGGTCCAACCTCACTATATTGTATAATGTGGATTGCTACAGTGAGAAAACAGATTCATTAAACTATTCAATAGCACGTCTATGAAAAATAAATCTAGTGAACTTGATATCAAATGTTTTGCATAAGTTTTTTCATTTACAGAATCAACATTACTAGGGAAAATATTACACAAAAACCCTACAGCATCCACAGATTCCACATTACTAGGAAAAATATTACACAAAAAACCTACAGCAACTAAATCCAAACACCATAAATTTTAGGCCATCAAAAAGAGCACTTTGCAGTTTGCAGGAGAAGATTTCCAATAGATCCCAGAGATGCAATAGTCATAGTCAACGCTGAACTTAATACATTAGTGTATAGTGATCTCATCTGTCACATAGAAAAAAATAGGCAACAAAAACCAAGAACATAATTACTCCGCACTGGAAAGCATGTAACGGCCTTTCTGAGCATTGTTATGTAGCTTACCTTCTGAGACCAAAAATGATGGAGAACAATTGCAAGTTTGCTTACTGCATCAAACCAGAATTTGAGTGGGATTTCCAATCAAACACTAAGGCCTCACTGTAACCCAAAGCCAGTTACAGCTCAAGGACAAATATGACAATCAAATAGCTCATCTTTGAATTGTGAAGGCCAGACTATGCGAAACAACCAGGGGAACAAAAAAAAAAAAAAAAAAAGCCAAACAATCAGCGATCACTCATGTTTTTTCGCCTTATTACGGTCAAATCATGCAAAACGACTAAGGAAAAGGAGAACAAATACCATCCAGTAGCATGGGCAAAACGTTAATGTTCAGCACTACAACTGAAAACAAACAGCTCTTTTTCTACAGGCGTTATGTATGTAGTGTTCAAAAACAATCCCCACATTAATTCCAACGAAGTAAAAAAATCCAGTGGCGGGCTTTCCACAGCCCAAATAAAATCAAACTATGCCACAGTTTAGATCAAGTTCTAAAGCATCAGAGCATGAAAAATGTCAAATCCTCCTAAAACATAGACACTACAATTCAACTCAAAATATGCTAAATGATGGCAATAAAGAGCTTTGAACTCCGACCCACAAGAAACAAAAGCACACTGCATGCACCTCTATTACACTGTATCACAAACATATCGCACCCAATACACATACAGATACCCATATGAAAAAGAATGAATGCTCATTTTAAGCTGCTGCTAGTCTTTACATATATCTGTAACGACCACGCCAAATATGTATCCACATCACATACTAGTGTTTATGTATAAATAATAAAACGGTAGCCAATATCATGTATTAAAAACATTTTCATATATATCTTCACTACTGTAGATACATATATATGGATTTCGATATCCAAGAGAAAACAGAAATTGATATAAACAATCGAGATCAAAAAATCCCCCTATATTTATTTTGAAACCAAACTCATCCAAAAACAAATCTTCCAAAACAAACAAAACCCATCTATTACAACAAGCAGACAAAACCCTAAAACCCAACAACAACACATTGCACCAACGCCACCAGATCTGTGAATTAATCCAAGAATAGCTGCAAAAAACAAATGAGCAAAATTACTTACTTTTGCCAAGCTGCGAGGATGAATATGGACGAGAACAGAACTCGACCAGCAAACGAGATGAAACCCATCTATTAAAATTCTCGGAAAAAATAAGCCTAGGAGCTCAAATCTGGCGCCGAAAAATCCGTTCAAAAGCTTCCAACACGCAGAATAACTGAGATCTGCGGTGATCCGAGAGCTTCCGGACTGGAATCAGGTCGATTTAGCGCTAAAATCGATCGATTGACCCTCGGCAAAACAGCCCTCCTAAAAACCTCCCGATGCACAAATTTCTATATGTGAACAACTATTTATTTATAATTAACACCGTGCTTAGTTTTTATTGACCTGGGTCTTCTAACCGTTAGATCTCGTCTCACGTCTCTGGATTTAAGGGTCCCGATTTCGATGACGTGGCAGTGATGGAGTGAGATGTTCGTGGGACTTACCCTTCCTCAGGGGTCTCACGTGGGATGGTTTTGATGAATACTTAACCGGTTTTACAACTTTTTGCACTTTGCTTAATTAACAATTAATTGTTAATTAATAAAACGTTTTTGGCCGGTGTGTTTGTTTTGGTTCCCTTCTAGATCATTTTTATTAATTAAAAATAAAAAAATTATATATATATATATATATGGGGGGAGGGGAGTTTATTTTAAATTTTCAGTGATGTCTATTTTCAAAAATAGGGCTGGTATTATCACACTGCCTACTTAAATGTTGTTTTGACCAGTGTGTTTTTTTTTGGTTCTCTTTCCATGGTTTTTATTCATTTTTAAAATAATAAAGGTTAGGTGAAAATTAAATGTTATTAATAATATTTAAGTGTAAATTAAATGTTATTTGTTAAGAGGTATTTTTTTTAGTATGGAAGAAAGGTTGTGGTGTGTATATCATATTATGTTATGTAAACATTTTGATTTTGTTAAATTATAAAGAATAAAATTAAAATAAAATAAATTATTGTTATTTCAATAATTAACTAAAACATTTTGATTTGAAAATAATAATAATTAAATTATAATTAATAATTAAGTTAGTCTAGATTCATCTTAACTTCTAATATATTAAGTTTGGAGAGGGATCAAATATCTTGAGGCCTAAACTTTTAGAGTGAAAAGAGAATCCCTTGAGGTCCAAACTTTTAGAGTGAAGAGATTTTGACTTAAAAATAATTATAATTAATAAGTAAACTAGTCTAGATCTATCTTAACTCTAAATCTATTAAACCTCTAGAGTAATCAAATCTCTTGAGGCCCAAACTTTTAAAGTGAAAAAAGATTTGACCCTTTTGTGTTTGGTGTTTGGTAGATCTGTAGTTAAAATGACATTATTGATAATTATCACTCTTCTTTCTATATTTAAGTTATGTCATAATTTTTTTATATTTTTATAACTTTTAATATATTTATATTTTGTATAAATTTTGAATTTATTAAGTGCAGAGAGAAATCAAATTTTTCCATTTATTCTCTAAACGCTTTCACACTTTTATTTAATAGATATAGTTTAGATTAAAGCAAAAGATTATAAAATGTGGTCTTATCTTTCTATAACTCAAGCATGGTATCTCTAATGTGAAACCATGATTTTTTTTTAATTTGTAATCCAATAAAGTGTTCAAATATGTTATACAAAATTTGATTAGTTTAATAATTAAACATGTAAGAACCAATTAAAATATATATACTATTATATTGTATGTTAACTTTAATTGGTTTTCCCCCGATCGGGGTGCCACGCAGAGGGAGAAGGGAGACATGCGGTGTCACGCGGCAGCGTGCACCACATGGTCGCTCAAGTATAGGGGCAGCAATATAATGGTAGGTGGTACGATCACTCAACGGATCATAATCGCTACCAACAAATTTGTTGGGATCCAACTAACGCTGTCAGACCAACTTGGGAAACAACGTCGACGGCAACGAGGGTTAGGGCAAGTCACGGGCCAGAAGGCGAGCAATGTTCTCAGACGGAAATTGGAAGAAGGTGCAGTGAGGAAGAAGTTTGAGGGTTCGCGACCCCTGTTGGTTACCTGGTACATGTTGAATCTCCTTAACATGAATACAGAGGTCAGTTGTCTGGTTGGTATCACAGTTGTTTTCAGGATTGATAATCCATGGTGCAATTCACGTGTTCATGTTCCCTGTCTTAATTTTGAAGGAGGCAATCGAATTTTAAAGAGTCTGCATGCGATTCTTCAATATGGATGTTTGTTTAATTGTGGTTTATGGTGTAATTTGCAGTCAGGTTTCGTAGGTTGCATGGCCCATAACTAAGGGTATTTACAGTTTTCTACTTTTATTTCCCTCTGTTTAAGCCGATTATTGAACGCTTTAGTCATTATGTTCTTCCCGGCCCCTACGATCAATCCCCGTTTTCGAACTCCCTGTCATGCAGTTTTAAATTCTGATTGCGCTCTGTGTGTGGTCTATAATTCTATAATGTTGGATAGTACTGAAGGTATGAGGGCTTCTGCATCTTGGGCTTACAAGATAGAAAGCATGGCCATGCAGGACCGATCGGGTAATTTCGTTTGCAGTGGCCTTATCCCTCATTATGTTTCACATTTCTTCGGTCAAAGAACAGACTCTCTGCAGGGTCTGTGGGATTATCTCTCTGTCTCAAAGTCTGGTCTTAGAAGTAGTCGGGTGGGTGATGGGAGCCTCTGTTCATTGAGTCTACTCTGTGTATTTAGTTTGCATCCAACTACGTCGCCAGAACCTAGTCCTATCTTTGTCTAAGCCTAAAATAATCAATGCTACCACCCTCAACAAGAAAAGCAATGTTGTGGGCACTACTTACTACTACATGCAAACCATTATTGACTTTCTCTTGCCATATACAGGCTTCTTTAAAGTAAAAATAGTCATTGTCTGAGAAATTGCAACAAAATAGGCTCCAGCTTGTACGTAGAAAGACCAACATGGTAAATGCCAAGCAACAGGTCAGAGAAAATGGGAAACAGAAACTGCTAAAACCCACTACGGGTTGTAGCAAGCGAGGCAGGAAAAAAAAAAAAAAGAGGTTATGGAGAACCTCTTTGATGTATATTGTACAGGTAACCCCCCTCAAGTCCACAATCTCATTCAGGGTTAAGAGAGAGACTGTGGCCACAAAGCAAAGGAGATAGAAACACAAGAGAAAGCCATGGATTTTATCAAGGACCCTAGGAATACAAGAGGGAGACTGCCTCTTTTTCATCAGTCCATTCACACTTACTGGACACTCAAACGTGCATTAGCCAAGGCTGTTATGAGCCTTCAGGAAATGGGAGGAGATCCCCAAGTAGTTTCAGTTCTGCAGGACATCAAAAAGGAAATTCAAGACATCTGAGTTTCGCAAAATCATGCTACAACTTGTCTGGGAAGAATTGAGCGACAACTGCAAACTATGCACCAAGTGGATATGCCGGGCTCCAGTGTCAAAGACCCAACATTGGTTGAATCCTCGGATGACTGACTAATTATTTCTTTTTGAACTTTTCTGATTTTTGCGGATAGCAGTTTTTGTTTTCAGTTACACTTTAGTAGGAATAGTATAATGGAAACAACAGTTTATAGGAGACTGAAAATTTTTCAATACTGGATGGCATTTAACTCGTTAAGATGGCCGACAGACCTGGTTTCCTTTGGGCAAGTTGAGGCCATCAAGTTTTGATTTGTTACAACTAGCTTATATTTTGATAAATAGAAAATAGAAAGGCACTGCTAAATTTACCCAAAAAAAAAACTAAAAAAACTTTTAATTGGTTTTCCATACACCTGCCAAGATTGTAGGAAGCAGTGCTCACAAATCCTACGATATCACAATATAGTTCTATGATATCCAACATAGAGCTTCATTTTAATTTTAATTTATTTATTTTTGTTTTTTCTATGTTGTTTACGGTTACGGAGATTGATGACCTCTATGTTCATTTAATATTTGTACTAGACAAATCCACTTAAAAGAATCACTTCATGCCCACTCAACCACACAGTCTAACTCTGAGAGTGTTGAGAGAATCGAACCTATGACCTCTCCATAACAAAAATGTCTTAATTACAGGAACTCGACTAATTAAACTAATCTTCAAAACAAGACTGACTTTTTAACTTCATTGCTAAAACAAATAAAAAATTTCCTAATATTTACAAAATAAAGATTTTCCTAATATTTACAAAGATATAATGTGTATTTGTGTCTATCATCTTCCATTTCCCATAACAACATGTATGGATTGGAATGAAATTGTTGTGATTCACAAAATCTAGATTTGAATTTCCAAACACTCTCAACCTTATTTTATTATTAAATCGTAAAGTGATTTAAGAGTTCGAATTATGTCCATTTGAAAATTGAACAAAATTTCAGCAGTTCATGGCATCTTTCAAATTTTAAAATCAATAAACCCCATAAATTTATAAAATCAAATAACAATATAGCATATCTTTTATATCAAGTTCGAATTATGTCCATTTGAAAATTGAACAAAATTTCAGCAGTTCATGGCATCTTTCATATTTTAAAATCAATAAACCCCATAAATTTATAAAATCAAATAACAATATAGCATATCTTTTATATCAACAAAAAGGAAATTAGATAGAAATATACTCGAGATTTTACACTTTGGTATTAAAACCCACCATCCAACCAAAAATACAACAATACACTATTAAAACTTTAGTATTTTGTGTTGTAAATGTTGCTAACTTAATCTAATGGATTGCAAATCTAATTAATATAAATCTAAATTTACTTTAAAACTGACTTGTATTTTTTTTTTAATTAACATTATATAACCCAATGTGAAAACATTTTAAAGCACTTCTCAATGTAATTATAGTATATATATGTATATTATTATATTGCAATTTAGTTTTATATTAATATTTTTTTTTAAGATGTGTGTAGATATTTTCTCTATTAGTGTGAAATAAATATTTTTATGTTGGGATATTATTAATAAAGATAAAGTATCATATTAATGTTCACTGATTTATTTTCATTGAAATGGCTTTTTTTTTTTTTTTTTATATGAATTTTTAAAAAGTATATTTTGTTTGTTGTATTATGATATTTCCTCTTTGAATTTAGGGCAACATGGTATTATGCATGTATTTGCATCATTACAGTTTGTTTATGAGTTTTATATTATAAAAATTGTTAATCAATACATCTTAAACATGTTTCTCTGAAATGCATTTATTATATAAATTGACCTATGTAAGGGATAATATTACATAACATTTTTCAAAAGGCGTTGAAAAATAAAGAGAAAAAATTTTAATATGAGAGATGATTAAGAGAGAAAAAGTGAAATATGCACTTCTAAAATTCTTCAAATATGTTAAAAGGTTTTCTTTGATCTCGAAAGTTTGATAGGTGAAATTTCCTTTTCACTTGCTAGGAGATTATGAGTTAATCCAATTGAGGATAAGTGGTAGGAACAGTGGATCAGACTGCCTACAAGTTTTTCAATTAAAATATGCCTGGGGTTTAGCGATAATGCACTTCTTCATTATATGTCAAAATATTTGTTAAATTTCCTGTAGATGTGTTGGAATTTGATCTCCTGGAAGTAACCTCTTATTTCTCTAATTTTGTGTTTCCGAGTTAACTTTGTTATTACTTCTAACTGTGTTGCACTTACTAGCCAATCAATTACACATTTTGAGTTTCCAAGGATCGGAATATTTTTAATGTTTTTATACTTTACCATTGCCAAGAGAGTCCATGTTGCTATAAGTTATACTTTAGTATTTATCCCTGGTCCAATACCAATTCTATGGCGGATAGATTTGTTCTCTGGTAGTTTGATCAATCCCCCTCCTCCAGTAAGGTTCCCTTGCGCAAACCCACCAAAGAAACCAATAAGAGCATCAAGAGATATCACATGAATATTAAGTCTTCTAGGGGCTTTTTCGAATTGTGCATGGATATGTTCTTTGAAGTGTGCAACAATCTTTGATGACTGAGTAAGGATACATTATCTATCATCTCTGAAGATGATCTTATTCCTAAGTAGCCAAATTCCCCATGCCACAAAGATGGGAAGAGTACTAAGGTGATTGGACCTTTTTTTCCTAGAAGTAAATTGATTCCTCGAAAGAGGACCATCTTAGAATTGTGTGAATTCCCAGAGCCTGTAAAACTGTGAACCGGATTTCCTATGTAGCATAGCAATTTTTGAATATATGATTTACAGTTTCTTCTTATTGTTTACATGAGCTATAGTTATTAGGTCCTACAAAAACTCCTTTTTAAAGGTTCTCCCAGGTCAAAATTTTATTGTGGAAGGCCAACCATGTGAAGCATTTTGATTTTGTTGGGATGTGCCATTTCCAAATATAATTGTTCCACCATTTGTGATTCAATTCCACCTCTGAATGTACAATTGCTTCATATGTTAGTCGGGATTTTACCTCCTTGGAGGATGTATCCCAGCTCCAAGTCATATGGTCCTTATAACTGATTAGTCTAACTACATTTATATTTATCTCTTATATAAAATTATTCCATCCCTCTACCAAGTCACCATCCAGACCCAACTCTGATGAGGTCATCTAGTATTTCTGAAGGACATATAAGAATCTCCTGATTTGATATTATGTAAGTGGACAAGTCTTTTGAAATTAAGACAGATAATCAATTTAGAAGAAAATGTGTAGACACAGGCACCTCCGATGAATGTGTCCTTACCCAGGACTACACGTTTTCCATCCCCAACTTTCCAAGCGAACCAGTTAAAGAGAAGGGGAAAGGATGCAGAGAGTGCTTTCCATACAATAGAGCCTCCTTTTATCAGTTTTTTAGAATATCCTTTGATCTAATCCACTATTGACTTATATTTTAAATATTTTCCTTTTATAATCTGACTCCATAGTCCCCCACCAAACAGGGCTCTCCACAATTTTTTCAAAGATAAGGCTTTTACAAACCAGGGCGATTTTTAAAACCCCATCCTCCAAGATGTTTGGGGATAGATAGTGCTAACCTGTTGACAAGATGAATTCCTTCCTTATTGTTTTTACCAGTCTACAAAAATATGAACATTAGCTTCCTAATGGAATTGAGAGTGAAAAACGGAATCTTAGCTAGGGATAGCTAATATATAGGGATATTTTCGAGCACTGCTTTAACAAAAATCATTATGTACTGTTAGGTCCCTATAGTACTAGTATAGTCCCTTATTCTTGTTAGTGTAATCCTCTTATTGTTATTATTGTACCCCTGTAACCCCCATATTGTTATTATTGTGCCCTCAAATTATTATTGTTAGGTCGGCTAGGATTACATTGTGGCCCCACTAGGATCACAATGTGGCCCCATGGACTCCTATATATAGAAAGGAGGTTTTGTAATTTGTATCATCGAAGAATTGCTCATTAAATTTAATGTATTGGAGGTTGCCCCCTCGAAGTGGCTTATTTCTAAGGCATTGATATCTCTTTTCTTCTATTTTTGGAGCTGGTTTCACAACATTTGGTATTAGAGCTTTGAGATTCTAGGGTTTCGCTGCTCCAAACATGTCATCGTGGCATTTTCGCTATAACTTTTTTTTCTACAAAGGTTCAGAATCTGAAATTTTTAGAGTGCAAAGCCAAAATCCTGAGGAACATCGTCGCAAAATTTCAGAGCTTGGTTCGCAATATTTTCGGAGATATGAGCTGTGCAAGTTAGGTCATTTTGCAAGCTCCTAAATTTAACCTAAAAAGGTCATCGTGGTATTTTTGTAATAACTTCTTTTCTAAAAAGGTTCAGAAGCTGAAATTTTTAGAGTGCGAAGCCGAAATCCTGAGGAAAATCGTCACAAAATTCAGATATTGGTTCGCAATATTTTCAGAGATATGATCTGTGGAAGTTAGGGCTTTTTGAGGCTTTTGAATTTCATCTCAAAGAGGTGATCGTGGGAAAATATTCATAGCTATCTCTCTGAGCATCGGATTGGAATGCTATAAAAAGTGGCTGCAAGTACATGGACTGTATTTTTCGGTCTATCAATTTCAGAGCCAAAGGAGAAAACAGTGACACGTGGCAAGTCGTACAAGTTCGCTCTACTGAACCAGTCCAAAATTGGGTCATTGTGGGAGATTGGACATAACTTTGCCTTGAAGAATCCAAATCAGATCAGACCTGTGGCATTTGAAAGAAGCTTTAGAGGGATACTACAGGGCTGAATTTCAGATATTGAGGATCCGCAATTATAGAGATAATTTAATTCAATATCGAGCTTCTCAAAAGCAAATACAAGGTGTGGATTTTTTTTATTTTCTTTTCTCTCCGAATTGCATAAGTCTTGTTTGAAGAATCAAGTTGAATTGATTCCAAGGGCATATTGTAGAATATATATCAATATTGGATTCTATAATGGCCCCTAAAAAGAATCCAACACCCATTAAGCCTTTAGAAGGCTCTACTATGACTCATGAAGACGAAGAATGGCAACATGACATATCAAAATTACAAGAGCAAGTGCAACAAATTTCGCTCTCGCAAAGAACAACAAAAAATGAAATGGAAGTTTTGAAGAAAGGCGGGAACTAAGATGGATGGTTTGCCAGGCGTGGAAGCTAAGATGAATGGTTTGGAAGCTTATGGATGGCATGGAAGTGGGGTACAGCTAAGATGGATGACATGGAAGCTAAGATCGATGAAAAAATGAAAGACAACATGGAAAACATGAAGAAGGATCTAAAAGTAGACATTGAAGGTTTAACAAAGTTGATACAAGAAATGTTTCCTGATGGTGAAAAGATAGTAGAGGAAACTCATGATGAGAAAAAAATAAATGTTAATCGTGATTTCATAAACTCTATTGTTGGAGGGAAGAACCACCATATTCCAAAAATGGATATGAGGAAGTTTGATGGAAAGGATCCTGTAACATGGATATTATAGATGGAGCAATATTTTGATCTCAATAATGTGCAAAACACACAAAAGGTATGCATTGTAACTTTACATTTAGAACAAAATACATTTGTATGGTATCGATGGCTTTGCTCCTGTAAAAAAATTGTCACTTGGTCAATTCTTACGAAGGAAATGATAGCACATTATGAGGATACGAAGAGAAACACCTTCTTTAGCCAATTGATAAATCTCAAACAAAAGGGTTTAGTGGGGGAGCACATTGAGGACTTCCAAAAATTGAATATAAGGGTAACTGATATTTCAGAGGAACACAGGATTGATCTCTTCATAGGTACTTTAAAGGATAACATCCAACATGAAGTTCCTGTTTTGGAACCTGATTCACTGGAGAAGGCATTCAGGTTGGCCAGAAAATTTGAATGTAAAATTATGGTGACAAGGAAGCCTACCACTCACTTCTATAAAGAGGTAAGTGTTGCTAATCCTAGATTTGCACAACGTACATGGTTGACACCACAACAATTGGAAGAAAAAAGAGCAAAATGGCTTTGCTATAGTTGTGATAGAAAATACACTAAAGGTCATAAGTGTGCTGAGAAGAAATGATTTTACATAGATTGTGAAGAGGAAAAAGAAAATGAACAAGAATATTCAAAATAAGAGGATATACACCACCAATCAACCCTAGAAGAGGAAGAAAAGAGTCCGACCATATCATGTAATGCATTGGCAGGAATTACCACTCCTCAAACTCTCAAGATAGAAGGACATATCAAGAAGAAAAAGGTAATAGTGTTGATTGATTCAGGTAGTACCCATAATTTTATTCATTGTAAGGTAGCCAAGGAATTGAATTGTTTCCTATACCTAGCACCTGAATATCAGGTGATGGTTGCAAATGGAGGAACTATAAATTTCTCTGGAAAATGACATAATATCAAGCTAATCATGGGGGAATATGTATTGAATAGTCCAATGCTTTCCATTCCTATGGGAGGTGCTGATGTTGTACTAGGAGTACAATGGTTACAATCTTTGGGGACGGTAGCTTTTAATTTTCAAGAACTTTTCTTGAAATTTTTTTCAGAAGGAAAGGAAGTCGAATTACGGGTTATTGCGGGGAAGCCAGGAAGGATAATAAGCTCTAATGTCATGACAAAGCTTCTAAAGAAAGAACAGCGAGGCGTAATTGCACAATTATGCTCACTAGAAGTTCCAACATCAAAATCATCTATTTCTGTAGATCTCCAACAAGTCTTCGACAATCATTCCAAGGTGTTTGAAACTCCCAAAGGACTCCCACCTATTCGTGATCATGATCATGCTATTCATTTGATTCCAGGAAGTGTTCCTCCAAACATCAGGCCTTATAGATATCCTTACTTCCAAAAGAGCGAAATTGAACGTATGATTGCAAAAATGTTAGAGGCGGGTATAATTCAACCTAGTCAAAATTCTTTCTCTGCTCCTGTAGTATTGGTACACAAGAAGGATGGATCATGGTGAATGTGTCCGGATTATAGGGAGCTCAATAAGTTCACCATTAAAGACAAATTTCCCATTCCCGTGATTGATGAATTATTGGAGGAATTACATGGAGCAATTTATTTTACCAAGTTGGATCTTCGTTCAGGATATCATCAAATTAGAATGAAGACTGAAGATATTCCAAAAACAACATTTCGAACTCATGAGGGTCATCATGAATTTTTGGTCATGCCTTTTGGCCTTACCAATGCACCTTCTACATTTCAAGGGTTGATGAATTCCATTTTCAAACCCTTCCTTAGAAAATATGTGCTAGTATTTTTTGATGATATACTAATCTACAGCAGGTCTTGGAAGGATCATGTTGAACATGTTGACAGGGTGCTCAAACTATTGCAGGAGAAACAATTATATGAAAAAACATCAAAATGTTTCTTTGGAGTACAAGAGGTGGAATATCTGGGTCATATTGTATCTCACGAGGGTGTTAAGGTAGACCCTAACAAAATTAAAGCCATTAAGGAATGGAAAGTCCCCACAACCATAAAGCAGTTGCGAGGATTTCTTGGGTTAACAGGGTATTATTGCAAGTTTGTTAATAATTATGGGAGAATAGCAACACCTCTAACAACATTATTGAATAAAGATGCATTTTCATGGACTCCTGAAGCAACTAAGGCCTTTGAACATCTTAAAGAAGCAATGTGCCTAGCATCGATCTTAGCTACACCAGATTTCACAAAAACCTTTATTGTGAAATGTGATGCCTCAGGAAATGGAATTGTTGTTGCTTTAATGCAAGAAGGAAGACCCATTGCTTTTGAAAGTCGTCCAATCAAAGGAAAGTATTTACAGAAAGCTATTTATGAGAAGGAAATGTTAGAAATACTGCATGCACTAAATAAATGGTGAACTTACCTAATGGGAAGACACTTCAAGGTAAAAACTGAACATGATAGTCTTAAACACTTTTTGGAACAAAGACTATCTTCATAAGAGCAGCAAAAATGGGTCACAAAGATGTTGGGTTATGAATTTGAAATAATCTACAAAAAAGGGAAGCTAAATGTTGTTGCAGATGCACTCTCAAGAAAGAATTAAGAGGTGGAAGCATTGCTTTGTGCCATATCTATTATCTAACCAGATTGGATAACCGAAGCAAGGGATGAATGGAAGAAGGACGAAGAAGTGTGGACACTCATTCAAAATTTGCAGCAAGATCCTAGTACATTTGATACATTTAGTTGGAAAAATGATTCCTTATGGTACAAAGATCACTTATATCTTTGTAAGAATTCCCAACTAAAACAAAAGATTCTTTTGTTATTGCACACTTCTCCTTTAGGAGGACACTCGGGATTTTTAAAAACATACCACAGGGTGAAGAAAGAATTTTTTTGGGATGGCCTTAAATCTTGTTGAAGATTGCAACAATAAACAGTGAAGGAGGCATCCTGAAACATCTTTCCTGATCCTAGTTGGAAAGTGATCACCAAAACTAGGTGGGGGCCACACATGTGGTTTTTGTCGCAAAGTCTATTTTTAGACTATGTCTATTTTTTAGACATATGGATCATGGTCTATGAGTTGTAGGATGCTATTTATGGATGATTGGTCAAGTTGGTAAAAATAGATGGACCTCTATTTTTAGACATTGGGCGAAGTCTATTTTTAGACTTCCAGTCTAAAAATAGATCAGTCGAATATTATTAGCTCTTAATAATATTTGGACTATAAACATTATCTTATCCTCTTGGAGCACTTCAGTTCGAGCTACGGATGTGGCACATGCAGCTGACAGAAGGAATTAAGATATTCCTAGGGTTTAGTTAAGCTATTGCATGGTTGACTTCAATTAGAACTCATGTGGTAGAGTTTGGTGGAGTTGATGAGACAGTTGATGGAGTTGTGTTCGGTTTAACTTAGTTGAACTAGTTGTATTTAGTCTAATTGATAAATACACTAGTGATGAGTGGTGTGAATTAATTATTAATTAATTCACTAATTATTAATTAATTCACTAATTATTAACTCATAAATCAACTAAAGAATACATCAGTTAACCGCAATGCATGGACAGTTCAGTTGAGACCAGTGACAGAGGTGGGTGAAAGGGTGAGTGTGGCTATCAGTTGTGACTATACTTGTGCATGAGATTTGCACACACATTGATTGAGATTGCCAATGAGGATTGTACAGTACAAGAAAAAAGGGGATTCAAACTTGGATCTCATTCATTCTCATCTTGGATTGCGTAGTAGAGGCAGGCAAACAGTGGAGGAGATTTGAACCTGTGACTTGTTCAGATCTGAGCTAGTTTGTGTGTAACAATTGGAGATAGTGCTGAGAGCTTGTGAGGAGTTTGTGCTATGTATTGTTACATGTTCTCTATCATTATAAAATACAGATAGTTGGGGATTTTCAGTTGTATGCTTTCCCCATTACATACTGTGTTATATGTGTGCTTGATTATGTTTTAATGTGCGCATGCGACTGCTTCTATTTACGCAAATTGATGATCAATTGTAGAAGAGGTTATGTATTATGCATGAAGCTAAAATAGTGTGTAATCAGGATAATCTCGGTGAATAATTCATCTATTATTCAAATTTATACATGGTATCGGAGCTAAATTGATCATCGGATCTATTACAGTGATTACAAATTTATTTCGATAGACAGAGTCTGTAAGCGGGCCAGGTAGCCTCTGGATCCATCCTTTCCTTGAAAGGTGATATATCCAGTAAATTCCCCTACAGTCGATCTCCGTGCTAGAAATACTTTGTTCTCACAGATCAGAAGCGGTTGAGTTTTGAGCTGGTGGAATTTGAATTTGCAGCAGTGTTTTCTTGGTGTCGAAGTCAAAATGTCTTATCAAGGATTGCGATTGGAGTATGCCCTTGAGGGCAGCTCGAATTATATTGCATGGAGAGATAGGATGGAGGCGGTGTTAGATGACAACGGGCTGAAGGAGTTCATAGATGCTGAAGTCCCAAAGCCTACTGATGCTGTTCAAGTTGAGGCTTGGCAAAAGAAGACAGCAAGGTGTCAAAGGATTCTGTTGGAGGGCGTGAAGGATCACATAGTATCGAGCCTGCATGGAAAAGCTTCTCCATACTTGATGTGGAAAGTGTTGACAGAATTTTTCCAAAGCAAGAGTGACCAGAGGAAGTTGGCGCTTAAGGATAAACTCAGGAAAATAAATATGGAGAAGAATGACACTATTCTGGTATACTTGACAAAGTTTGTCCACTGCAGGGATGAGCTTGGGAGTGTAGGAGTTAGTGTGGATGATGAGGACTTGGTGAGCTTGGCTCTCCCTGGTCTTCCGAAGAGTTGGCATTCCTATGAGGATTCTGTCAATGGTCGGGAGAAATTTCCAGGATGGGAGCGACTTTGGTCGGATCTTGTGCAAGAGGAGATAAGGCAAAGTACCAGGGATGGATCTTCATCAAAGGCATCTGATGAAGAAGATTGCGCTTTGGCTGCCAAAGCAAGGAAGGGGAAGGGCAAGAAGAATGCTTCTCAATCCGGTGCGGATGGTAAAGAGCGTGACATGTCCAAAGTGAAGTGTTTTCACTGTCACGAGCATGGACATTACGCCAAGAATTGTCCACAGAAGAAGAAGAACAAGCAGGCTACTGGAGCTGCAGCTGGTGAGGCTCTTGCCTCGCAATTTGAGCTGGACTTCTCATTGATTGCATGCATGGTGTCTAGTGCATTGGGATCGGGGTGGTATTTTGGTAGTGGCGCTTCCTTTCACATGACGGGAGATGTGAATCTTTTCAGTGACTTGGTGGAGAAAGATCTCCAGTTGCATGTTGAGTTGGGCGACAATGGACGATACAATGTGACCGGCATTGGTACCATAACCTTTTAGAGGGAGTTAGGTAAACTCATTCTTTTACAAGATGTAGTGCATGTTCCAGGTTTAAAGAAGAATTTGATCTCAGTCGCAATGTTAGAGGATAAAGGGTATGAAGTTGTCTTCAGTGAAGGAAAAGTTTTCCTTCGGCACAAGGCAATAGGACAAGTCAAGAAGGTTTGGATTCGAGCAAAGAATCTCTACAGACTTGAAGTAGATGGGATGTCTACGGAGCTTCCTACTGTTGGGAAGTGCAAGAAAGACATGCAATTGATGCTTGAGAGGGAGCAAGTTTTTCATGCAGGTAATAGTGAACCTCGGGATGTGGAGTAGCCACAAGATGAGGATCATGGAGTGGAAGAAACCACTCATGCAGAGAAATTTCGTGCCAGATGGGAAAAGGGAGTGCATGCAGCTATACCACCAGATGAGAGGTGGGGCGACATGCATGATTAATCCCAAGAGGAGATTTCTGGGCAAGATTCATGAGATGGTGTGGATCTCATGAATTGAACCTGGCTACGAGGTGCCCACAGCGCAGCAGTAGCATGATCAGTTGGATTGATGCAGGCAGATCAAAGTGACAGTGTCGGATACTGGAGCGCGGATCAGAGTTGACATCAAGTGCAAGAGTGCATGGGTGCAAGAGTTCAACAACGCAGTGGTTCCTGATGACATGTGCAGTTGGTACCAGCAGAAGTCGAAGACTTTGATGATAGATGCATCAGACTGATTGAATTGTTTGGAGCCTATTCAGTTTCGGAAGAGTTGCAGAGCAGATGCATGGAGTTGCATGGCGCTTGTGAAGGTTGCAGGGCGAATGCATGGAGTTACATGTCGCATGCAAAGACAGTCCTTTCTTGTTGAGAGGGAGTGTTGAAGATTGCAACAAGAAACAGTGAAGGAGGCATCCTGAAACATCTTTCCTGATCCTAGTTGGAAAGTGATCACCAAAACTAGGTGGGGGCCACACAAGTGATTTTTGTCGCAAAGTCTATTTTTAGACTATGTCTATTTTTTAGACATATGGATCATGGTCTATGAGTTGCAAGATGCTATTTATGGATGATTGGTCAAGTTGGTAAAAATAGATGGACCTCTATTTTTAGACATTGGGCGAAGTCTATTTTTAGACTTCCAGTCTAAAAATAGATCAGTCGAATATTATTAGCCCTTAATAATATTTGGACTATAAACATTATCTTATCCTCTTGGAGCACTTCAATTTGATGCTTGGATGTGGCACATGCAGCTGACAGAAGGAAATACGCTTTTCCTAAGGGTTAGTTGAGCTATTGCATGGTTGACTTCAGTTAGAACTCATGTGGCAGAGTTTGGTGGAGTTGATGAGACATTTGGTGGAGTTGTGTTCTGTTTAACTTAGTTGAACTAGTTGTATTTAGTCTAACTGAAAAATACACTAGTGATGAGTGGTGTGAATTAATTATTAATTAATTCACTAATTATTAACTCATAAATCAACTAAAGAATACATCAGTTAACTGCAATGCATGGACAGTTCAGTTGAGACCAGTGATAGAGGTGGGTGAAAGGGTGAGTGTGGCTATCAGTTGTGACTATACTTGTGCATGAGATTTGCACACACATTGAGTGAGATTGCCAATGAGGATTGCGCAGTACAAGCAAAAAGGGGATTCGAACTTGGATCTCATTCATTCTCATCTTGGATTGCGCAGTAGAGGCAGGCAAACAATGGAGGAGATTTGAACCTGTGACTTGTTCAGATCCGAGCTAGTTTGTGTGTAACAATTGGAGATAGTGCTGAGAGCTTGTGAGGATTTTGTGCTATGTATTGTTACATGTTCTCTATCATTATAATATACAGATAGTTGGGGGTTTTCAGTTGTATGCTTTCCCCATTACATACTGTGTTATATGTGTGCTTGATTATGTTTTAATGTGCGCATGCGACTGCTTCTATTTCCGCAAATTGATGATAAATTGTAGAAGAGGTTATGTATTATGCATGAAGCTAAAATAGTGTGTAATCAGGATAATCTCGGTGAATAATTCATCTATTATTCAAATTTATACAAATCTGATATTAAAAAGTTTGTGGTGGAATTTTTGGTTTGCCAGCAGAATAAAGTTGAGACAATTAAGACCCTAGGTCTTCTACAACCTTTATCCATTCCAAGTCAACGTTGGGAGGAGATTTCAAAGGATTTTATCACAGGTTTACCTAAGTCCGAAGGAAAGAGTGTCATCATGGTGGTAGTTGATATACTTACCAAGTATGCACACTTTTGTGCATTATCTCATCCATTTAAAGCAAGTACAATTTCTACTACATTTATGGACACAATTCAAAAGCTACATGGAAACCCAAGGGTTATTGTGAGCGACAAAGATCCCATTTTTACTGGAAATTTTTGGACGAATTTATTTTCTTGTTTGGGTACTCAATTAGCTCATAGCTCATCTTATCATCCTCAATCTGATGGTCAAACTGAGATAGTAAATAAATGTTTGGAAGGATATTTTCGTTGTTTTGTATCTGATAAACAAACACAATGGGTCAAGTGGTTACCTCTCGCTGAATGGTGGTATAACACTTCCTTCCATACTGCAGCAAAAATGACCCCATTTATGGCACTTTACGGATATCATCCACCATTGATTACATCATCTTTAAGGGAAAATTAGAAGGTTCAAGCAGTCGAAGATCACATCGAGCATCAGCAAGAAGTTCTCCAACTCTTAAAGGATAACCTGAATTTGGCACAAAATCGAATGAAACAACAGGCAGATCAACATCGCAGCGAGAGAAGTTTTGATGTAGGAGACTCGGTATTTTTACGGCTACAACCATACAAACAAATGTCCCTCAAGCAAGCTAAGAAGGATAATAAATTATCGCCAAAGTACTATGGTCCTTACAAGGTGTTGCAAAATATTGGTACTATGGCATACAAATTGGAGATTTCTGCATCTTCACAAGTGCATCCAGTTTTCCATGTTTCAAGCTTAAAGAAGGTTATAGGTGAAAATCTTCATGTTCAAACAATATTGCCATAACTTGATGAGGAAGGAAAAATCATATTGGAACCTGAAGCGGTCATAGAAACAAGAACTCGACAGCTACGAAATCGATCAATTTCAGAGTATCTCATCAAGTGGAAGAACTTACCTACTGAATATTCTACATGGGAGGATGGTAATTTTATACAGAGGCACCGAGAGCTACTCAAGCGTTGAGGACATTAATTTTTTGAAGGAGAGGGGCATGTTAGGTCCCTATATTACTAGTATAGTCCCTTATTTTTGTTAGTGCAACCCCCTTATTGTTATTATTTACCCCTGTAACCCCCATATTGTTATTATTGTGCCCTTAAATTGTTATTGTTGGGTCGGTTAGGATTACATTGTGGCCCCACTAAGATTACAATGTGGCCCCATGGACTCCTATATATAGAAAGGAGGTTTTGTAATTTGTATCATCGAAGAATTGTTCATTAATGTAATGTATTGGAGGTTGCCCCCTCGAAGTGGTTTATTTGTAAGGCGTTGATATCTCTTTTCTTCTATTTTTGGAGTTGGTTTCACAACATGTACTGTAGTGACAGCCAATTGTAGCACCACGGGTTAATTTTATGTTTTACCTTTCTGATCAACCATTTACAATCCCCTTTTTGATAATCATTTGGTTTTAGAAAGTGTTCAAGAAATTTTATACCAATTTCAAGGGGGATATTCTGCAAGGGCATAAAGGTCTGAATAGCTGATATAATATCTTTATTGACTGAGTATTGGTGGAAGGAGGATTTGTTTAGATTTATCTCCATTCTTGTTGCACTGCAAAAAATAGTAATTGCTCTATCACTAGTAGAAAATGGCTAATTAATTACTAAAAAAACGACTAAAATTTGCATATAAACGACTATTTTTCGGTCGGTGACCAATAGTAGCTAATTTACAGTATCTTATAATGCGACCAACTTTTAGTCATTTTTAGCTTAGTCATTAATTGGTTATCTCAATTTTGTTGTCTAGTAGTATATTTGGTCATTAATTTAGTAAGTGATTTGGTCATTAATTTGGTCATTGATTTAATTTTTGATTTGGTCATTAATTGGCACAATTAATGACCAAATATACAACAAAATATATTACTATATGATCACCCAAGAAAACTAATTAATGACCAAAGAAATATGACCAAAATGTTGGTCGTGTTATAAGATACTGTAAATTAGCTACTAATAGCCACATATATGCAAGTTTTAGTCATAGATTGAAACCAATTAATGACCGAAGAAATATGACTAAATTTTGGTCGTGTTATAAGATACTGTAAATTAGCTACTAATAGTTGTATATATGCAAAATTTAGTCGTCATTTGTAATCACAAATTCATCATTTGCATTAGTCATTTATCTTTTTTTGTTAGTTTCATTCATTATATAAACGACTAATTTAGTAGTTTATATTCATTTCATTTACTTTCATTAATAATCATTATAAATGACTAATTTAGTCTTATATTCATTTTATTTATGTTCATCGTTAATCAATATAAACTACTAATTTAGTAGTTTCAAATTGATTTTGTGTTTATTATGAATAAACATAAATTAATTTGTATTATTTTAAAAATGTCATACAATGTGCATGTTCATCTAATATGAAAACACAAATTTGCATATGTTAATTACAATACTAAACAATATCAAATGCAACTATAAATAATTTCAACCACTTAAATTATAATATATGAAATGTTAAAGTATTACAATATGGGTTTCCAACTTAATATTGGTTGGACTACAATTTACACACAAAATGATGTTTCATCAATTCAAAACATTATCGTTGTGTTGTCAAGGCATTGTAGGTGAATTCACAAACTCGAAAGACTTGACCATCAGTCTTTATATGTGTGTCTTATGTGGGATATTGGCTCTAAGGGTATCAACAGACCAGTTCTCTTCTCTCTCTTTTTGCATTTGTCGCTCCAATGTTATTACTCCCCTCTTTTTTCAATTCCTGCTTCTTACCATCAATAATGAGTTCATTTTCTGAAAAACAAAAGAGGATACAATTTAGAGTGTAAGACATGAAGGACAATGAACACTAGAATATAAACTAAATTAGACTATAAATAGTTTATACGACATATACCTCAACATCAACAATGTCAAAGCCATTTTCTCCCATACAAGTAAGAAACTTGAACAAATTTTCTTCATTGGGGAGATAATGGCCACTATAATGTGGCCAGATAACCTGTATAAACAAAGCAAATAAAATGTCACCATATATAGAAAATAACACCTTAGTAACTTAGTATTCAAATTTCAATGAAAGCTTAGGAAAATTCATGTCAACTAAGTTATATGCTAAAAAGCTCAAGCTGTAGATAACTTGTGAAAACAAATAATATGAGGTGTGATGTTTAATCCTTATCATTTTATTCACAACAACATTTCATTTTCTAATGCATGAACTTAG
Source organism: Pinus albicaulis (assembly GCA_034641835.2). NCBI lineage: Eukaryota > Viridiplantae > Streptophyta > Pinopsida > Pinales > Pinaceae > Pinus > Pinus albicaulis. The sequence continues at coordinate 1,598,829,528 of CM076581.1, forward strand.
TCAAGTACATAAACAACATTTACTCAAATAACAACATGAAAGTAACCTTTTCTGATAGTCATGGAAATATTTTAACACAAAATAGCTATAAGGATTCCAATCAATATAGTGTAATAGTAATTTCATCTTCAAGCTTTGGTTTTTGTCTAAATGAACATGATACTAAGTATTTTCAATTTCATAGTTAAAAGACAAAACAAAATCAAAAGAAACATCCAAAATACAATCAAACAATAAAGAGAGAATATCATGGAATGGAAATTGCAATTATAAAATATTTGTTTACCTATCCACCGATGTCGTGTCTGGAATTCTTAAAACATTTGCTTGCCCAAAATAACCATGAGGTGAAATAATCACAACATTAAAAACCATAGGAATTCCTACTAAAAACATTTCCAAAGTCGATGGCTCAAGTGGCTAAGCGATCTCTAACAATGAATGAACCATATCCAAGACGTGATATGCATTGTTTCCCCATCCTTTTTCTAATCACATTTCTTGTAACCTACATCATAGTCAAGTAACAATCAACAAAGACATTGACATTTGTTTTTATCTTTTATATCTATAAAATTTGAATCTGATTTGTTTCTGTTACAACTCTGTTGAGACCACCTACTCTACACTCAAAAATACAGAAGGAGTCATTAATTAGTTATACCTACCCATGGTCACTTTTAGGCATGATAGAAGAATAGGTTGAGCCATTAATTAGAATTGCAAAAATATTGAGGAAAGACAATTCATTATCTAGTTAACCAATTGCACATTGAACCCTATATGGACGAGTAGCCCTAAATAAAGCCAGTTTTCTCTATCATATGCCTTGGAAAGAAAAAATCACTAACATTGCTTGTAATTTTTTGGTTTGATGTTATAAATTCCTTCTTGGGCTACTCCTATTCCATAATGATTTGGTTCCCAGTAAGGATGAAAATTTGTTCTAATGACACGGAATCAGCTTAGTGGATTTTGACCCTACATGCACTAATTTTTGCAATGATTTTGTAGATGCAATTACATAGTGATATGGGTCTGAAATCATCTCATTCTTGTCTAATTTTAAGGATTAAAGCCTGAAATGTTGAATTGAAAGCTCCCAAATCCTGCATGTGTATTTTAATTTGTCAACAATTCTTAGTTGCTCTGTTTGAAAGAGGTCATAGAACCCTAGAATAATTATATTGTCCCGTGAAGTGGCTGATTGTTCTTATACTTTTGGAAACAGTGCAAAATTGTTTGTTCTTCCTTTGATATTTGATCCATCAATGCCTCATTACCCACCTCACCCACAAAACTAGGAAATATGAAGTCATCTTTAAGAATATTTCTTAAATTTATTCTATCATCCTCTTTATAGATTCCCTCAAAATGGTTTGTTGATGAGAAAATTGCTCCTCGAGATGACACACATTCTCATGAGGAAAAGTTCGTTGATAAACACCATCTTGAGGAAATTTTTCATTATAATTATGAGATGTTGAAGAGAGAAAAGATTGGCTATTTAGTAAAGGCTATGCACAAATGTTAGTGATTTGGTACAAGGAAAGACATGGGAAGTAAGAGAATTGTGGAGATTCCCTACAACTCTTTTCCCAAATGTGACATGTGAGGACATATTCTTATTAAAAAACTATATTTGAGAACGTGCACCATTTTGAAGGCAAGACTATTTTGGATGTAGGCGCAAGGTTTGACGCAAGCTCCTGCACCCGACCCGAGAATCCACCTACTTACCTACGACTACGATCTATGCACTTCCTTATATTGGTACCTCGAGAGTGGCCTCCCTATCCATGTAGTTCTTGCACAAAATCTTGATGCACTTCCTCTATTTTCTTGGGGCCCTCAACTTTCCACCTTTGTTGCCATCCATTCCTCCTCAGATCAATCAAATCCTTCAACAGGAACCTCAACCTAGAGGGAATGCCTTGGGTATTGGACATTTTTGTCATCCTATCAAAATAAGCATCAATATGTTCCTTGGCCTTTGAATGGTCAATCATATGACCAATAGTGCTCATCAGTTTGCACAAAGATTCAATATTTTCATCCTTTGCATGTTGAAATTCACCAATTAATTTCCTGATGAATGCATGCATAATTATTTCGATCAACATACTTTATTTATAAAGCTCACCAATAAACCTTATATTTCCTAGCATTCTTCGCTGTGCTACAGCCTTCTTCTCACGTATTTCTTCTACTGAAAGGATTTTTTGACCATCATCTTCTTCTTTCTTAGCCTGTGCCTCTTCTCTTTCATCTTTTTCAAATTCTTCTTGAAATTTGTTCAAAAGAACTCACTTGAAAACAACCTTCTCATTATCTTCATAAAATTCTGATAATCCTGCAGCAAGCTGAAAACAGAATTTTGCATACATTTCACAAAAATTCGGCTTCATTAAGGCTTTGTCAAATATTTGATATATTATACCATGAAGACATGATGCAGAGTCAATTTTCACTTCTTTGACCTATTCAAAAAGTTTTTCAAAGTTTTGGGGCATTAATTTATTAAGGATGGATTTAATTTGTCATTTTTTCAACTGATCCTCATCAAAAACCTTGCCCACTTCATATTGGTTCTCTGATTTATGAATTGTGGGCAAAGAAGGTTGTGGAGGAGGAATCAAAACCTTTTGCAAACCAGAAGCATGCTGCCACCTATCAGCATCAGAATTATTTCTCGCTAGTCCATCTTGTGGAAATGGTGCTTACACATAAGGCCCTCCAAGAAGGATGTCATTCATACTCATTTGTGTTGCACAAGTATTTCTTGCAAAGCCAATATTATAACTTTGGCCTAGTCGAAACACAGAAGAGGAGCTACTTAGACCCGCATCCATTCACATATCACAGCCAGTAGCAAAAGCATCCACCGGCTTGGCCCATCTATCATCATCCAAACTAGCCATATTTCTCCCACGATGTTCAAGTATATAATTCCCACTCGGCTGACTTTCAAGACCTCTTGCAATGTTTGTTAACGCATCAGCCTCTCCTACATGACTTGCAAGTGCTTGGGAATTTCCAAGTAATTCAACAGTGTCTAGACAAATTTCAAAATGATTTGGTAGATCTTTGCACTAATCCTTGATTATCAAAAAAAAATCACTGGATTATTTTTTGTCTCCTGAATATTTAGTAACTAAAATAGCTACTTGACTCATAGGAGTTGAAAGCTCAGCTGCATCTTTTCTGTCATCCACTTCTTTCAGGACTTTCTTCTTAGGCTCTTTTGAAGAAGTCTTACTCTTGACAACATCGTTTACTACTTTGGATGGTTCTGGAAGGTTCACATCTTCCTCCTCCTCTTGAACCTTATAAGCATTATATAAATCACCAGTGGGAGCTGCAGCATTTGTCTTACTGAAAAAAAAATCTTCTTTTTCTTCTTCTTTTTGACAACTACCTTGACAGCATCACCAATATTTGCAACATTATTCTTCACAGAAACATTGGAAGAACTTTTATTCTCCTTTTATGAAACTGCTACCCAAAATGTTGAAACTTTTGGTGCCTCTAAGTTGGTTCTTGTGTCAGAGAAACCTCCAGAAAGTGCACCAGCTGGAAAAAATGTCCATTGCTACAATACCGAAACAAAGGAGGTGGTGATTTCTTGCCCAAATCATATTATGGTCTTCTAATCGTGGGCCTATCCATACACTCAAACATTAGATCCACATCAGGTACCAAACCAAGATACTATTCCAGGAGCTACAACAGTCCCCAAATTGTACACATCGTTATATAGGGTCAAGGAAGCCCATCCTTACCTGAAAGGAGCCTAACCATATTAGATGGTTTGTAGGATATCTAACTTACAATCAAGGAGAGTACAAAAGTGTTCAACCATATTTTCATGTCCCTGCAACAACACTTTGTAAATATCCCAAGTAGTAACCGAACTTCGTAGTGTCAAAATTCCTTCTATGTCAGCTGGAGGAACCAACCCTTACTTTAGCATCAATGCTAGCAAACTTCTCTTTCATCCAACAATATCTACTTAAAGTAGAGATGATGTTGGAAATCAGCCTTTTGATGAAATATCTCAAATTGCATAAGCATTTTTTAGGCATGCTGCTCAGATGAGTAGTTATAACTTATAAAGAGTCTAGACATGCATTTTGGTGCATTTTCATGTGTTATTTTGAAATAAACTTACAGTCAGAATTAAAGCTCTCCCACCTTCTTATCTTGGATCTTACTAATGAGACCCTTTCCAAATTGATTCATGAAATCTACAAGTGGTAAGTGAGCACTATTATAGATAGTTTTAGATATTTCTAAAGCATATCAGGACAAGAATTTCTTGTTATATTTGAGTGTAACTATTGGTGTTCAGTCAACACATGACTTAAAGGTAGTTGGAGATGATCAAGATAACGATGTTGCAGTGCTATGGATGAATGCACCAAAAGATAAATTAATACCCATGGCGGTTGAAATTTCTGCAAATCTTTTTGTAGGAAAAAAAGTGTATGCAATTGGGAATCCATTTGGTTTGGATCACACCTTGATGATTGTTATCATTAGTGGGCTTTCCGGGTAGATAAGTTCAGCTACAACTGGCCATTCAATACACAATGTGATTCAAACATATGGTAAAGGACCATTGGAGGTCCTCTTATTGATAGTTCAAGAAATTTGATTGGCATAAACACTTCTATGTACTCTCCATCAGGAGCATCACCTAGTGTGGGATTTTAAATTCCAGTAGATCTGTAAGTGTCATTGTTGATCAGTTAGTAAATTTTTGGAAAATTACTTGACTAATTTTGGGTAATAAATTTGCACTGGATGAGTCTGTTGAGAAATTGAGTGTCACTAGATTTATGGTGCTTGATGGTCCTGTAGATGGACCAGTTGGAAAAGCTGGACTGAAAACAAAAAAATGAGATGCTTATGGCCGGCCTGTCTTGGGAGACATCATTACAGCTGTAAATGGGAAGAAAGTATGCAATTTAAGTGATCTCTATAGAGTACTTGACCTAGTAGTTTTTAAGGTAGGAATTTTAGTTCCTCAAGGGTGGGGTCCTTCAGCATAATTGCATCTGCCTTGGTCCTATCATCCAAAAGAAAAACTTAATCAACAAAGAGTAAATATGTCATATTTAGGGTAATTCCTATTTGTATAGTTTTCAACCTTATAGCTCTTTTTGACTCTGTTATAACTCTGTTGAGACCACCTACTCTACAGTAAAAAATAGCAGAGGAGCCATTAGTCATACTTACCCATGGTCTCTTGTAGGCATGATAGAAGAATAGGCTGAGCCATTAATTAGAATTGCAAAGATATTGAGGAAAGATAGTTCATAATCTGGTTAACCAATTGCACACTGAACCATATATGAATGAGTAGCCCTAAATAAAGCCAATTTTCTCTATCATATGCCTTGGAATGACAAACTCACTAACATTGCTTGTAATTTTTTGGTTTGATGTTATAAATTACTTCTTGGGCTACTCCTATTCTGTAATGGATTTGTTTCCCAAGAAGGATGCAAAATTGTTCTAATGACATGGAATCAACTTAGTGGATTTTGACCCTACATGCAATCATTTTGCAATGATTTTCTAGATGCAATTACATAGTGATGTGGGTTTGAAATCATCTCATTATTGTCTAATTTTTGAGATTAAAGCCTCAAATGTTGAATCGAAAATCTCCCAAATCCTGCTTGTGTATTTTAATTTGTCAACAATTATTGGTTTGTTTGAAGGAAGTCATAGAACCACTAGAATAATTCTATTGTCCCGCGAAGTGACTGAGGGTTCTTATACTTTTGGAAACAATGCAAAATTGTTTGTAATTCTTCCTTTTATATTTGATCCATTAATGCCTCATTACCCACCTCCCCTACAAAACTGGGGAAATATGAAGTCATCTTTAACTATCTCTCTTAAATTTATTCTATCATCCTCTTTATAAGTTACCTCAAAATGGTTGGTTGATGAGCAAATTGCTCCTCAAGATAAGACACCTTCTCATGAGGAAAAGTTCGTTGATAATCAACATCTTGACGCAATTTTTCATTACAATTATGAAATGTTGAAGAGAGAAAATATCTGTTGTTTAGTAAACGCTATGCACGAATGTTAGTGATTTGGTACAAGGAAAGACATGGGCAGCAAGGGAACTGTGGAGATTCCTTACAACTCTTTTCCTAAATGTGACACGAGAGGATGTATCCTTTTTAAACAACTATATTTGAGAACATGCACCATTTTGAAGGCAAGACTATTTTGGATGTAAGCACGAGAATTTTGATGCAAGCTCCTGCACTCGACCCAACATCCCACTTGCTTACTTATGTCTACGATCTATGTGCTTCCCCGCTTGTCAACTGCAGTTGCTCCAATTCTCTGTCGAATTGTGCCTGAAGGCCCGTCACTGCGGCTTCAACTAGGCTACTCGACCACGTGTGGTGGCTACTAAACCTGCACTGACACAGGTCTAGCTAGCTCTGATAGCACTCCTCCATCCACAAACTATGCTGACAATTTCCCTTCTATCGATCATTTGTGTGTCTTTTCCCTCGCGATTTCTCAACAGTTGAGTGGTGTCGACTAGTCTAGCCCGTGTTGCTTCCTTCTTAGTGAGTTGCCACCTTATGCTTCTTGTGGTTATGTTTTTGTCGAGTGCAGACTTGCATGCAGGCCACAGTTCTTCCACCAACAACTGTTGACCATACCTTCCCACCTCTCCTGGAAAAATACACTCAAAACTACGTGCTTCTTTGAGGTGATACTAGTAGATCCTTTTCTACCAACTGAAATGACGGCCACCCCTTCTTTGCACAGTTTTCTTTCTCTATTGGCAGAAGGGTTTGACCCTTATTTCAACCACTCTGGTTTTGCCATGACTGACACAGACTTGTCACTTATGGATCATTTATTCAACCCCTATACAACATACAAACTGATATATATGACCCTTTTTCAATCCTTAAAAAAAACTAACAATTGCTTCAAGGCACTATACGATCAATTTACTTTGGTCCTAAAAAAATTGCTTTTGCACGATCACAATCAAACAAGTTTGGAACAAACGAGTTGGGAATGTTATATATATATATATATATATATATATATATATATATATATAAGTTAATAACACATTATCTTGCAAGAAAAAAGGGAATAAGACCCATAGATGACAAAAGTAGGTTCTTATCAGTCAGTACAAAGCTTAATAATGCCTGACACAGGGCAAGGTTGTTAGAAAATATAAAATAGGATAGGTTACAAAGCTAATAGGTTGTGTAACAGTATTATTTTAGAGCCTTGTGTTTACTTCAAGTATATCAGACCTTCTAGTTTGGTACTGTCGAAAATATATTTGAGAAAAACTTAAAACTGTGAAGGTTGCCAGCTAGTTAAATTTTTCTACATATGCCTCACATCATCAACCATGGCATCCACTATAAAACAACAATTTCCTAAAAAATAAGGAAAGCCTCCAATGACGAATGAGCCAAATCATCATATCCTGAAATGGGTACAGCCCAACATGCATAGTGCAGTAAAATATGTGCAAATAAATGTGTGTTAGTAGCATCCTAAATAAAATCTACCCAAGAATAATGAACCACTTTGATTAGGGAAAAGTATAAATTTAAAGATAAAAGGGGTTAAGAGATCCCTTGCATACACTTAATAAGGTGTGCATGAAAGAAGGGTTTGAAAATCTAAAATTAAGATGATCTAAAAACCCTAGTATTGCAACTGTTGGGAAATGCCACTACCCATTAGTCTAACAGATCGACTAATTAACCCAAAAAATTCCATCGCTAAGAAATTCCCTTGATCAAAATAGTAAAAATTGAGCCTTACTTGAAAGCTATAAAAGGAATAAACCTTAGAAAAGATGATTTTGAACCACTTCTGGATCAACATTGCAGTGTGCCATTGAAGATGGGTGAAACCCGAGGAAAAACTTTAGAAAACACTCGAATAAATGAGATAATCCAAAGAGGCAAGTTCACACCTAATCTGATACCATGTTGAGATTACAAGAGATAAACAAGGATTGAATGTAAACAACCAAAAAACCATAAATAAATAAAAAGCATAAACATAAAGAGGAGAGAAGATGAACCCATGAACATGAGAAATATGAGATGTAGGTGCCCATAAGCTAAAGAATCACATAAGACAACACTTAGCTCATGACAAAAGAATTTTTGATGAAAATAATGATGACAAAGCTAGTACTAAGGACATCACCAAAGCCCAAGAAGATTTTGGAATGTTAATAGTGAGGACATCTTGACAAATTGAGGATAGATGTAGAGATGGCTAGTGGGGTGCTAGCTCCAAGGAAGTTGACTACGTTGGAGTTAGCCTAAAATAGTATATATTGAAAAAATACAATAAAATGTTGTGGTTGCACATGTGTAGACTTATAGCCTTGATTACATGTAAGGTTGGCATAAGGCCACAAGTGAATATTACACCATCATTTCAATATTTTATAGGTATTACAAGTCTCATGGCATTCACAGAGAAAGAAATGTTGCAAAGGAAGGATAGATGTAGAGATGGTGAGGAGAATGATAAAAGGTAAAATCTATCAAATAATTTTTAAGTTGAAGCAATTAGTACACCAGTGTATTTTTTTGATAGAAATACAATGAAAATTGCAAGGGATGTTACACCTAAAGAAGCATGAAGTGATGAGAAACCAAGGGAGAGTCATCCCATAGTGTTTCTTTGCAATGTCTGTGTACTTGTTTCTCAAAAAAGTGCATAAGCACGAGGATAAAGGTTAGCAGTATTTTTGATAGGGTACAATGGAGGGTCTATGGGATATCAAATTTTTTATTTGGAAAAAGATACTCTCAGCAGAGATGTTATATTTGAGGATGACTATATCCAAGGTAATTCAAATGAAATTGAAGTGACATGGCCTATTGAAGAAAGAGGTAAAAAGGTAGCAGAAGAAAGCATTCTAAGTCAAGAACAAAGGAGCAATCAAGAATCTAGTGATAATGAAGTCAATGATGTCAAAGCTAGTACTAAGGACATCACCAAATCCCAAGAAGATTCTGGAATGTTAATAGTGAGGACATCATCAAAGCCCAAGAAGATTCTGGAATGCTAGCAGTGACAACATCATGAATGCCCAAGAAGATTCTGGAATGCTAGCAGTGAGAACATCATCAATGCCCAAGAAGATTCTGAAACAACATTTGTGAACATTAGATGACTCAAAGCTACATGAACTACCTGAAAGCAATAAAGGAAGCAAGAAATCAAGAAGATTTCAACAGTCTGCTTTACAACAGTTATATATGGCTTTGATCACAAATTCACCACAATTCTGGTAGAATGTGATTCAATGCAAATGGAAAGAAGAATGGGACAAAGTAACAGAGGTGGAATGTGATTCCATATAGAGAAATTAAACACTGGAACTTGAGGATATGCCTAAAGGAAAAAGTGAAAATGGTTAAATGGATCTTCAAGGAAAAGTGCAAAGCAGATGGCTCAATTAAAAAACACAAAGGAAGACAGTGACAGTAGCATTACTATTTCCTTCTATTGAGGTGATAGTCAAGTCACCAGTCCTCCAAACTCATAAAAGACCACCTATTCTTGTTCTTGTCATTTGTCCTACTAGGGAACTTGCAAGTCAAGATGTTGCAATGTACTCCTCTTCTCCTACTATGTAATGACTCAATGAGACATCACAACATCTAATGAATTAATGAATCCACTAGAAATGTTGCCACAAAAATTGTTTTCATAAACTAAACATTTGGAAATGAATAGGAAAGTATGTATATGCATCATGAGAGGAAGTAAACAATGATAAAAACTTCAAATATGTTAAGAGGGAATGCCACTAAAGCATTTGTTTTTGGAAAAAAATAATGTTGGATCAAAATCATCCTTAAAAAAAAAAAGTACAGGTATATGCACTGTTTTGACAGGGTTTGAAACTGAAGACATCAATTACAACACTTCTGGAACAATAGATTTCCATCTACACCTATTTACGAGCTCGCCTATAGATATTAAGAGCCTTAATAGCATCATGGTGTTGCATTTCAAATAACTGCAGGTAAACAGTTGCAGTCATCGGTAGCTACAAATCAAGGATGCAGTTGTCTAAAGAAGAAATTGATGCTTTACACAATAAGGTCAATTCAACCTTGATGAAGAGTTCATAAACAACAAGGAGTAAAAGTCAAGGAGTTCATGATGAAAAGTCAAGAACTGCATAGAAATGGCTAAATATGGGAAGGGATTTCATGATTATGTATTGAGCCTTTCTGAGAAAAAAACTCTCAAACCAATGTTGTCAAACCCCCAATGCTAAAAAAGCCAGTTATGTGTGGTGGGGATTGATTCCAAAATTCTAGAACTATATGACTATAAAAACTAGATATGTTTTTTAATGTTGATGAAGAGCAAGATATAGCTTAGAGTCGGAGAGGAAAATATATAACAATTACCATGTGACTTCTGCATTGGTGTGCTTGTCTACTTATAGTCATCAAGCTACCCAGTTTTCCTTTGACACCATATATAACTTGTGAATATTTAAGAAAAAATAATTAAATATACTTAGGCAATTCATTTCCCACTTATCAACATACACATACTTATCCACTTTCCCAAAGTATATGTTTGTTCTAAGTGCTATTGTGCATGGTTATTACTTTGGCATAATTCAGAGTTAATTTCATTATTGACATTTAATAGGTTTGTGTAGTTATTCTGCACTCAATATCAAACATGGGAGGCATATCAAACCTACTTCTAGATATCAAACCGGGCAATTATAAAGCTTGAGTTTTGTATACGTGTGAGTTGTAATATTAAACCTACAGAGGATTGACTTCTTCGGCTGTTCCGATTTGCAAGGTTTAACAGGTTCCTTTGGCAACTTAACTAATCATTTGCTTGACCACCTGCTCCCATTTGGAGAGGTTTCCATATTCCTAATTTCTGCATTTAAAAAGCAAATCGTTGGAAATACTTTCATTCGGTCTTCTAAGGAGCTTGAAGGAATTGGAGCTCAACTTTTGCTCGATTCCATTAGAATGTTGATTCTCAATAGAGGATTTTCAGTGAAGAAACCCGCCATTCAAAAAAAATGGAGGTGAATTGAAACATTTAGCAATTTAAAAGACTCTTCTGAAGCATATCATATTCTGAAGATGTTTTCTTCAACCTTCAAGATGTCGGAATTAAGAATTGTAACGGTCTGGTAGGTTGGAGCATTTCCAACAACTCTGATAATCCTAAAAGTGGAGACCAGTGCATATTGACGAGAGTAAGAGGGCTTCCTGATGTTTCAAAACTTCAAATCTTGAACACTCGCTGATGCATAGAGTTGGAGGAGCTTCCAAGTATTAAAGCATTGGTGAAGAGCTTACGGGGTCATTTGAGAAAGTTTCGAAAGCTTATTATTAGTTGGTGCATGAATTGCAGAATTTTATTTTCAAAGAGAATTTTATGGACATTATGGATTTAATGTATTTTTTCCAAAGAGATGTTTCTTGATACTCTTTCCTATATCATGGATGGATGCCATCCCTATATTCGTTACTCCATGGATGCTATCCCTATATTCATTTCCTTTTTTCTATATTCATGGATGTAATCCACATATTCATTTCCTTGTATTCTTCCCTATATTCCCCTGTAATCATAGATATCAACATGGATGGATGGCATCCCTCTCAAACCGGTTTGGGAGCCTAATCCAGGAATTTGAACCAAGCTGTTGTTAACCCATCGCCAGCTCCTTGGGAAACCCAGGGAGTTCAAACTAGGCAATTCAAAACAGGCAGCTGCTAGCACAAATCTAGCCAAATGCCCAGCTACACTGATAACAAATGTCCAACAACACTGATTAAACTAACCCCTTGAATTTAAGAATTTAATGTATAATTTATTTAATAGAATGTAATGTATAATTTATTTTATATATTCTATTAGATTTCAATTCATTTGTGATGGCTTATAATCCAATGAACAAAATGTTTATCAGGCGAATAATTCCTTACTTGGTTTGAAGTTATTAAGGGGAGAGAGTTATGATTGTTCCACACACATATACATATATAGATATATATATTATCGTACCGAATGTTGTATGGATGTGCTTCTTTGATAGTTAAAGCTCCGATTGGAATGTTGTTTTATTGGATTACAATTTGAGAGCTACAGTTTTAAATGATTTAAATAAAATACCCTATCCTATAAGTAACTATTGATTTTAATATAAAATAATTTTGGCCATATTTCCCCTATCAATCGGGGCCAAAAGCAGAGATCTTCAACTGCTCTGCTCTATTAGAAGCTAAAACAGACCTTAGACATTAGTCCCCTGCAAACAATGAAAGATTCAACATGCCCATGCCTTTTATAGCTTGCTTCATTGAATGTGGCTGCTAACCCCTCGAGTGACACTACCCATTCTTTATGCTGGTCAGTTGGAATGCCTCAGCAATTCCTCCAGCAAATTTTTGAGATAGATACGGTGGCAGCGTAGTAGTCAGACTGGAGGGTTTACAACAAATCGAACGACCGTTATAGCAAACACCTTTAATAGTCTAATTCAATTGCCAACTTTTCTCATGGTGGCATTTAGGCTGGTTCTCCTCCTAAATAATTCAATATAAACATCATTGAGAACATAACCTGCGACCTTCATGTCAAAGGCCAATATCTCAAACCTCCTATAAACATCATTGAGAACATAACCTGTGACCTTCATGACCTTCATGTCAAAGGCCAATATCTCTAACCTCCTATAAACATCATTGAGAACATAACTTGTGACCTTCATTTCAAAGGCCAATATGTCAAACCTCCTATAGATTTATTGCATTTTTTAATGCAATCTCTCTCCTATTTATTTACCTCAATCCAGCTATGTCCAGGTGTGTGTTTCTTTTATAACTTTCGCTTTCATCATTTTTCGTACCTTTCAATGTGCCCTCCACCTGCTAGTTGTAGCGTAGATGCTTGATAGAAGCACATAAGGTGCAGGATTCTTAGGATCCAACCTAAAAATGTGTTCTGCCACATACTCTCCTAGCTCTAGATTTTCATGTGTTCTACAGGCAACAAGAAAACATATCCATATAGAAGCATCAGCTTTTATTAGCATTTTATTAGCAAACATATCCACTTTCCCAAAGTATATGTTTGTTCAAAGTGTTATTGTGCATGGTTATTACTTTGGCATAATTTAGAGTTAAGTTCATTACTAACATTTAATAGGTCTGTGGAGTTATTCTGCACTCAATATCAAACATGGAGGTATATTGAACCTATTTCTAAATATCAAACCGGGAAATTATAAAGCTTGAGTTTTGCATATGTCTGAGTTGTAATATTAATATGTTGAGCATTTGGGTTCTCAATAAATGCACCGGGCATTGGAAATCTCAGCGTGAATGTGTCCATATTCAATGTATACAATGCACCATCACACACATTTTGAATGAATTAACCCATCTCCACCCGACTTCCACAATGCAGCTTGATTCGATATCTAGTCAAGAGAAAATATTATAAAAAATACAGGAGAATCAGCCCAATCAAAAAAAATATTAACCTAGCACACACTAGGGTCAATCAGTATTGAACCCAACTATTGTGAAGCTAGAGATTGCATAGGTCTTAGTTCCAATATCTGAACCAGAGGTTGGCAACTTCAATGTCCATATCATGACAAGGGTTATACGGACCTATGCCAATATTCCTACTCAATGTGCCCACTGTACAGTCTAGATTCAATGCACTATCAACCTCACCATCGCCCTGGTTGTAAAATTCCTTGCAATAGATTTATGGGTTTATGTGAAATTTTCATTCATATCTCTGTCAAACAATTTTTCTGGGTGCACTATTAGCCCCACCATCACCCTGGTAGTAAAATTCCTTGCAATAGCTTTCTGGGTTTATGTGAAATTTTCGTTCATATCTATGTCAAACAATTTGTCCTGTAGGCGCTTTACTAACAATTTTAATTCAAAAGATACTCATATTAAATGACATGCACCGAAAATAAACCACCCAAAGTTCAAACTGACATATTCCAAGCATAAGATTCACACAGGACTGCCAAATATAACTCAGAGATAGGAGTAACGAGTATTCATATTAATTCCCAGAATGACATCCATTACAGCCAGAAGACTGCCAATATTTTATGCTGTCAATAAACAATTGTAAATAAGGGACACTGACTATAGAACCTGGGACTGGTGCGTTCCTTTTGCTGGTTGCCAGATGACTGTTTCACACACAATGAAGAGTCCAAACGTTCATTTTATGCGCAGATGTTTGCATTCACCCATACTAGAGATAAGGAACTCGTGTTTCCCTTAGTGAGAAGCAGTCAATACACAAGTTAGTGATGCTAGGACCTCTGTATAGTGTAAACTCAGACTCATTTAGCTTATATGCAGCCTTCAGAGAGTAATTTGTTTGGTCGTTGCAAGGGTGCACAACAGCTGTTACACGGTCAGGAAACTCGTGCTAATCAATATGATTACTCATCCCTTCTCATCATATTCGTCCAACAGATGGAATGTGGAATATCGGCCCTCGAGCTCAGGTATATGCGGCCCAACAACTCCAACCAGAACCGAGAACTTGTAAATGTATGTCTCAGCTAGTAAAAGAATGTAGCTCGACCAAAAAAATAAAAGGGGACTCGTGCAGTGAAAAATTAAAGTTTCATTTCTATCCCTTATAAACTCATACGATGCCACCCAAAAATTCGAGGTGCTGCAAATTGGTAGTCGTGCCTATTTCTTCTTTACACTGAACCAAAAAGGAGCAGATCCGGCTCCCTTGCCCTTGGCGTTTAAAGAGGCGAGGGATGCAAATAGAATCCCTTCTATGTAATGACCCTCTCCTCCTGTGAAATCGAAGATTCATCACATGACGTCGAATTGGAGGGGAGATCCAAGGGGTCGGAGCGAAAAGGCGTCACTGGGCTGAAAACGAGTGATGGGAGATGGAGCATGCTGGGCGACAGGATTTCGGGCGGCGGAACCGCCCTAGTGGATATCCTTCCGTTCAGATTGAGGCGGAGAGGATTGATCCCCAGACCTATCTGGAGATTTCTCAAATTCTGACACCTTTTGTGCAGCTTGAAGGCGGGTTTTAGAGTACCCACTTTGATTCCAGGTAGTGAAAGATTTACTGCAGTTTCTATCCCTTAGAAACTCATGCGATGCTTCCCGCCACTCAAAATCAAAATTTCCAGGTGCTGAATATTTCCGCCACTCAAAATCAAAAATTCGCAAAAATTCGAGGCACTGAATATTGCCGCACTTAAAATTCAAAATTCGAGGCGCTGAATATTGGTAGAGGTTTGGTAGAGGTTAAGTGATTGGTTAAATTTTTTTTTTTAATTTAAGTGTTATTCTTGGATCATGTAGTTTCACTAGTGTCTAATTAAAAAAAATTAACAAAAACAAAAAAGATATAATTAACAAAAAAATCGAGGAAGAAGTAAATAAATCCAACTAAAAGAATTAAGTTCTAGATCATATCAAATGGAATACTAAACTAGCACAAACTCATCTAACTCCAACTATTTTGAATATTGAGTTTTCATATGACTAAGTTCCAATATTTGATATCTTAATGATTTGGTTAAAGTTGAGAAATGCGCCATACATTGGCAACCTCAAGTTGACTACCATAATGACTTTTAGACTATGCAATTATTTAATTTGATGATTTTAGTCTTTTGGAAACTACATGTAGTATTTTTGTCTCAATGGTGCCCATGCAATAAATTATTGTTGAGCAAGATCCATATTACTATAAATTAGATTTGGTGCTTGTAGGTATTTGTATGTTCTATGGGGCTTGGATATAGCCAATATGTATGTCTTTCTAGGGGAAACAAGAGATAGAGACTATGAAGAGTTGATTGGAGGAATGCATAAAACACTGATATTGAAAGGGATCGTCATTGATGGAAGTGAAAATATTTTGAGGAGTACTACGAGTTATGGAAGTGAAGATGTTTTTCCTTAAGAAAGTCCAAATATAATGTCAGTTATTGTAAGTGATGATAAATAAGAATTCAACAACCAATAAATAATTGCATCTCTACATTGGTTTGAGGGATAACTTTGCATCCTATCATATGTAGTTACTTCTCATTGTCATAAGTGGTGATAAAGAAAAATTCCATAGCCAACAAATAATTGAATTTGGATGCAGAGTTAGTTTATTGTATGTAGTTACTTAATCTCACTGTAATCACTTTTTGACATTTGTACATATGTGCATGAAGAAAAATCAAACCAATGATATATACTTCAAAGGAATCGTGAAATAAGTCTAATATTAATTATGAGCAAATTAGAACTTATGTGGATAATAAAAAAGCCCAATTTTAATCTAATGTAATAATTCCATCTGTAATATAAATGACTTCACTTAAATTCCCTTGATAAAGTTTCACACTTCATTGTCAATCAAGCAAATCTAAAAGCAAGGGACACATGGTTCATCAATTACCCTTACTGACAACTTAACTCAAACACTAGCATCTATAATTTTACCACATAGTTGCATAAACTCAAGGGCACTAGTGTGCCCAAGTAGTCATAATATAGAGGTGGGGAACATGATTCAATTTTGAAATGGTAGATCATAGCTGACAAAATAAGTAAAAAATTTCAATGGGACCATGTTTATCTAGTGAATATGGTGGCATGTCATTAGGCCAACCATCAAGATTCACTTCTTGATAGGCATAAATAAGAGGTTTGGGCAAAGGTGAAATTTATGGGTTAACCAAAAACTAAGTGTGCTGCATCCTTCCAAGCCATTTATCCCACAAGTGATGGCACCTGACATCTTAGGAAGAGTTGAAATGAAACCTTAAAAAATTATTGATACACACCCACAAAAGGAAGAACATACATTTATTGCAACATTCACTTGTCATTTACCCTAAAAGAAACATGGAGAGAATGATAATAAGGGTCACTGATCTATCCCTCTTGCATGCACAACTTCTCTACTCAATCAACCGCCAATCTAGGAGGCCTTACTAATAGAAACAAGAAGATGTAGAAATACATGAAAGATAGAAGGATAAATAGAAGAATGAGAATGAGCATACCTATGGAGTTGGGGTTCGCATCTCCATTATCATTGGGATGGACTTGGGTTTTGGGCTTCTTGTCACGATCCATTCATGAACACCTGCCACCACTTTTCACAAAACCTCATTCTTTATCTCTTTTCTCCCGACTTCTTTTATTACTAGGGACAACCACAAATGTAGATAGATATCTATAGCAACAATAGGCACCGAGGACATCAGAAAATTCCTCCCTCGCTCACGTTTTCCACTTTTTTTTCATTTGAATGCCTATTAAATAGAAATCTTGAACATGTCGAACACCTGCCACAACGTTTCATAGAACCTCCTTTTCTATATATTTTCTCATGAGTCCTTCTATTGCCAGGGACAACCCCAAATGTAGATAGATATATGTAGCAGATATAGGTGCCAAGGAAATTAAAAAAATCCCCCCTCTCTCACGTTTTCCACTTTATTTTTCATTTGAATGCCTAGTAAATAGAAATCCTGAACACTATGACGTGTCAACGGGGGAACTTGTTATTTTGGTCTTCTGTGGTTTTTAGTATCTGTGAGTTTTTGGTCTGATAGAGGTGCACGAAGGTGGTATTGAAGGATGTATCGCTGGGGGTGGCAGTGCTTCTGTGTGGAATTCTCCATTTTCTGGTGCTTGGTCTAGAAATTGGTGTGCTTGGTGGTTTGGTGGGTGGTTCTTGGTGTCTAGTGGCAACAGGAGAGTCGATATCCTAGTGTCGGTTGTGAGAAGCTTCTTGGGAAGTGTCAGCCTGGGGTCTGTTCCTCTCGCCTTCTCCATCTCCAGTTGTTCAAGTTCTTGCTGAGTTTCCCAACTGGTGGCAAGATGGTAGTTGGGACATAGTGTGTGGTTCCTTGAGGAAATTTAAGGGTGAAGAGAGATCTGGTTTTTGGGTGTGGTGGTAGGGGAAATTTCCAGTAGACCAAAATCTAATAACGGTTGGAGATGGCCCTCCTAGTTTTATCACAATGCGACCATCCTCGCGGCACGAGAAATCCTCACCCCCAGTCAAGAAATGATCTGTTGGCTCAGATGATATGGAAATAGTGGTGGTAGGATCGATGGAGCGCGCTGAGGTGGTAAGACCGTCGGTCACTCCCATCTTGCTGGTGTGGGAATGCGAGGCGGTCATGGTGGAGGAAAACATGCCTCCCGTGGTGGTGGAAGCGTAAGGTCACAACAAACGCAGCATCGAGGTGGTGGAAAGCAAGGAGGAACAACTAAATGGGGAACTTGTAGGCGTGTAGCTCCCGGCCTGCGATAAATTCAACATTTTTTTCTAGAAAACTGTCGGGACCTAATTGAAACTTTGATAGATCAGGTGGACACAGTAGAATGGGTTCGTAGGGAGGAGCATGTTGAGTTTATGGCCACTTTGGATAGGATGCACTACTTCCAGTGCCAGGTCAGGGAGCGAGTATTGGTGGTGGTCTAGCGAGGCCAAAACCACCTTGTAGAAAAAGTGGAAAAGTTGGACAGTTGGCTCGCACACTTCGAAGGGCATGTCCATTGCAACTTCCGTCCACCACCCCCTCTAGGAACAACCCTAGAAAACCCAGCTTCCATTACGTCGGATGACTAGTATGCTCTCATGTGTTTTTTATGTATTACATGTATTACATGTATTTTGGTGTCTTTGACCCTCTCATTTATGGATGTTGTCCTTAGCCTCATTTTTGTATTTTTTTCCCTTGTTGCAAACATTTGTCAACAAACATAGTTGGGGTGAGACCACCTATTTTTTCTTTGTTGGTTGTACATATTTTTCACTATATGATTGAATATAGACTTACAAAAAGAAATGATATGTTTATCTATTCCTTAAATGTAAATATGAAGATTTGACCTTAGATTTAAAACAAGGGTCACACTTTTAACATAAATTAATGAAGTTTAAAGATTAAACATTAGTGTAAATAATTAGATAGCTGATACATGCAATATTTATGTTAATTGTAGATGAATCCATTTGCAATGTTAAACTTTAGAGACAAAAGAGTATTCGGAATTTTAACAATATATATGGACTCAAAGACCCTTTTGTCTCTAAATCTTAACACTGCAGATGGATTTAGAGACTCATTTAGTGAAATGTAACACTTCAGTATCAAAATTGCGAATTTTCATTTATGGAGTGATACGATTAAAAATTACTAACATAAATGACTAATTCATATACTTTTTGTACTTGTTATTTGGTCATATTTTTATTCTTGGACTATAATAGTCATTTGCATTAATAATTATTAATTTTGTCACTTATTATCTAGTCATATATTTTAATCCTAGACTAAATTAGTTATTTAAGTTAGTCACTTTTACTTTAGTCATTTATTATCTAGTCGTATATTTTATCCCTAGACTAAATTAGTCATTTAAGTTAGTCGCTTTTAGTTTAGTCACTTATTATCTAGTCCTATATTTTATCCCTAGACTGGATTAATCATTAAAGTTAGTCATTTTTAGTTCGATCACTTAAAATTTCTCAAATTTAGTAGTATTTCACTTGAAATAATTGCAGTGACTAACTTTTTTAGTCACCTAGTCATTAATTTCATCATTTTCTACTAGTGTATGAAGAAATTGCCATTCTGCTACAACGCCCATTCCCAGTAGAAGGACATCATCCAGGAACATAAGGTGCATGATATATTGGTTATAAGAGAGTTTTATGCCTTTTATTTTATCATCTTGATTTTCTTTCAAAAGATTTGGTATGTCAAACATGTGTTCAATCTCTTTGACGAGAAAGGAAGATCAACCTTGAGAGGTCAAAAACCTTCCTTTATACACACACTACAACGACTCTACACCCATCAAAGTTTAAATATAAGTTATTTTCATGAAAATACCATGTACCAATGACTAAACCTCAACACAAATATATTTTCTTTGTATCCTTCTTTTTTGAGAGATCAAACACCTCTCCCTATACACACACATACAAGGGCTTTACACCCACCAAGGATTAAATATAAATTATTTGTATGGCAATACCATGCTCCATCAACTAAGGTGCAACATGACAAATGGATTTTATTCGTATTCATTTTCTTGTGGATTAGTAAAGATTCCATGTTTAGATATCTAATATGGCGATTTTGTGTGATAATTTCATTTGATTTTATAGGGTTATCATTACTTAAAAGTCTAAGGAAAAACGTCTTTAATAATATTCCTTTGTTGTGTTGGAAGTGAAGTCTAACCATTTGTGGATTTATGTGATAAGTTAGTTGTTGTTTTGGCCTTATATTGTGTTAAGAAAAGCAAAGTACACTACAGTGAAAGTTAGGTCGAGATATTTGTAGCATGTGGTTTCGTACTTTGGCACTTTTACATATACCTACCCATTATGAAGGTCACAGTGTTACCCTCTCTTGTGATGTGTACAAGTGTAACTTTCACGATGATGACATGATCCTTATTTAATTGTTCGTTTGTGATGAACCACCTTCCTTGAGTTGTTAGACTTTAAGAAAAAGCTTGAGATCTAATTGCGATAAAATAGCTACACTAGTAAGACAAAAGAAAGAGGAGAGAATGAAATAATAGTCAAATAAACTAAGTAGTTGAAAGACCAATTCAAATTCACTTGTATTACTTTTCTTGACTTTAGTATAACTAGATAACACTCTCATAGAGAGGATCAATGTGCACTAAGTATGGTTCTTTGTGCATGCACAACAAATAGAAAAACAACTCTCCCTTGGTTTCAGTTAACTAGGTAAAAAATGGAGTTGTATTGTCCAAAATAAAGTTTGATTCAACATTAGAGTTGGATAAGGATAGGGTGAGCCATATAAATAATTGATAAATGAAGTAATAACTCACATATGCAACTCCTAACTCAAGAACTCGGGAAAAACTCCAATAAAAGGCCTAAATTTCAAAAAATAAGGTTTTCTAGTGTAAAGGAATAAGAGGATAAGGTTATGAATAAGGTTTGTCCCCATAAATAGCAAGGAAGTGTGCACTTGTGTGTAACCACCCCTCCCATATTTACCCAATTTCATCGGTCTTCCAAGGTAAAAATGAGACAAATAGTTACCATGACATAACTCGACCTCCAAGCTCCTGTTAAGGAAGTGGGGCCTACAAACTGACTACAAAATGACAACTCACAACATCCCTCAGGGCTACAAGACACTCATGGGCCAAAGAACCACCCCAGGTGACCAGACCCTAAGTTGGGGCTCCTTGTCAATGACCTAGGCTCCCAACTACATGCATGGCAAGGCCTAAGTGTGGTTGAAGGCCTCCAAAAACATGCACAACACTGCCTGAGTGCAATTGTGACCCAAATTGTCCAGTTCAAAGGGTGCGGTCCCGATATCTAAGCCACAATTCCAATTCAGCCTCCAGACCACTGCCTAGAATTACTCGAGACTTTTCAAAATGATTATAGACATGGAAATAACGCTAAAATTTAAAACTTGAGTCAGAAACTTGACCTAAATAGGCCTAACCATGATATTCAATTCGTCAAACATATGGCGAACGTGTAAGCTACATGTCCTGAATGCATATATGATCATGGGAACTTGAAAGTTATTTGAGAATCAACAAGAAGGTATAATTCCCATAGTTTAAATAACATTTGTTAGTCCATGCATTCATCAATCATTCATACATTCATCAAAACATGTTAAGAGACATAAGAAATATACATCACATAACCAACAAATAACCAACATAAAACCAGCATATAACCATCAAATAACGAAAAATAGAAACTTTGGAAACTGTTATGAAACCAGCTCCAAAAATAGAAGAAAAGAGAGATCGACACCTTAGTGTTGAGATTCAACAAGATTATGAGCTTAGTGAAAAGAGTCGCCTTCACTAAGTGGGCTCGCAGGCTATTTTTGGCGCAAAGTCTATTTTTAGACATGTCGATCATATTCTATGAGTTGCAGGATGCTATTTGTGGAAGGTTGGTCAAGTTGGAAAAATAGATGGAATTCTATTTTAGACATATTGGGCGGAATCTATTTTTAGATTGCCAGTCTAAAAATAGATATGTCGAATATTATTAGCTCTTAATAATATTTGGACTCTAAACATTATCTTATTCTCTTGGACTCATATCAGATATGCGCTGTGGGCAGACAGGATTAGCACAAAAATAGCTACGGGAAAGTAACCTTTCCAACTGGGGTATGGTTTAGAAGTGGTGTTATCCATTCAGCTAGAATTGCCAGTAATGAAGCTGTTGCAAGACATGGTAGCAGAGCCAGACAAGAGAAAAAGGAGGAGAAAGAAGCTGGTGGAGGTACAGGAACAGAGAGATCAGGTGTATGAAAGGTCGGTCTAAAGACTATCCAATCCATGCCACCAGCAGATGAAGAAAGTATTTGAAAGGAAAGAAAGGCCCAGAAACTTGAAGGTGGGAGATCTAGTATTCCTACTGGAGAAAAGATATGAGGGAGGTGCGCAGCGAATCTACTCCTAAAGATCGACGAAGGCATGGAGTAATCATATGCATAATAAGTGTCTGAAGACAAGTTACTTCCTCACCCATATGAATGAGTGAGCCATCCTTCCTTACAGATTATGAGATTATGATGTATCACGTACTTCTACCAAGCTGCTTCTTGAAAGTGCCAGTGTCTTTTCACCAGCCTTAGTAACCAATCCCCATTTGAGTGAGAATGACGCGTATAAGCATCTTCCATAGTTCAGGGTAGTAGGAAGACCTACCTATGGCATTTCTTTCATAATTGACTTGCCCCTTGATCGTGTTTCGATATAAACCTTCCTTACCTATAAGATAAGATAAGCTGGATCGTAAGGCAGGACTCTAATTGATCGTATCGATATGGTAGGTAGGATGATAGGATGGTTTCTAGAACTGATGGCGGTGGTCGAGCCATGCTTACGCATGATGGCGGCCTTTATTCCCTTCTTTCTGAAGAAGCTGAAGTGTATGATGACTGAGTCAGAGTGAATAATGGACAACCAATGAGCCCAGCCGTTGCCAGTCAGGGGTGGACTGGAAATGGTGATAGAACGCGCTCAAAGGGCAATTGATACGGTTTGAAACATTAACTTAGGCTTCCCTCTTTCACTTCTTCACTTCAATATCCTTCACACTTCACATCACACAAGCACTGATTGCATTATATAAGTTATTATCCCACACACAATAAGCTCAACAACTTCTAGCTTCTTCGCTGGGAAGGGATAAAGGAAGGGTAAAAGTTTCTTTTTCAAAGCATGGATACAACTTAAAGGCTTTCACTCGGCTTTCAATACAACACTCTTTTAAGGCTTTCACTTACACTATGGACTAAGGCGAGTAGTCAGCGGACTGGGTAATCTGGGGAATGCAGACTGAATGCGTACTGGGCCTTCCTGGGTGATGGCGGTGGACTGGGCAGGCGTACGGAATGCGGGAATGCGAGAATGCTGGGGAATGCGAACTCGGACTAAACCACTATGGGGAACTTACAGATACTTCCTTCAATCGATCAATCACTCAGGACTGAAACTTGTCCGTGATTCCAGTCATTCTTTATATACGTAATTACGTAATGACTCGATAGCGGTAATTCGACATATTTCATTACGCATGTCTGCCGAGCAGCCGATTCTGCTTCATATTCGATTCGCGTCATTAGAGACGCTTTAGCAGATCATGCATATATTATATACGTAATTACGTCATTGTCGCTCTTATTCTCTCTACGCGTCATTAATGACATATATAATATATGCATTGTCGATCGAGCTATCAAAATACCATAATGACATATATAATGAATGATTGGATTCGAGTAGAGGTGTATTTATTACGATATTACTTAAGATGGAGAAGAACCATAGCTTAGCATAACACTTGTATAGGCTGTAAACACTGTTGTACCATATTCTATCTTAATGGGAATTATACTATAACTAGGATCACACATAAGTTTATGTTGGAATACTGTGAATCCCATAAAGGTTACTGCTAGCTAAACGCTAGAAGCTTAGTAATACAGGAGACATCATGTTGTTATTATATATGAATAGTACAAGCTTGTAGAGTCCATATTCATTATGGTTATTACTATACCCTTATTTGCATAATCAAGCTTTGTTCACAATCCTAAACTAATCAGTTCCATTAAGTTAATCAGAACAAGTAAGCATCAGACTAGTAGAATAGAGTAATAAAGCTTCATGATTAGACTAGTTACAATAGCTCAGATTATCATGGATACTATTGGTAACACGTAAACCGTACTTATGGAGATAAAGTATCCACTAATTATGTAAACACTGCACTGTGGAATAGAGCTAATTAGAGTAGTGTGAAAGAGCTTATAGCACTTGCCTGTACTTTAGACCTTACTTCATGTGAACAAACGACTGTACTAATTAGAGAGATATACGTGTGATTAAACTCCATAGAAGCCAATCAAGCTGAGTAAGAAACACCAATATTATGTGCTTTACATGAAGTTCATACTGATCACAGCTCTTTACCTCTTTCAACTAGTAATAAGGGTATACATACTAGTTATTGTTATGGAAACATAGACCTGTAGTAAGCTTGTTAGATTAGTGAACAAATCACCATTACCTTGACTCTTAAGCATACTGTATTTACGTAATGAATAGAGTTGCGATATCATAACCTGTACGATGAAGCTTAAAGTCATTTAATAATAATAAGCTTACTATGAGTCTTATTCAACAGCTTGATAGCTTAAGTAGTGTTATCACATTAATGAAACAGAGTTTATATTCACGCTTATATAATAATAAACAACCAATTGTTATAATGAGGCAATATGTCCTATAGACCAATGGGTTTGGTTACGTTTACATTATACTTATAACTTGATGATTACGGTCATATCTATATAACCAATGCACTGAGCTTGTAAAGCTATACTGATTCTAGATTACATGATGGATCTGACTTATACTAATATCGATACGTGCTTAGTTTCCATAACTATGAAGACTGAGCTAAACCATGCTTAGATTAGCTAATGAGGATACTGTACACCATTGAATGAATACCATGTATCTGCTTGAACTTACACAACTGTTTTGAGTAACACTGTGGATAATGAGTACAGTATCGCCCTAATTACATCATATTGAATGGGATTACAATAAACAGGAAAGGGTAACCTCCGCCAAGGGAAAATGGCCAATCTCGTAGGGTGAGCAAGCAAACTCTCGACCAAGGCCCGGTAGGGTGAGGTAGCGAACTCTCGACTAAAGGCCCGAAAGGGACTCGGCCGAGGTTACGAGGTCGAGGAGAGGGACTCACTATTCATATGGTGAGGATGCGCAAGCAGGCTCGACCACTATTTACCCACCCACCCCAATCCCTTTGTTTGAACGACTCCGCTCTTATCCCTTGGACGCTCTGATCCCTGACTGATTGGTCTTCGTGTCTTCAGAACCTCGCCCTCCCTCACCCCATACCCAAAACTCACATCTACGAAACACACGTTCCTACCTTGACTGGAAGGAATGATGAAGCGTTACATTTGTTGATATACAATTCGAGGATCATACGAAAAGAGTCCTCAGGGAGGTAGAGCCATTAGGGTCAGGAAGGGACTAGATAGATACATTCTGTGCTGGGAGGGGATAGAGCTAGGGAGAGGGCTATGTGCAGTTAACAATTAGGTGCTACCCAGAGGTGCTACTAACAGGTTATACTAACAGGGGCTATACAGAGGTGCTACCATGAGGTGCTACAAATGAATATGTGCTACCCATAGGTGCTAACAGGAGGTTATACCCAGAGGTGCTACGAATATATGCCACGACTATGTGAGCGATACCATCACACCCATTCAGAAAACCACCATACGTGAGATATGATGTTACCTAAGTATACACCATACGAAGGAAGGGATATCCCCCCCTTGCCCCACGAGCTAAGCAACTCACTCTAGCAACACATCTCGCTGCAACAACCAAAAGTAATGAGGTATCCCAACCGTCTGACCCCTTCCCTATGGCGTATGTAGTTTCTGCAGCTAACGATGGGTATAACGTATATAACTAGGCTGTTATGACATATATAAAGAGTATAAGATCTGACAAACTCTATTAATGGAGTGTGGGGTACATTGAATATAAAAATACAGCAGATATTGAGAAGAATTAAGGTAAGGTGCTGCATAAAAGGATGATCATTGCAGGGATGAGCATGGGTTGGTCGAGTGCATAGGTGGAATCCCCCGAAATGTCTCAGGGCTCAGGGTCCTTCCCCTTGGACCTCTGTCTCTATTGCGGTAGGGATATGAAAGATTGATCTGATGAAGGGATTTCGAATGGCCTGGGTTGTGCGATTCCCTATCTACCTTGTCACCCAGGACAAGGGATAAGAAGGTCCCGCCAGTAGTCCAAACGAGGGCGAGCGTACATTCAAAGTAAGTGGTGTAGACCCGTAATTTGGTATAGAGGATGGCTTTCCCTTATTCTTTCTAGTTAAAGGGTGCGCCAGTGTGTTCCTTTCTGGCCCAAAGTAATATAAGTGGGTGGTAAGCAGGCTAATTTGAGGTCCCTACCTGACGAATTACCATCTTATTCTACTTATACGTAAATATAAGTCGTAACATGAACACTCCGTAACTGGGCAAGCAAGCCATCCTGATGTGAGTTCCGAACAGAATCCAGTGCCTTGCCAGCACCCTGATGTTGAATTAATCCTTCTTCCAGCCACCTGATTGTGGCAGTAGGTTAATTGGATTCAGAGTATCATCAAGGCTCGGCCAAACCAGAAGGTAATATGTGGTACCTAGTATAATAAGGTAGGGTAAAGAGTAAAAATCCTAGTGTCGTAGCTACTGAGCATTATTCCTGGTTGAAGGCAGGTGTTGTTGGGTAAGGGCAGGCGGCACTCACTAAATAACCGCCGGTGGGTTTAAGGGAGTAGTAAGAGTAAAGGATAGAACCAGGTGGATAGCATGCTCGTAAGTAAAGGGTGACTAGCATGCCATACTACTATACTTATATTTTTGGCTGGCTTCATCACTGGGTTGGACACCACTCCCTCCATAGGTTGTTAGGTGAAGGCACTAAGATAAGGGTGAGGTTGTTTCATGCCATCACTCCCATCCCGTATAAGTAAGTATATAGCTGTACCTGGTAAGCCATTCATGGAGCAATTGGTATAGGGCATATAGGTCTGAAGGTGGGTCCCTTTAAATGGTAAGAGTAAAAGGTAAAGGCTAGGTTATAAGTGCTTCTCTGGATGTCCCTACAAAGAAGTATTTCTGGCTGAAGGACTAGGTTGGGGCATCCATAACAAAACAAAGGTAAGGCAAGAAAGGTTTAATATAGTGCCATACTAAAAAAGCATGATTTAAGCAAGTGTGATAAAAGGCATATTCTAGGTCTGGTCTGAAACCCGTCCATCCCATCCAACGAGGTTATCTGATGGAGGACCAAGGCCATCCAGCAGTGAACGCTTAAGTTCTGTACGATATCTACCTGCCTAAAGGGAAACCAAGCTTCTCGGGACCACCAGCCATCCCCCGCAGGAGCATGCTACTCCGTTCCTCGGCTAATAACCCACCCACTCACCATCCACCCATTACAATTTCCCAACAGACAAGATAGAAGGACCCAATGTTCCCAACAGCTGAGAGAAAAAGGACCACATCAATGGCCGAAAGAGAAGTCCCCTTACCGCAGACAAAAAGTACTTACTGCCCAACGAGGGAGACAAAAACCCATTGTTAATCCATAACCAAAAGATAGAAGTTACCCATAACGAGAGAGAATTCTCCCATCGTTCCTAGAGATGAAGAAGTAAGCTGAAAAGTGGGTAACCAAAGGTTGTCAAAAGGTGAACCTCCGCCAAGGGTGAGCCTGTCGAACTCTCGACAATAGGCCGCCATCGAAAATGGCCAATCTCGTAGGGAGAATGTCAAAAAGCTCCGCCAAGGGGAGGACTCCTTCAATCTGTCCCCTGCCCAGCTACAAATGGTATCGGAGAATATTATGGCAGAGGTAAGAAGGAAGTATGAGCTGAGGCCCAGACTCAATTCCTCCAACTTCAGAAGGGAAGAAGCATCAAGACATCCCGAGAATGCAAGAAAGGAGGTACCTAAGGCTACACAAATTCCCAGAAGAGAAGCCCAAAGCTGCTGATTTCAAGCAGCCAGCAGTCCCTATAAGAGGAGAGCCTAAAGCAGCTGAGCAACCTAAAGCATCATAGCAGCCGAGCGCCATTCTGACCAAGCCTCCCTATGCTGCCAAAGCTGCTAATGTGGGTCCACAAGTGCCTCCACCATTTGATAGCAGGTATGAACTTAGCAAGTTGAAAATTCCTATGCCTCTTTCTGAAGTTTGAAAGCATCCTACTCATAGAAAAGAGGTCTCTGCATTTTTGGGAATTCAAGAACAACCTCAGATACAAGCTCCTAGACCCCAGCCAGCCTAAGATAAGAATGCCTATCAAGTTTCCAATATGATTATATAAAGTAGAAGAATAACAACCTCTTGGAATCAGAACCACGCATGCAATACCCGCCCTATAGATCATAACAGGACCTGAAGAAGCTGAGCCAGGTTAAGCCGAGGAGCTCTGATTAAGGCCTAAGTAACCTAAGCTATTTAAAGATAGACACGAGGTAATCTCATTGAGCCGGTGGTTGCTTGGCCATGCAAAGATAGAAAAGTGGTTGTTGGAGGGGGCAGAGGTTGAAGTTGTAATGACCAGAGAGTTGGCTTACCCCACTCCTATTCCTAATGACATAAAAGCAAGGTGACGACTCGTTGGGACAAAGACTATTCCTTCCTTTGTAGTTGGTAGTGGTATACCGGATCAGCTCCTTAAGTTCCGATCCCCGTAGGAAGTTGGTATGGGGATCGGGTATTCTCTATAGCGAAGGGAAGGCTTATGTCACTATAGATCTACGTTAGATTCTGGCTGGAAGAGATGGCCAAATACTGGCACTGATTCGAGAGATGGATAACCAAATACTGATTCGAGAGAATGAATGATACCACTCAAATCCAATCAAAGGTTATACCTATCGGAAGCCTTCCCCCCTATAGTATAGTAGCTAAAACCCCCCATCTATACAAATAAAATAGGTGTAGCAGCATCTGTGACTATGTCTTTTTGGGTATCGGGTTATGGATGCACTTTCAAGTTACTCATATGGCTGGCACTAAACTCATTTGGTGGGGGGGAACAAGAAAGAATGGAAGAACAAAGAAAGCATCTCAGCCTTCCCCTTATGTCATGGGAGCAATTCTTCCTCTCCTGTTATTAAGGAACGAGCCTGCTAGCGCATCCTAACCCCTTCTCTAGACAAGTTATCGTACAAGGTAAAGGTAAAAGAAATCCCACTTTGTTACAGATAAATGCACTTTATCGCATGTTACTCCCAATCAACGATTCCCTTATATGAGCTCTTATCCTACGTTTCTTTCTACATACCTTTGATTTTTCCTAACTGCACTGCGTAATTACATAGGTAATATTTAAGGATGAACGAACCAACCCACCATTCATGACGAAACCCATAATATACCATTCATGACGACACTCATATGGATGTTGGGGCTTTCTATTAAGATCAAATTAGCGCGGATGCTCCAGTTTGCTTATTCCCCTTAGGGATTAGTGTGGATGGACATGGACGAAATCTTTGTTCTTCTTATTCATTA
This sequence comes from Pinus albicaulis, assembly GCA_034641835.2. Lineage (NCBI taxonomy): Eukaryota > Viridiplantae > Streptophyta > Pinopsida > Pinales > Pinaceae > Pinus > Pinus albicaulis. The sequence goes on from CM076581.1 coordinate 1,598,859,296, forward strand.
TCTCTGTCGTTTCTAGCAATCAATCCTCCCTCTTACCACCGAACTACCTACCTATTAGAATGAATTTTTCCTTCACCAATCACTCCAAACACTTCGCCTAAGAAAGGTCTGTCCCGGTTTTGATCCTGCGACCACTTAACAAACTTGGTTGACGAACATGGTTTATGTGCCTGTAGCAGCTTGTCGAGCATCTTAAAAGCTAACACCATCCAATCCATTTCAAATGGGATTTTTACCGTGGACGCATGAGCAATCCAACCCAATTCCCTTGTCCTTTTCCCATTCTCACTTCTGTCTGTAGGTTGGTAATAGGGGGCACTCTTACCCGTCCGTATTTTACCATTCATTTATTATCAAATTGCTTGTATTGTAGCACGACGCGCTGCTCCAATGGCTATGAGATACGACCAGCTCCACAACTTCTGGTTCCATATCTTCCAATCTAAAACGTCCCTTCTTTTTGTTACTATATGAATGAGATCTGCACTTACTTTTACACCTAAGATTCCATAACGAGTCTATGAAGCGTGATCAATTTTCTTTTATGGCGCATTACTCCCTGCATTGCATTCGGTTCTAGCTATTTCTGCACCTTTCTCGACCTGGACAACACAAATACGGATCCCCCTCACCCCTTTGGGCATTACTAATGGAATATCCCGACCTCACTATTTAAGTTCTATTCTTTCAATCGTTATATTAAAAGGTAGTTCCAATTTAGAGAAAGGGAGCCTTCGGCGTTTGAGGCCCTTCCAGTGTGATTTCGAACTAGCACATAGTCTTTCGAGAACGATTCTTTATAGTATCTTATTTTCGGTGGCAATACTTATTTCGATAGCAGCACGCCTGACCCATCAAATATAGGTTGTTCTTATCCATATGATGTATAGCACCTTCCCCTTCGGTCTACCCGAGAATAAGCCCGGTAATCCAGTAGAGTGGTATGGAACGACTTACAGTGGTACGCAACTATCTGAGTACGGGATTGGGGGAATCATAAGACACTCTTTTCTTACTACCCGAAGTATTTCATGGTTGGAGCACATCTATGGATTAGTTTCAGTGCTTGAATAAGGGTTGGCTCCCGGTACCCGATTGATCCCGATCAAAATGACTTGCAATGACCGCTGTAATGATGGGAAAGCAAGCGCCCTTTACCATTCAGTCTGGTTAGGATGTACCTCGATAGGGGGAATGCTTTCCACTCCACTCAGTTGTTTGGTTAATCATACCTCGGAACAATGGATATATTATGCGATGGCACTCCAATAATACTTGCTTGGTGAAACTTGAATATTGGAAAGAGAAAGAAATGTAACGAAGAATTTATCGATATGGTTTTCGGGCGGGTTACGATTTGAGTCGCATTCGAAATAAGCGTCATTTGTATACGATATTATGCATCGACAATTCGCTTACTCATGTGTTAATTGGCGATTGGTGACTTACTGATAGAATAGGTCCTTTGAGGGGAAGAAATCAATGGATTCAGTGACCCTTCAAAGAGCGGGTGAAGCGAGTAACTATTTCCTGTGCCGGGGATAGAGAGAGTTTGATTCGTTCGGCAGTGTTTCATTCGTTCAATTTGGAGAGTTCGGTTGTAAGTTGATCAGCATATTGAAATGAAATACCTTCTCTATATTTGGAATGCCTTATCCTTCACCATATTTGAAATGCCTTACCTGCCCTATCCATGAAATTCAATATGCGTTACAATCTAATATCTATTAGCAAGTGTTCATCAGTCTCATTCTATTAATAAATGATGCTGTGTTAAGCTGAGTAGAAATAGATGAGAAGGAAGCATCCTGCCATTAGCGTGTGTGAGGTGGCAGGACTGTTTCCTGGGAGAGTAATTAGCTAAAAGAGTTGGTCATATCATATCTATTTTGAGAATACATATATTTCTGCGATGCGTGTGTTTTCGGGCCCACACTCGGCCTGCCCCATATATATTGGGTTGGGAATATAGTTGAGAAGCGGAAAAAATACGTGCACTGAAAGCGGATCTGATGGTGAGAGGTGTAATAAGCTTACATTCCTCGGCTACTAGCAGTGTCATGGGAAAGATCATAATCTATATTGGAGTGGCTTATATTGGAGTGGCTGGGGGTGAATCTGTGTGTAGAAGTGTGAAAATGAGATACTAGGTCCCAATGGAGGTACTAGGACGGAATGGGTAGAGTCTCCTTAGTATGCTGGGCTGGGTGTGCTTGGAATCTACATAAAGGAAGTACTGACAAGGTCTATTCGGATATAAATAGGAGGAGAAATGCTCCGAACCAATTCCTTATTCCAAATAAGGACAACAAGTATTTCAACGTTCATTGTTCTCTTGGAAATACTCAAAACAATGGGTGAGGGTGTTAAGTACGGCAGGGGCATAGGATAGCAAGGAAAACTATTGATCCAACCTAGTATGCTCTGGCATAGCTTTTAGTTCCTTTGAAGGATCAGGAAGTACCTGGGATCACCCAATGATCAAACTGAAACAAAGGGCACGAGCCCGAAATCGCTGCCGTGGAGTTAACCCGTGAACGAGCTCAATTGAATCCATATCTGTTACTGATAGCTTTGAATGAGATCTGCTACTGGAACCGGGTAAGCTCGATCTCTAACTGTCTATAGGTAAGGATCAACTTGGTCAACTGCCTTTCTAGTCTTTTCGGCATCAAAGAAAATGAGCATGATTCCCGAAAAGAAGACTTTCTCATTTCAGCTCTCACAGGGACTATCACCACCAATAGTGATACTTGGCTGATTGATAGCGGTGCTTCTAAGCACATGACAGGGTCTCGAAAGGCTCTCACAGATTTGACAGAAAAAGAATTCTAAATACAATTGGAACTTGGATACAATGCCAAGTATACTGTGAACGGTGTAGGTTCAGCTTCATTCCAGCTAGAGTCGGGAGATTCTTTACAGATGAACGATATACTATATGTACCAGGTTGAAAGAAGAACCTTGTTTCCATCTCAGCTTTGGAAGACAAGGGTTATCAGGTTGCATTCATGAATGGAAAAGTGCTTATATGGCCTAAAGGATCGAGCATGGAGTCAGCAGGTGTGATTGGTGTTCGAGAGGGAGGCCTATACAGATTCTTGGGAAAACCAGTGCAGGCCCTGGTACATGACAGTGTCAGCTTGAATTCACTATGGCACCGAAGGTATGCACATATACACTATAGAGCTTTACCATCATTGAGAAAGGTTGTTACAGGTCTTCCAGAACTGCAAGTAGAGCATGATGGTATATGTAGAGGATGTGCACTTGGCAAGAATGCCAATAAATCATTTCCAAGCAGTAGTAGCAGATCAAAGGGCGCTTTGGACCTTATACATTCAGATGTATGTGGACCTATGACAGTGACATCCTTGAGTGGAAATCGGTACTATGTGATCTTCATTGATGATTTCTCCAGTATGCCTACTATAACAATGGAAGTTCAGTAGGTGGGGGTGCCAGTGGCACAGGAACAACCAGTCGTTGGATCATGCTGTGTGGAAACTGTCCTGTTGGATGGATGGACTACTTCCTTATTCCGATGTTAGTGCTTGTATTGGCACTTGTACTTAGACCAGTTGTATTCCCTTTTTAGCCTATGGAATGTTTGTGCAACTTACCCACAACAACCACCCTTCTATACTGACTACATGTACGTACGTGCGTGCTTGGGTTGGCACTTTGACCAGTCGTATTTACTTTCTTTTATAAGCTTAGCCCTTACTTATGCACGCATGCATTATGCTCTATCAACCTTGCGTCTTTGACAAACCTTGATAGGAACGGCTCCATTACCTTAACTTTGAGAGTGAACGGGCTTCCAAACTCACCACTTGCTTCATGAATTCGTTGCTAGGCTAGGCACTTGGACCATTCATTCATATTACTTTATAAGCCCACTTTATTTCTGGACAGCTGCGTTGGATCGTTGGAACTGCTTTTCTTTATAAACTAACTACAGCTCTTCTCAGCAGGCTGGCTGGTTGGAAGGCAAGACATCCCGAGAAGGTGGTTGGGTTGTAAAGTGAAGATTGGCCGGAACCCGGATAGAAGTGAACAAGCCCGGTTGGATAGAAGCCCGAATAGAAAATTGATTGCCCGCCGATCGGTCGGCAAGATCTTGTTGGAAGGAAGGGAGGTTATTGTGTCCTTCATCCACCCTCGGCAATTTCATAGTTGAAGGGAAGGTTGTTCATTCAGAGGGTAAGTCTTAGGTTCTAGGGATGATTGCAAGGTTAAGCCGTTCTTTCCTTCCCGTTCATGGGTAACACATAATGCATGTATTGTGGGTTCAGTTCATTGGTGACCTAACTCGCAAAACTTCCTTATTGCATTATATAAGTGAATACACCACGCACAATAAGCTAAGCACCTAACATGACTCCCCTTAACTTCTTCCGTCCCCATTGTCTGCTCCTCCGGGCCATCAAGCATAAGTGTAAGAATCAAATCAGTATGGGTGCACCCGCCTGACTAACAAACTTGGAATGGGTTATGGCTGCGAACTTCCTATGGCAAACTTCCTTCTTCGGATGTAGAGGGTAGGCTGGCAAGGGGTCGGAAGGTGTTTGGTCGGAGGTATGGTATGAGGGGGGCTGCTGAGGTTACAAAGTATCTCCAAAAAGGAGGCTGTAGGGATGAGTTATCAAAGGATAGTAAAAAGGGGCAGTATGGATGAGGTTCGCAGGTAATCTAGTTTCAGGAAGGTCCCAATAGGTTGACGAGGTTCCCAAGTAAGAGTGTAAGGAGGGTACCAAGGAGGTAAGAGTCTATAAAGGTTCGTTCGGAGCTTATTGGGCTGAGGCAGTGTGGAAGAGTGTAAGGAGGGTGCCAAGGAGGTCTGAGACATAGGTTCCAAAGTCTAGTCCCACCAAAGGCGGAGGTTAAGTTCCCAAGGCTGAGGTTCCAAGGTATAATCCCAAGTCTGATTTCCAAAGGCAATAGGAATGAGGTTACCAAGTCCCCCCAAGGGTGAGGTCTGAGGCATAGGTTTCAAAGTCTAGTTCCAAGGCAGAGTTTATAGGTTGGAGGGATGAGAGTCTAGAAAGAGGTGGACTGGCTTTAACATAACGGGTATGCTGTAACTCCTTCCTATCCTGCCATGGTTTCGCCTTTTTAGTTGCACCCACCAGGCATGGAGAAGTGGTTAGTTGCACCAGGTCATGCGAAAATTTGTAAGGTGGTTGCACCTCACTCAACTCTCGTTATGGGTTCTGGCATTGATCTGAATGGACTGCTGGAATGCTAGTGCCGTACCGTAAGCTGTGTGCCGTAAGCCATTAGCCGTAGCTTTCCGTGTGCTGTACTGTGCTGGGTGTAAACATACGCCACTAACCGAATCAAAGCCGTTCACTAAAGCCGTTCGCTGCGCACATAAAGCCATTCACTGATGAAGAGTGGTTGTTAAGCCATTAACGGCACAAGCTATGATAGCATTATATATGTGCATATACAAGCACAATAAGTTAAGCACCACCAACCTCACACTATTTATTCACTTCGGCTCCTTCCCTTTGGCTCCTTCCCTTTGGCTCCTTCCGCTCTGGTTCGCTCAGCTTCCACCATTTTTCTTTCAATCAATCATTTGTCCACTCCTTCAACTCAAAAACAGGAAATCTATAGGATCTATAAAATAGATAGTCTTTTTTCAAAATGGGATCACTAAACTATACACGCCACAATCCCATATTATAAATAGGGGAAGGTCATTCTTTCAATTAGTCCTCGTGATCCTAAAAAGGATCCCTAAGTTGTTTAGAGGGTTGCCCAAAGGCGGTGTATAGGGCATAACCAGTAAAGCTTACAAGTAAACAAGATATGGAGATAGTGACTAAGGTTGCAATTTCCATTATTAGGTGATCCAAATATCATGGTATGTTTACGATATAATAACAAAGTGAACAGATCTCAACCAATACAATAGTTTCTATGGCTACACAGACCATTGATGATACTTCCAAAACTACGCCAAGATCAATATCAATCTCACTAGAAGAAATGAAACACAATTAATTAGACGATGCACTCTATGAAGAATTATATGATGCATGCTTGTTATTTGATGTGTTCTGTATATTCATAATTCTGTAATGTAATGTATATAATGTTCCTAGCTCATTGAGAGCTAAGAAAGCATGATGCAAGGTGCTGACTCACCACCTTCTTAACATCGAAACAAGCATGCTACTAAAACCTAATGAAATCCCTCCCTAATTTATATAGACCAAACTAGGTGATTTTATAGAGGAAACCATTCTGCATTCTCTAGATGAAATAGAAATAGAAGGGTTAATAATTTGAATCGAATACTTATCGAAAGAAAACATCTTTAGTAGAAGGATCGACTAACAGTCAATATTGAGTTGAAAGCCAAAACCCCTATTGATAATGATCTTTGGAGTTATGTCTTCTCTTTATGCTATCTCTAGTTTACGACATGAGACGAGGCACAGAGTGGATGAGATGCCTCTTGAGAGGATTATTTAAATATCGTCACCAGTTGGGTAAGATAAGCACTGCACTGCTAGGCTATGCTATATGTAATTAGTAATCAAGATGTAATAGTAATTAGGAGATTCTTGAGACCAGAACCTTTAGTATAATAGGGGGATCGGGTTATTATTTATAATAGCTTTTGACCTAACCGCTACGCGCCTCGTTATGCTGCTCCCTTTGGAACAACTTGATTGGACTTATTATGCTTTGGAAACATAAAAACCCCACCCGCAGTATGGTGGTGTCCTGCGGAGCCCGAGCTCGAAGGGAGGGAGGCTGGATCAATCACTGGAACAGCTAGCTTTTCTCACTAGCACTGCTCACTGGAAGGAAGGCAAGCAACCCAATCAGCACACTGGAACGATTGCTCACTGCTACTTCTTATCACTCGCCGATGACATAGATAGGTGGGAGTGGGAATTTGAGGAGTGGGAAGGTGGCTTTTTCAAATCGGACCTGGGAAATTGAAGGGGCGGAGCGGTTTCAATCCCAGTTTATTAAGATACATTATTAGAGCTTTTGACTGGGACATCTTAAAGTGCAAGGGTGGACCATCCATATGAGAAATTAGGTATAGTATTGATGGATACAATTAACGTTACGCGGCTGGGCTTGGATAGAGCTGCTTGGAGACACACACTTGGCATTGGGATATTACTTATGTTATTATACCAGTCTTTAAGCCAGCGTGTTATTATATATACAAAGAATGAACAGCCTATAGCCTAGTTGGTCGATATTCGAGCTTGGTCCATACCCAGAGCAGAGGGTTCGTCTGTTTACAGAGCTTGGGACCTCCGACTTACTGACCTTACCCTTATCCGACCTTACTTAGCTTACCTTTGACTTACTGACCTTATCGATGTTAATCCTTATAGAGCGTTCATGCTTCCATTGCTTAGGGTTCACTTAGACTGAAACAGCTTTGTTGGTCAATTATAGTTGTGCTTTCATTTAATTTTTATTACTCCTTATGCTTAGACAGTATAGATAATGTCCATGTCCAGAAGCTACACTTACACTTTTACTTATTCTATTTTTACTTACCCACTCCCTTACTAAGCTACCCAGAGATAGAGAGAGGCTTTATAGAGCTATTATTGAAAATATTTAGATTACTTTCTATTTTCAATATCTATTTTCATAGAATCTGGGTAGATAGGTTTCCCCTTTAGGCCGTGATTGAGCCTCCCCTTGGCTATGAGGTTGAGCGTGGATCTGCATGTTTCCGTGGCATGGATGGAGGATCATAATCTAATCCTTTTGCAGAGTCCGTGGAGTGGTAGTAGGTAGTAGAGTGCTCAATGCCGCATGAGGTGTTAGGTAGTGCTAACCATATCCGCATGAGTGTCTCCGGGGGTGTGATAGAGCGCGTATCAGAGGCAAGCGACAGCAACAATATAGAGGATAGTTTATGATACTGATCTCTATGTAGCTGAGATGATCAGGTGATTTAGGCTGATAGTGAAGCCATATCGTCATCGTCGTTCATGGAGATCCATTCATTAATCAGAAAGATACAGGAAATATCCAAGTAGTGCAGCAGAAATAAAAGCTAGTTCTATCTCCCCAAGTTTTGTACTTAATAGGGTTGGTACTGTACTGGCACAATAACAATATAAATCCCCCATTGTCAGGTCAAACCACGAGGGCCATAGGCTATTCTGATCATATCATAGGTAAAAGTACCTTAGGTGCCTAGTCCCATTAGTCCCAAAGTGCTCAGGAAGTTCCGCTAGCAGCCGGTTCAAAAGCCGGTGTGTGTCACATCCTTGTCATAGTCCCCCTTGCCATAAGCTGCCCATATAATTGCATATCTACAATTAAGTAGATCATGGTGTAATAAGCCTTCTGACATAGGCGTCTATGTTATTGCTCTGACAGCCTCCCGAGGGGATTGGGGGTATAGCGAAGTGATATAGTATCAGTACCTAAGACCCCACTTGTTGGAATGTAGATCCCCCCGGGCATTACCAGCATGAGAGCCTGTGTAGGCATCCATATCCCAATATGTGAGCACTATGATTAGATCTGATAGAGTATTTATATATGAGCTCGCATGGAGACGTCCTCGCCCTCCTCGACCTCGTAACCTCGGCCGAGTCCCTCACCTCTATGAAGAAGGTGAGCAATAAATCCCTCACCATATGAATAGTGAGTCCCTCTCCTACTGTCGAGAGTTCGTCCCTCACCCTACCGGGCCTCGACCTCGTAACCTCGGCCGAGTCCCTCACCTCTTTGGGGAGGTGAGCGATAAATCCCTAACGGGCCTCACCATATGAATAGTGAGTGACTCCGTCCCTTTGGGCCTTATGTCTTTAGAGCCCTACGTCCTTGCTTGCTGGGAAGTCAAGCCATACTGCCTGAACTCCTGCTGCCTTAGGTGCCCCAGCCTACGGTGCTTATGCCTTTGTTTCTGTCTTCGCTCTTGCCTATGCCTTAGCTACCAGTCAGGTGGTTATGGGTAAACCAAATAAAAGAGAACGGTGCTTACCTTTCATGGCTTTTGGATGGCTCCTCTTGTCCTACTGATCTATGCTACCTCGTATGGTGCTGTCTTTCTCGCTGGGTGCTTTTCTACAGGAAGCATCCCAACCAACAGCTTAAAAAGTAGCCAATTTCATATCCTTTACCATCATTTGGTAGTGCTCCTACTAACTTATATATCGCTAAAGGCTGCGAGGTCTACTGGTTATAAATAAATGGCTTCGGGCTTTGGCTCTTGTTGTGATTACAAGGATGCTGGGTCCACTGTTGACTCGAATTCTGGTGAGTAAACTGAGGTTCAAATGCATCTGGCTAACTAGCCACCTTTCCTGCTGCTCCTGCTACCACCTCTGCTTATATTGCTATTGGTAGTGCTGGTTCCAAAGCGAGATCCAGTTTATGGAAGCTCCAGTTTAAGCGCTTTATTCAGAGCCATTTGATGATGCAAGTGATTCATAACCCGTTGATCCAATTGCCCGTGAACCAGCGAAGGTATGAAAAGGTTTTAGGTGCAAGTACTTCTAATTCATGGTGGAAGGAGCACCAGTTTCAACAGCATCGTAGCCAGATCCTGTGCCCGCATCAGAGCAAGCAGAGGTGGAGGCAGGCGGTAATGCGGGAAGAAAGCGGTGATAAGAAAAAGCAGGAGGGAGGTAGAGGTGGTCAGTTCAGAGAAGAAGATAAGCAGCAGTTTAGTAAGCAGGTAGCAGGCAGAGTAATAAAGAGGTGGGTGGTCAGTGAGCATGCGATACGCATGCATAAGTGGTAAAGAGGTGGTAGAGAGGAAGCTATCTGGCTGGAGTCTCCTTCTCGGTCGGTAAGAGTTCAAGATAGTAAGAGTAAGAGGAACCGTCTGCCTGCCTATTCGGTCGGTTGGAAAGGAGTAACCGTTCCCTCCCTTCTATAAGGAAGAAGATCAGGTCTCAGGCATGGACCTAGTTAACCTCGTTAAGGTGCTGGGTCTGGTAATATGCTCTCTATCCTTGTCGTTCTCCGAAAAGTATCTTGTGCCACTAAAACAGTCCATAAGATCATCCATTCTTGGCAATGGAAATATGTACTTTATATTTCTCTTCTTTATAGCTTTAGAGTCTGTACACGTTCTATAGTCTCCATCCTTATTTTGTGCTAATACTGTAGGTACAACACAAGGGCTAAAACTTGATATTATCAGGCCTCTATCTAGCAGCTCTTCAACCTGTCTATTAACCTCTTCCTTTCTAGTGGGGTCATCCTATATGGTGCTTTGTTAGGCAAGATTGATCCAGGTATAAAGTAAATCTGATGTGAAATTGATCTAGTTAGAGGTACTCCCATTGGCATATCATCTATGATGATCTCCTTGTATTTATCCAAAAATTCTTCAAATTCTACTGGCACTTTTTTTATCTCCTTCTTCTCGAACCTTCTTTGGAACAACACACTCTTCATTCCTTGCCTGAGGAAGGGATTCATCGCTTGCTCTTCCGAGAGCAAGGACAAGCGACTTCGTACCTTTATAAAGAAATAGTATGTCATGGTAATGAAAGCCCAGTTAGATGAAGCTCAGAAGGAAATTAGAACGATGGCGGCCTTTAGTTGAGAGTTCGGCAGGCTCACCCTGAGAGCCAAGATTATCAGATTAGAAAGATATCTTTATTATGGTACGATCGATTATTCCAAGCCTAAGGCGAACATAAAAAGACACTGAATTCTCCTTATTTTACTGGGTTTATATGCTCAGGGCTGCTGAGGGCTTTAGCTAAACGCACCTTGCCCTCCTACCTCGGTCTCGTCACAACTCCGTACCTCGATCTCCTGATGGTAGGTCAAGTCACTGAACGTGCCTCACCCTTCTTTCGATATAGCCCAACCCGTAGTTGACTTACTATTATGATTGTTTAAGGTGGAATAACTTGAGCCATACTATTAGGAGGTTAGATAGGCTTCACTCCCAGGCAGGCATTGACTTGGTGCGGCGCCAAGGATGCTTCTTTCATTCAATAGGTGCTGGGGTTGCTGCTCACACTGCCGTGGATGCTCATGGTGATGTCCTTCCTTGGTGCACTTTGATAGCCGCAATTCATTAATTTATATTCAGGTAGTTCGTACGAACTTATACCAGTGAGTGCTGCCTTATGGTGCTGCTGCTTAGCTGGTACCAAAAAAAGAATGAATGCTTTTCCATAACACTGATGATGCTATGCTGCTACCACCGAAGCTGGTGTCGTTGATGGTGCTTAGCTGCTGTTTGTGCTGTTGCTGATGCTGTGGTTAGGTCAATGAGCCATGTTTGTTGTTGCTAAGGCCTGAGATACATATATAAGCAGCTACCCATTTATAAATGACCTAGTGGGTCCCGATCCATGCTACGATGAGTGAAAGATGGACCGGCCATAGCGCATATACTACCCGTCCTTCTACCTGCCTTGCCTCATTCTCTATCCTTTCCGCCTCTACGCTCTCTTACCTCCCTAAGCCGCTGCTATAACTGACCTGTCGAATAATAAGCCGTAGGTCAATTATGAAGTGAAGGCACGGAGTGGAGGGATAACGTCCCTTACCTGACCGTACCAGCAAATAAATAATGGCCCCTTACCCCCTATGAGCTCTCTGCCCTGCCTTCTACAGCCCTACCTGCACCCTTCCTTCTCTCACTTCCGATGCTCTACCCCCCCTGTCATATGACCTCCAATAAGGAGGTGAGTCTTCACTCCGCTAATGAGGCGAATGCAAATATTGGTTCAAAACCACCAACCGGTGGATTTCACATAAATAAGAAAGTAACTCTTCAATTGGCAGAAACACTTCATTCACCTTTGCGCAATTATCCTGGATTTCATCTACACGAACGGACCAACTTAGATCTCACTCTCTGAGAAGGAGCAGCTCTTGCTGTAGGGGGGGCTAGATATATTGTTCACAGTCAAATACCATGTCAACATGCATCCTGGCTTGTCAAACTTTGTCTTCTAGACGAAGTCATCGAACTTAGACCTACCTCTTTTATTACAATTGCTACGAAAAGCAGGGCCAGATATAACCACCGTTGTATTGGTCCGGCCGAACGATGTTGCGACACTTTCTCTTATCACTTTCCGGAGGCTTTATATTAATGATAACACTCTAAAGGCCTTTATTTTGTCTTGTTTTTGGGGCAGGAAGCGACAAAAGCTCGATATAGTAGTAACTCAGTGCAAAGGATGGAATACCCTCTGTTCCCAGCTTATGTATGCCGGATAATTCATAAATCTTATTCTGGAGCACAAACTTCGAAGAAGTAGCTGCCCGGGGCGGGGCTTGGCCAGCAATACTAAAGTAGAACCCTTTTTCAAACACGTTTGGAAAACAGAAATAAGAGCCCTAAACAATAGCATTAATTCTTTTCACTATATGGTATATACCTTATACAAAGTGATGAAACTCAGTAGAAAATGTGTGAGGGATGAAGTTGGAGCGGCACCCTTGTGACTTGGGTGATTGTACATACTTAAGGAATCAATAAACACCCAATTAATATAAGAAGTGTCTTCAGAAAAGGTCCTGTCGCATAAGAAACATAAGGGGCGCAGCAGCTGCCGGGTTGGTGTAGCCAGCAAGCAAGCGAGAAAAGCAAGCCTGCAATCTAGCCATGTAGGAAGCCCGTAAGTAAGCCTCTTTCTTTCACCTGCCGCCGTGTTAATTTCTTGTCCCACCAGCCTGTGTGGTCGTTGTTTCTTGGACCAGCCTAGTCGGTTTTGACTAGCTTCAATTTAGTCCCAGCTAGCAGTAACTCTAATCAGCAAGTTATAATCAAGTAATAAATAGAATTAGTCTGGATACCCTTCGATTCCATGATGCAAAGTTGATATGTTTCAATGTCCTCGATCAAATTGGTAGTTTCCAGTCGTTTGACAAGGTGAAAGGTACTATCCTAGACTGGTTGTTTCAATTACTTCATAATCATGTAATCTTGTTGCTTGGTAAATAGTCCAATATGTAGTATTTAAACAAGAGAGTTCTCCCTGACTTCTCTGGCAATCTGATCTTGCAATGCGCTGACTAATCTATCTTGCTGCTTCATAAACTGAATGATCTATCTTGCAATGAATAAATAAATCAATGGGTAATCTTGCTCCTCAATGTCTTGCAATGTAATTCCCTATGTTGCAATGGAATTCCCTTTTTATGTCTTTCTGATTAATGATACCAAATATTGCATGACGTAACTGTCAAGAGGATCTCCTGTACACGCTAAGAAAAAAATCTGTGTTTCCTTGCAGAAAAATATTTGAAGCCTTCAAGGCTAGAATCACTCCCGAAAGAGAATTAGTAAAGGTTGACCAACTAGTTCAGGTGTCTCACTGCGGTAGATGTACCCGCAGAGAAAGCCGGGGAAATGCGGGGAAATGGTTTTCAAGTTGTAAACTCTTCTCAATTAAGGGTCACTCATTGGGAGTTCATATTAACCAAAGGACCAAAAAAAGTCAATGACATGAGTTTCTGATTTCACTTCCAATCAATTCAATGATCAGGTTCTATCTTTTCTCCTACCCTCAAAAAGATGAAGTATAGAAAGAGATATACTTCAGATTGATTGTCCAAATCAAAGTCTTTTTGCAAGGTAACTATCTCAGTTCCGTATAGAATTTTTGGAGAGTACTCTCTGAGTACTTCACATCTTTAGGATCTGATGCTACACTGCTGAGTTCTCCCTAGTTTCCATCATACGCGAGAGAGAAGGCCCCCATCACAGGATACCCGAGAGAGGGAAGTCCCCCCATGTTCCCACCAGAGGACATTGAGAGCCATGTTGTTTCCATATGAGCATATTGATTGAGCCATGTTATCAACAGACGATCTTTATTTATATATTCCCCATGGTGCCTTGGAACGGGAGCAGGAGAGATTGAGTTCCCCAAGTCGACGCCATACGAGGAGAGGGAGTTCAAGTTGTCACCTTACGAGATATCGATTGAGTTAAACGGGTTGAGAACTGAATCTTCTTCTGATGCTGCTGCTTAAACTGCTACGGGTAAAGCTGTTGGTTCAACTGATGCTGATTGAAATGATCCTGGAACTGCTGCTCCTAGACCTGCTCCTGGGTCTACTGCTACTGCTTGTGCTTATGGAATTATAGCAGGAATATTCTTCTATTTTATAGTGTTTGTTCGTATTTACTTGCCTACAGGAAGACTTTATGTTGGGCAGCTCAGTTGTGATGTGGGATCGTGGGAACTTACTTCTTGGATTTACTATTTACTTATAAGATCTTACACACTTGGGTTGGCACAGCATGGGCTATTACCCCTATTATGCTTAGCTTGCCTTTAACCAACAACCCACCTTTTACCAACCTATATTTCATACCTAACTTACCCCCCTACTTACTTATGCCCCAACCTAGTGCTTCAACCATAAATCTCAGTAGGATAGGCATTAGGATATTTACCCTTTACCCTACCTTGCCTTATTAATTATTCTGGGTACCACTATTACCTATTGGTCCGGCCGAGCCTTGGCGATACTACTCAGCAGTAAGTGCACAAATGTGGCACAGGAGCTGACAGAAGGAATTACGCTATTCCTGAGGGTTTACTAGAGCTATTGCATGGAGGAATTCAGTTAGAACTCATGTGACAGAGTTTGGTGGAGTTATAGAAGTAGTTGGTGGAGTTGTGTTCAGTTTAACTCAGTTGGACACAGTTGAGCTAGTTGTATCTAGTCTAATTGATTGATACACTAGTGAGAGTGGTGTGAATTAATTAATAATTAATTCTCTAAATATTAACTCATTAATCAACTGAAGAATACATCAGTTAACTACAGTGCATGGACAGTTCAGTGGAGACCAGTGGAGAGGTAGGTGAAAGAGCAAGTGTGACTATCAGTTGTGACTATAGTGATGCATTGATTGCATCCAACACTCAGTGGATATGCCAATGAGGATTGCACAGTGCAAGACAGGTGGATTCGAGTTCATTCAGAGCCATTCTTCAGCAGGGATTGCATAGTAGAGGCAAGCTAGCAAGTGGCAGAGATCGGTGCATGGATTTGCTAGATCAGGGCTTGATTAGTGTGTAGCAATTGTATTGTACTGATAGCTTGTGATAAGCTTTGTATGAGGATTGTTACATGATCTATATGACATATATTATATACAGATAGTTGGGGTTTTTATCTTCAGGCTTTCCCCATAAAATCACTTTGTTAATGTGTGTGAATTTTTATGGTTTCATGTGTGCATTTCAATTGATTTAATTTCCGCATGTGATGATCAATGGTGGAATAGATTCTGTATTGTGCATGAAGTTAAAATAGTGTGTGATAAGGAGAATCTTGGATATATAGCACATTATTTATATAATTTCTACATGGTATCAGAGCGATATTGATCAGAACATATTGCAATTATTGAAACAGTTGAGTTTTGTGCTGGTGGAATTTGAATTTGCAGCAGTGTTTTCTTAGTGTCGAAGTTGAGCATTCATTGAAATGTCTTTCAACAGATTGCGATTGGAGTATGCCCTTGAGGACAGCTCAAATTATATTTCATGGAAGGACAGGATGGAGGCGGTGCTGGATGACAATGGGTTGAAGGAGTTCATGGATGCAGAAATTCCAAAACCTGCTTCTAGCGATGCTGCCGCACTTGACGCATGGAAAAAGAAGACAACAAAGTGTCGAAGAATTCTGTTGGAAGGTGTGAAGGATCACATAGTGTCCAGCCTTCATGGTAAAGCTTCTCCATTCTTGATGTGGAAAGCTTTGACATATTTGTTCCAAAGCAGGAGTTACCAGAGGAAGTTGGCGCTCAAAGACAAACTCAGGAAAATAAAAATGGAGAAAGGAGACAGTATACCCAAGTACCTCACGAAGTTTTTCCAGTGCAGAGATGAGCTGGGAAGTGTGAGGGTTACTGTATATGAAGAGGACTTGGTGAGCTTGGCTCTCCTTGGGCTACCGAAGAGTTGACATAGTTATGAGGACTCTGTAAATGGTCGAGAGAAATTTCCAGGATGGGAGTGACTTTGGTCAGATCTTGTGCAGGAGGAGATAAGGTGGGGTACCAGGGATGGATCTTCATCAAAGAATGAAGATGAAGAAAATTGCGCTTTGGCTGCCAAAGCAAGGAAAGGGAAAGGAAAGAAAAATCCTTCTTAATCTGGTGCAAAAGGCAAGAAGCAGGACTTGTCCAAGGTGAAGTGCTTTCACTATCACCAACATAGACATTACGCCACTAATTGTCCACAGAAGAAGAAAAATAAGCAGGCTGCTGGATTTGCAGCTGGAGAGGCCTTAACCTCGCAGTTTGAGCTGGATTTTTCGCTGATCGCATGCTTGGTCTCAAGTGTGATGGGATTAGTGTGGTTTCATGATAGTGGTGCGTCTTTCCATATGATCGGAGACAAAGATTTGTTTACTGATCTGCATGAGAAGGATCTTGGAGTGCACATCAAGATGGGCGATGATGGTAGATATAGTGCGACTGGTATCGGTACCATTTCCTTTGAGAGGGAGTCTGGTAAACCTTTCATATTGAAGGATGTAATGCATGTTCCGGGATTGAAGAAGAATTTGATCTCTGTGGCGATGTTGGAAGACAAGGGATATGATGTTGTCTTTAGCGAGGGAAAGGCTTTCCTGCGCAGTAAGACAACTGGTGAAACCCGGAGGATAGGGGTTCGAGTTAAGAACCTTTATCAATTGCAGGTAGATGGCTGCGCAGCAATGGCAGGAAAAGCAGAAGGAGTGGTGAGCTGGGATGAGGGCGAACTGTGGCACAGGAGATTGGGCCATCTTCACCATGGTGCTTTGAAAATTTTGCAGCAGATTTCTACCGGGATTCCCAAGGGTACACTTGCGCAGTCAAATCAGTGCAAGGGATGTACTTTGGGAAAATTTTTGAAAGCCACCTTTCATGAGAAGGATAGTCGCGCCACGACGATCCTTGAGAGAATTCACACAGACATGTGTGGACCTTTCTCAGTAGCTTCGACAGCAAAGCACGGGTATTATGTGATATTTGTTGATGGTTTTTCTCATAAGTGCTGGATCTTCTTCATGCAGAAGAAGAGCGAGACATACTCAAAGTTCTGTGAGTTCAAGGCACTGATTGAGAAAGAGTTGGGGAAGCAGGTGAAGGCTCTTAGGAGCGATAATGGTGGTGAATTCATCTCTGGCGAATTCAAAGACTTTTGCAACGTAGAAGGAATTCGAAGAGAGCTCATAGCGCCTCATAACCCACAGCAGAATGGGGTCGCGGAGTGGAAGAACATAATGATTATGGGTGTTGCACAGGCGATGTTGCATGATCAGGGCCTTCCCATACACTTGTGGGATGAAGCATGCAACACTGTGGTTTATGTGCAAAACCGTTGTCCTCATAGAGTGCTTGGCATGAGTACACTCGAAGAGGCGTTTTCTGGTAAGAAGCCTGATATTTCTCATTTGAAGAATTTTGGCTCACTTGTTTACATTCATGTGACGAAGGATGCCAGGAAGAAGCTGGAGCCGACCGCAGAGGTTGGGATATTTGTGGGGTACACAGAAACACCCCACAACTATCATGTGTATTTTCTAGACAGTCGGAAGACTGTTGTGCGATGGGATATCAAATTTCATGAGGAGAAAGCCATGAAGTTGTCGCTTGAGAGGGAGCTACACTTACATGTAGATGAGGAGCTATTAGTTCCTAAAGATGAGCCTCAGAATGCGGATTAGCCACAAGAGGAGGTTCATGGAGTGGAAGAAACCACTCATGCAGCGCCAAACATCAGAGGGCGGAAGCACACTACAGAAGTTGAGTGACTGAATCTAGATGCAGCGCAGAATATAGGAGCCCCTACATCACAACACAGACAGAGACAATCACCTGACCAATTTACTGGATACATGGCTCTGATGAGCAAGTGTATCGTGATAAAACCATCTTCTTTCGAGGAAGCTATGGAGGACCCTACATGGGTAGATGCCATGGTGGAAGAGTATGATTCGATTGTCAGAAACAGCGCATGGGAGATTGTCCCAAGGCTGGAAGGGAAATCAGTGGTAGGTTCGAGATGGATCTACAAAGTGAAGGAAGCTGCTGACGGGAGCGTCGAGAAGTACAAGGCAATATTTGTTGCCCGGGGCTTCTCACAGATTGATGGGATAGACTATGAAGAAACCTTTGCACCTGTCACAAGGTATTCTTCCATACAGACCATCCTTGCTCTCTCAGCGCAGAT
This sequence comes from Pinus albicaulis, assembly GCA_034641835.2. NCBI lineage: Eukaryota > Viridiplantae > Streptophyta > Pinopsida > Pinales > Pinaceae > Pinus > Pinus albicaulis. The sequence goes on from CM076581.1 coordinate 1,598,877,470, forward strand.
GGGTTGGCACATTCATCAGATGGATGTGAAGACTACGTTCCTCAACAGAGTCATTGAGGAGGAGGTGTACATAGAGAAGCCTGAAGGTTTTGAGATCTTCAACAGCGAGTCGCATGTGTGCGGGCTCAAAAGAGTGTTGTATGGGCTGAAACAAGCACCTCGTGCTTGGTACACACGGATAGACAGTTATTTCACCGGACTTGGTTTTACCAAGAGTGAGGCGGATCCCAACCTGTACTAGATTGTGGTTGAGGGTAATTTGTTGATCATTGTACTTTATGTAGATGATTTGATACTGACAGGTGATGAACTGTTGATACACTCATGCAAGGCTGATCTTGCAAAGGAGTTTGAGATGAAGGACTTGGGCCTCCTTCATTATTTCTTGGGATTGGAAATTTGGCAGCGGAAGGTTGGACTATTTGTGTCTCAAGGCAAGTATGCCCGGGAGATACTGGAGAAGTTCAACATGCAAGGCTGCAAGCCTATCGACACTCCTCTTCCTGGTGGTTGGAGGAAAGAGGATGCTACGTCAGCAGAGGTAGTGGATGCCACTGTTTATCGACAGTTGGTTGGTTTGCTCATGTATCTAGTCAATACATGACCAGACATATGCTATGCTGTTAACCAGCTTTCAAAAGATATGGTTAAGCCTACCAAGCTCTTTTGGAGGGCAGGCAAGCATGTATTGAGATATCTCAGAGGCACATCGGGATATGGATTATGGTACAGATAGTCGGATGAGGTGAAGCTGCATGGCTTCACAGATGTAGATTGGGCAGGGAGCCCAACAGACAGAAAGAGAAAATCTGGAGGGATATTCAGTATTGGGTCTACATCAGTTTCTTGGTACAACAGGAAACAGAGATCCGTGGCACTCAGTTCAATGGAGGCCGAGTACATGGCAGCAAGTTTGGCTGCATGCGAGGCTATATGGATGAGGATGATCCTAGTCGGGTTGTTCGGTTCACACTTATATCCTACTGTGATATATTGTGATAATCAAATTTGCATTAAATTCTAGGTTAATCCAGTATTTCATGATATATTTAAACACATTGACATCTGGTATCATCATATCAGAGATTGTGTGCAGCGGAAGATCATGTTGCTTTCTTACATTCCCACGAAGGATCAGGATGCAAATATTCTGAGGAAGGCGCTCATTGGGAGCAAATTCGAATGCCATAGAGATAGGATTAGGGTGGCAGATAATCCATATCTTGTTGAGAGGGAGTGTTGAGATTCAACAAGATGATGAGCTTAGTGAAAAGAGTCGCCCTCACTAAGTGGGCCTGCAGGCTATTTTTGGCGCAAAGTCTATTTTTAGACTATGTCTATTTTTAGACATGTCGATCATATTCTATGAGTTATGTGGGATGCTATTTGTGGATGGTTGGTCAAGTTGGAAAAATAGATGGAATTCTATTTTAGGCATATTGGGCTAATCTATTTTTAGATTGTTGATGACATAGCTCTTAATAATATTTGAAACTAAACACACATCTTATTCTCTTTGAGCACTTCGCCATGTATAGATGTGGCAATGTGTGGAGTCGGCTGCACGAATTACGCTATTCCTTAGGTTTACTAGAGGTACTGCATGGAGCACTTTAGATGGAACTCATGTGACAAATAGTTTGGTGGAGTTATAGAAGTAGTTGGTGGAGTTGTGTTCAGCTTTAACTAAGCTTTCACACTGAGCTTCAGCGTGTATCTAGTCTAACTGATTGATACACTAGTGAGAGTGGTGTGAATTAATTAATAATTAATTCACTAAATATTAACTCATTAATCAACTAAAGAATACATCAGTTAAGTACAGTGCATGGATAGTTTAGTGGAGACCAGTGGAGAGGTAGGTGAAAGAGCAAGTGTGACTATCAATTGTGACTATAGTGATGCATTGATTTCATCCAACACTCAGTGGAGATGCCAATGAGGATTGCGCAGTGAAAGCTAGGTGGATTCGAGTTCATTCAAAGCCATTCTTCAGTAGGGATTACGCAGTAGAGGCAGGCTAGCAGGTGGCAGAGATCGATGCATGGATTTTCTAGATCAGGGCTTGATTAGTGTATAGAAATTGTATTGTACTGAGAGCTTTTGATAAGCTTTGTATGAGGATTGTTACATGATCTCTATGACATATATTATATACAGATAGTTGGGGTTTTTAGCTTCAGGCTTTCTTGTAAAATCACTATGTTAATGTGTGTGAATTTTTATGGTTTCATGTGTGCATTGCAATTGATTTAATTTCCGCATGTGATGATCAATGGTGGAATAGATTCTGTATTGTGCATGAAGTTAAAATAGTGTGTGATCAGGAGAATCTTGGATATATAACGAATTAGTTATATAATTTCTATACTTAGAAATAAGCCACTTTGAGGGGGTAACCTCCTTTACATTACATAAATGAACAATTATTGGATGATACAAATGAAAAAACATCCTTTCTATACACAACAATCCATGGGGTCACAATATAATCCTAGCTGACCTAACAATAATAATGTAAGGGCACAATAATAACAATATGGGGGTTACAGGGGTACAAAAATAACAATAAGGGGGCTACACTAACAACAATAAGGGACTACACTAGTAATATGGGGACCTAACATGCCCCTCTCCTTCAAAAACGTGTTGTCCTCATCGCTTGAGTAGCTTTGGATGCTTCTATATAAAATTCTCATCCTCCCATGTAGAATATTAAGTGGGTAAGTTCTTCCACTTGATGAGATACTATGAAATTGATCGATTTCGTAGCTGTCGAGTTCTTGTTTCCATGACTGCTTCAGGTTCCAATACGATTTTTCCTTCCTCATCAAGTTCTGGAAATATTGTTTGAATTGGAAGTTTGTCACCTATAACATTATTTAAGCATGAAACATGGAAAACTGGATGCACTCGAGAAGAAGCAGGAAGCTCCAATTTATATGCCATAGTACCAATCTTTTGCAACACCTTGTAAGGATCATAGTACTTCGGCGATAATTTATTATCCGGTGTTAGGCACATTACCTCTTTAATATGTTCAAAGGCCTTAGTTGCTTTAGGAGTCCATGAAAATGTATCTTTCTTCAATAATGTTGTTAGAGGTGCTGCTATTCTCGCATAATTCCTAACAAACTTGTGATAATACCCTGTTAACCCGAGGAATCCTCGCAACTGCTTTATGGTTGTGGGGACTTTCCATTCCTTAATGGCTTTAATTTTGTTAGGGTCTACCTTAACACCCTTGTGAGATACAATATGACCCAGATATTCCACCTCTTGTACTCCAAAGAAACATTTGGAGGTCTTTGCATATAATTGTTTCTCCTCCAATACTTTGAGCACCCTGTCAACAGGTTGAACATGATCCTTCCAAGACCTGTTGTAGATCAGTATATCATCAAAAAATAATAACACAAATTTTCTAAGGAAGGTTTGAAAATGGAATTCATCAACCCTTGAAATGTAGAAGGTGCATTGGTAAGGCCAAAAGGCATGACCAAAAATTCATAATGACCCTCATGAGTTTGAAATGTTGTTTTCGTTATATCTTCAATCTTCATTCTAATTTGATGATATCATGAACGAAGATCCAACTTGGTAAAATAAATTGCTCCATGTAAATCATCAAATAATTCATCAAACACAGGAATGGGAAATTTATCTTTAATAGTGAGCTTATTGAGCTCCCTATAATCCGGACATATTCACCATGATCCATCCTTCTTGTGCACCAATACTACTGGAGCAGAGAAATAACTTTGACTCAGTTGAACTACACCAGCCTCTAACATTTTTGCAATCATGCGTTCAATTTCGCTATTTTGGACATAAGGATAACTATAGGGCCCGATGTTTGGAGGAACACTTCCTGGAATCAAATGAATAGCATGATCATGATCACAAATAGGTGGAAGCCATTTGGGAGTTTCAAACACCTTGGAATGATTGTCCAAGACTTTTTGGAGATCTGGAGAAATAAATGATTTTGATGTTGGAACCTCTAGTGAGCATAATTGTGAAATTACGCCTCATTGTTCTTTCTTCAGAAGCTTTGTCATGACATTAGAGCTTATTATCTTTCCCAGCTTCCCAGTGATACCCCGTAATTCAATGAAAAAAAATTCAAGAAAAGTTCTTGAAATTTAAAAGCTATCGTCCCCAAAGATTGTAACCATTGTACTCCTAGTACACCATCAACACCACTCATTGGAATGGAAAGCATTGGACTATTCAATACATATTCCCCCATGGTTAGCTTGATATTATGGAATTTTCGAGAGCAATTTATAGTTCCTCCATTTGCAACCATCACTTGAAATTCTGGTGCTGGGTATACGAAGCAATTCAATTCCTTGGCTACCTTACAATGAATAAAATTATGGGTACTACCCGAGTCAATCAACAATATTACCTTTTTCTTCTTGATATGTCCTTCTATATTGAGAGTTTGAGGAGTGGTAATTCTTGCCAATGCATTATAGGATATGGTCGGACTCATTTCTTCTTTCTCTGGGGTTGGTTCCTAGCATATATCCTCTTATTTTGAGGTTTCTTGTTCATTTTATTCCTCCTCTTCACAATCTATGTAAAATAATTTCTTCTCAACAGACTTGTGACCTTTAGTGTATTTTCTATCACAACTGTAGCAAATCTCTTTTGCTCTTTTTTTCTTCCAATTGTTGCGGTGTCAACCTTGTAGGTTGTGGAAGTCTAGGAGTAGAAACACTTCCATCTTTATAGATGTGAGTGGTAGGCTTCCTTGTTGCCATAATTTTACATTCAATTTTTCTTGCCAACTTGAATGCCCTCTCCAATGAATCAAGTTCCAAAAGACAAACCTCATGTTGGATTTTATCCTTTAAAGTCCATATGAAGACATCAATTTTGTGTTCCTCTGGAATATCAGCTACCCTTATATTTAATTTTTGGAAGTCCTCAATGTGCTCCACCACTGAACCCTTTTGTTTGAGATTTATCAATTAGATAAAGAAGGTGTTGCTCTTTGTATCCTCATAACACGCTATCATTTGCTCCATAAAAATTGACCAAGTGACAATTTTTTTACAGGAGCAAAGCCATCGATACCATACAAATGTATTTTGTTCTAAATATAAAGTTTCAAGGCATACCTTTTGTGTGTTTTGCATATTATTGAGATCAAAATATTGCTCCATCTATAGTATCCATGTTATGGGATCCTTGCCATCAAACTTCCTCATATTGATCTTTGGAATATGGTGGGTCTTCAATCCAACATTAGATTTTATGAAATCATGATTGACATTTATTTTTTTCTCATCATGAGTTTCCTCTACTATATTTTCGCCATTAGGAATCATTTCTTGTATCAACTTTGTCAAACCTTCCATGTCTACTTTTATATCATTCTTCATGACTTTCAATTTTTCTTCCATGTCTTCCATGCCATTCTTCAAACCATCCATCTTAGCTTCCACAACTTTCTTCAAACCATCAATCTTAGCTTCCACGCCTTTCTTCAAAACTTCCATTTCATTTTTTGTTGCTCTTTGCGAGAGCGAAATTTGGTGCACTTGCTCTTGTAATTTTGATATATCATGTTGCACTTCTTCCTCTTCATGAGTCAAAGTAGAGTATTCTGAGGGCTTAATGGCTGTTGAATTTTTTAGGGGGCATTTTAGAACCCAACACCGATATCTATGCTTCAATATTCCCTTGAAATCACTTCAAACTGATTTTTCAAACAAGACTTATCCAATTTGAAAAAAAAATACACAACTTTTTTTTTTCTTTGAAGAGCTCGATGTTGAAACTGAATTATCTCTATGATTTCAGATCTTCAATATCTGAAATTCGGTCTTGTAGTATCCCTATGAATATTCTTTCGAATGCCATAGGTCTGAATGGATTTGGATTATTCAAGACAAATTTATGCCCAATCTCCCACAATGACCTAATTATGGACTTGTTCAGTAGAACAAACTTGTATGGCGTGCCACGTATCATTGTTTCCTCCTTTGGCTCTGAAATTGATATACATGAAACTACAACCTGTGTAATTTTGGCCAATTTTTATATAATTCCAATCCTATGCTCAGCGAGAGAGTTATGACGATTTTCCCAAGGTCACATCTTTTAGATGAAATTCAGGAGTCTACAAAAACCCCAACCTCCACAGATCATATCTCCAAAAATATTGCGAACCAAGATCTTAAAATTTTACACAAAGTTCCTAAGGATTTCTTTGAAATGGGTTTTTTTTGTTAGTGTCTGAACCCTCGTAGAAAAAAAAATTATAGAAAAAATTCCACGATGACTTATTTGAAGCAATGAAACCCTAGAATCCAAAGCTCTGATACCAAATGTTATGAAACCAACTCAAAAAATAGAAGAAAGAGAGAGATAAACACCTTATAAAGAAGCCATTTCTAGGGGGGGACCTCATTTACATTACATAAATCAACAATTCTTAGATGATACAAATGAAAAAACCTCCTTTCTATATATAGGAGTCCATGGGGTCACAATATAATCCTAGCCGACTTAACAATAGTAATGTAAGGGCACAATAATAACAGTATGGGGGTTACAGGGGTACAACAATAACAATAAGGGGGCTACACTAACAAAAATAAAGGACCACACTAGTAATATAGGGACCTAACAGAAACTCAGCCATAATATTGCCAACATAATTGCTACAAATATACATGAATCACAATAAAATAATAGCTCTTATTAACATATGAAATACCAACCAAGTCAGGGACTTCCATGTACCACCCGACCATAGATTGGGGTGAACAAAATCTTTCTTTAATCCAATCACCCCCACCCATATTCCAAGCATGAATGTGGGATCTCATGGAATAAACCAAACAAAACAAAACCAAGTCTTCTAGAGGCCAAACCACCTCAACCCTCAACCAGTGATTCCACCTCACAATTGGACATCACTAACACTAACCAGATCAGTCTCTACCCAAGTTTTCCAGGGCTTCAAGAACTAGTAACTCAACCCACAACTTTCTAGTGTTCTAGAGGGTTTGTCAGCCCGACTCCGGGGACTAGTAACTCAACACACCAAGGGATTCAAAGTGTTTGTCCCAACCTAGGCTCCAGGACTAGTAACTCAACCCGAGTTGTTCCAGGGCTTCCGAAGCATTTGTTCCAACCCACAACCATAAGGAATTATGAACACCAACCAGAAAACAATCAAGTGTAAAAACCCACAACACCATGGTTATCCAGGAAATGGAAAGGCAAGGCTAAAACCATTGTCAATCCAGGAAATCCTTCATGCTAATGGCAACATATAACCAGAAAACCACATGCATATACCATGCGTCCATAAAATAGGAAGGAAATCATACATGCAACCTATTACCTGTAAAGAAATCTAGTTGTAGTTGTTGATCCACCTATTCCCTTGCGCTTTCCTGCTTTCCTTTGCTTTCTTTCTCCAAATCCAAGTGAAATTAGAGTACTCCAAGCATGCTCCAAGAATACTCTAAGTGTGAAAGAGTATGAGAGAATGAGAAAATAGAAGAGAGCTCCAAATCTGAACTGACAAAAAGTAACCAGCCAAATGTTGTGAATTGATCCTCATAAGCCTTTTTATCGTTAAGGCCTCTATTTCCTTCATTTTCCCTTCAATTTCCTCTCATGCAAAGTTATGACCTTTCACCTTCCTTTTCTCCTATTTTCCTTTATTCCATAAATAAAATGCCAATTAATGTCACTTTTCCTTTGCCAATTTCCATAGCCATTTATTAATCACCAGTTATACCCATCACTATGTTTTACCCAACATTCAACATGGAATACGTGTCCCATGACCTTGGTCTTATTTTTATTTACATAGGAAATCAATGAGGGGTTATTACAATGTGGATAAGGTGGCTAGATAATAGTAAGTGTGCAATAATGTCTAAGAAATAACCATGCCACTCCCTAGTAAATGCCCAATCACTGCCACATGTCATCCTACATAGTGACCCCTACTAAAAATAGACATACCATGAATACTGACTACCATAAATAGTAGTATCACCTAAAGGGTAGGAAATATAGGTAGGTAAATTTTGATAATGTGCATGTTATACAGTGATTTGTAAAATTCCATGGATATTCCACTGGACAGTTCATCACAATAGATATGATAAATCATACTTAAAAATCCAAAATCTACACTATGAGGGTTTATTTCTCTTTAGATTTAAGGATATGTAAATTATTATTTTTTGTGTATGCATGAAAATTATAACTATGCAGAAAATAGAATTATAGTGAAATAAAAACTCACAATCCACAATTGACACAAGATATATCCTAGGAAACCCTTTCGGGAGAAAACCCAACGAGAAGGCGAGGTCGTTCTGCCCTCTTTCTCTGAAAAGAATATGGCTGCAAGTATAAAGAATTGAGGCATGTGGCTTGTGGGATACTATAGGGCACACATCCTCTCTATGTACTATCTCCCTATTCTTCCCAGCTACTCTGCTTGTCTATGGAACAAAATGCCCTAAAAAAGATTGGAACGCGTTTTCCTAAAAGTGGTCTGGTTATAACACAACTCGATAGTCTACTAGTGGTTAGGTTTGACTCCTTCAACTCTTATCTAGAGTTAAAATATGGAATCTTATATATTATTATTCACCATGATTACGTGGCTAGCCACTTTTCCATGAATAATGGGGTATGACGTGGTATCCTCTTGAATTATGGTGGCAAAAATAGAAATGTCAACTTCCGAGTGGCATAACTTTTGCATGCAGACTTCGATTGAGGCAATTATTATGTTATTGGAAGGTATTTGTGTGTAGAATAAAAAAACAAGGTGTGATGCTATAGTACTAAAGTCTTACCCCAAAAAAATGTTATTTGATGCCTCAAAATGCTCTAGAAAGGTTTCAGACCCCAATTTACTAAATTGGGTCTCACCGGTTAAAATGGTCCTGTGAGTTGATTCCTCCACTTTTTCCATTTGTAAACCATCGATTGGATGAAAATAATATAATGATCTAATATAGATCACACCTACCCATTTTGGGAGGTTTTTGCACCCCAAAAGCTCTTACTGAATGAGGTGAGGAAATTTTTCCTCCACCTTCTCTCATGCATACCATTTAGCTTTGCCTAAAACTTGTCCTTTCAACCTAATAAACTAAAGATCGTGTTGCCCTTATGTTGTAGTTATGGTCCTCCTCTACAAAACTTTATCTTTTTTCAACTCTACTTGAGCATCTAGTGTCTAATCCTCTACATAAGGTAGGACTTGTTCCTTTTACTAATATAGCATGGAAGGCTCATAGACTTTTATATTATCCACATCCACAACTGAGTAAATGTGCATGTATGGGGGTAGAATGAGTCTATAGGAATTATCTCCCACCTTTTCCATTATCTCAAAGGGACCATACCACAAATCCTTGACTTTCATACCAAGGCCCTATAGCCTCTCTTTGTTCAATTGTAACCATACTTTGTCTCCCACCTTGAATGACTTCTTTGTTTTGTGTTGATCATGCTTATCCTTATATTTTTTCTTGTGACTTCTACATCATCTCCTATACCGGTATATTGATTTTCCTGATATTTTCTACAAATAATTTTTCCCTTAAGGCATCCCTTGTAAGATCCTCCCTCACTCCTCTTTGCTGCCCATATGCAATATCCAAAGGTGAAGGTGGAAAATATCCAAAACAAGTTTCAAATGGGAACTTACTAGTAGAAATGTGGACTACTTTGTTATAATAGTGTTGTATATATACCATATTTTCATTATGGATTTTTGGATGCTTCTGGTTTTAACCCCTCAAAAATTGCACCAAATTCATCTTGACTACTTATGTCTGCACATTTGTTTGTGGATGGAATTTTGTAGACCTCTTTCACTTTGTGTCCAACTTCTAAAGAAATTTATTCCAAAATTCACTGAGAAATATTGTTTCCTTGTATGAAATGATGCTCCTTTGTATCCCAAAGTGCACCTAGACCTATCCAAAGAACAAGCTTGTTGCTTCTTTCCCACTTATGGTCTTTTTACAAGCAATCAGAACAAACATGTTGCTAAACCTATAACCTACCACAAACAGGTAGTCATGTCCCTTCTAGTTTGTTAGTAAACCTCCCATAAATTCCATGGAAATGATTTCCCAAGAACCAATGGGTATAAGTAAGCGATGATATAGATCTTGTTTCCTTTTACTAGGCTTACTAATACAACAAGGCACACATCCCCTTATGAACCTAACTACCCGTTCTTGCATCGTGTGTTAATATACATACCTCTACAAGTTGGGCATTATCTTCCTTGCAACCTTGGAGGTACGAGCCTCTCTAATCAACTGCAATCACTAACCTTTAGGAACACATAACTTATCCCATCGGTAGAGTAACCCATCCTAGAGATGGCATTCAACAATGATATCACCATTGTGTACACGACTCTAGCCCTGTAACTACTGAAATGCCTCCTTTAAGTCCTCTTCGTCTAAATATGCCTCTCTGTACGCATCATGCGTGAATGGCTCCATGTGCATCATAGTTTCCAAAGTTGTGATATTTTATGTAGGTGGCCTTGAAAGCATGTAGGGAAATTGTTTATGCTTCCCTTAACATACTTGATCACTAAATGAAATTGATGTAGAAACCCCATCCATTTGTAATGCTTAGTCTAATATAGCTTACTCTAAGCATATATGTATTGTAATGGCTAGTGATCTATGTGGATTACACTCTCCTTTCCCATGAGATAGTTTTTATACATGGAGCTCCTTGTCCTAGGTATGGTAGTTAAAACTGCCTTATGAAATACTTCAGAATGGTAGAATACAAGCCTTCCTCCCTGCATCAAGATCACTCCCATAGCTTATCCACCCGCATCTATCTCCAATTTGAAGGGCTGGTACAAATTTGGTAATGTCAGATTGGTGCTTGACTGGTCTTCTTCTTTTTCTCCTCAAAGGCCCTCTACTAAACCTTTCCCCACTGGAAACTCTTACCACTTGGTGTTATGACGTGGAGTGGTGTCGTTACTACTAAAAATGAGGCTATTACACAACATTTTGTCATTGTCCCTGCAATCCCCAACCCGCACATTGGAGGCTCATTTCCATGATCAAAATAAAGTGTCATGCCTTGCAAATGCCATCATTGCATCCCTTGTTACGAGGACAACATTCGTTCTATTGACCATTCCCTGAACAGACCACCAAAAACACATATTTTTGCCTTGGCATTGGTGTCCCGTTATGCCCTCGCGCCGATGAAGTAGATTAACACTGGCCCCTATGCCAGCTGGCACTCCGTCTCAGTTAGCTTCCCACACCAATCTGTTTATGGAAAGTTTTTTAAAAATAGAGGCGAAGTTTCGATCACAACAAATTCGTGGATGAGTCACAGGGAGTGGTTCAATTGAATAACCACGACCTTCGTCCTTTGGCCTCTTGTTTCCACCTTTTGGGGAAACCTACCAAGGGATAAGGCCTCCCTACCACCACATTAGGGATACTAACCTCCTCCTCTCCCTCTATAAATATAGCTATCCTCCATTTATGAAGCTAGCTGAACTGAAGATATTGTAGCAGAAACGCTGGAGAGATTTCTATTCAAGATAGAATGGAAGAGTCCCTTATTAAGAGAGCTTAGGCTTGTGCCTTCATCCCGTCTGAATTCCCTGACAGTCATTGAGACTCACTTCAATTGAACCCCGCTGAAGGAGGCTGTGACATCAAGGCTTGGTTGTAACTCTTTCTTCTATTAATACATATGTATAACTATTGTCTGGTTCCCATGTCGCGTTGATGTGTTTTATTGATGCAATATGCTTAACTCTCCTTGAATGGTTAGTAATTATGAATGAGATTGTTGTTTCATATGTTGCTCTTGTTCGTTGATATTGTGCAGGTATCCAAGCATCGCGGCAAAAGGATCATGACTTTCTAAGATAGGAATCGAGAGGCCACCACTACAACAGCCACAACGACAACGTTGGACTCCAGGTAGGTCGATCTACCTTATCTATTTCATTTAGTAATTAGGAACCTACACTCTAGTTTGTCCTTTTGTTACTAGACCCACTCTAGGGCTATAAGGATCGGCTCTGTTCGCAGAGAGGATTTACTTCCATAACAAATTGGCGACTCTTCTGGGGATCAGTGTGAGTTTGTCTTTTTCCCTTGTCAAGTCGACTTCGGTCGTTTGCTTGTTTATCTATCTTTTCTGGTCTGTTTGCTTGATTAGAGTCCTCTTGTTCAGCTCCGGAGTGTCAAGATTGACCTTTGCTCATTAGATTTCCCATTCTCCCATAGATATCCGGCTTGGCACACTTTTTGATTGAACAATCGTGCCGATTGGCACATGTTGCTTGTGTTTCACTAGCGCCAACCCTTATTTGGCACGGATTACTGCCTTACAGTCGCGCTAAATCTTGTAGGGTTTTGTTTGACTGCTCTTTTGAGTTTTTTGGTCAGTTGTGCTTGCCTCTAGGTGGATTTCTGATCTGAAATTATTCTGTTGAGATTGTTTTGATTGTCATAGACTTATTCTTCTCAGTTGTATGTATGTTTACTTATCAATGCAGTTTATGGCCTTAGGGTTTCTGAGTGTCTTAGCTCACCGAGCCTTCTGATTGGAAGTTGAGTTTTTTATTCTTGTTAGTCACATCTCTTGATCAATTGCATTTAGTTCTTTTTGATCCTTTGAGTGCTTGTTTTGGTTGAATGATCATTTCAGATTTCGTTTGATTGTTCCTCTTTCTGCTCCAAGCATAGATCACATTGCTTGTTTAGATCGTTTCAAAGTTTTTCTTTGATTGGAAGAGTGTGCTATTGGTTTGAGTGCATATTTATGTTTGTATTTCTTTCTTTGAATTACTTAGATTAGCTCTTTACATAATCCTCTAACTAGTGCTTGTTTTGTTTTTTTTATGTAATTAGTGCATTGTGTGCTTCATTTCATTGAAAAAATAAAAAAATTGCATTCTTTCGTTTGCATGAAAAAGAAAAGTTCTTTTGCATAACTAGTGTTTGATATTGAATTAGATGCTTTAGCAGATTTCTTCGTTTGATTTCATTAATTGCTATTGTTTGAAAGATCTCTATCCTTCTCGTAATTAGCATTCACTAAATGGAAAATGGTGTTCATTTGCATATACTTTGCATTTAGGAAATTTGAGATCGACATTCGGTAGGGCCTTGAAATTGAATCATAATTCAAGATCAACTATAAAATCAATTGAATTAACCTAAGGAAACATTGGAACCTAACGCAAACATTTTAGTGGCCTAGGCTAGAGACGTGTTCCGGCATCTTAAAACCTAGTAGCTGTCGTTCGCCTTTTGGCTTTAGACAACGCTAGAATGGACTTGTGCTCCCCATACCATCGAGTATATAAAGGGAGACCCCTCTAGGTTAAAATCCTTTATCCATAGGAAGCCGAGTCTGCCGCCCTATAATCGTGATACACCGAACACAACATTCGGGGAGACTACCTGCACGTACGGAAATTCCTTGGTCATTTCTCTTTCATTTGATCACCAAGTTGTATATGGAAGTTCACGAAAACTTGGTACACCCTCGTTCTTAGATTACCAGAGTAGTCATTTCGATCCTTTTGTGACTCTTTAAAAAGAGAAGAGATCATCGAGCACTTGTCCTTTCATGCTCGTTTCAACCTGAAAGTGATAGAGTCACCTTTTTCCTGTTTCTCGACTCTTAAAATATGAAACGACAGAGTTTTGTTTCAGTGTCTTAAAATATTAACTACCCACGAAATATTCCTGGTTAAAGTTTTCTTCCTTAGCGTTTTTTTTTTATGGTTGTTTCCAATGACAACATTTCCGGGGTTTACCAACCAAGGAATCCCTTCCGAGGGGAATCCTGGTCCTTTTCCTGCTTTTGGGAATGTTGGTGCTCCTTATATGGCAACATTGTCCCTACATGGGTTAACTATTGGGTTGCCTGTTTGGTTGTTTTCAACCTTGGTGGTCTCCAATGTTTCGCCCGCTGTACAATCATCCCCTCCACCTGAACAACATCATGTTGATTATAAGGTGGACCTCTCCCCTTCTTCACTTGTTTCTTCATCTTCCTCTTCTACTTTTCCTAGTGAAATTTTGGATTCTAGTAACTTGGTGGCTAAGAAGAAGAAGAAGAAGACGAAGAGGAAGAAGTCAATTAAGTGAGAGGCCAGCTCTGCGGCTATTGTGCCTCAGACCCCTTCCATTGATCAATCATCCAACCTTCCATGGAAATTCAAATTCCCTTGCGTGTTATGCAAAGGATACCATCTTCTTCGAGATTTCCTTGGCATTCCCAAGGTACTTGAAGCATGGTCCGACGGTCATCCGTCGTTGCCTTTGGCTTCTGGAAGTCATATTGGTGGTACATCTTCAACTAGTAATGATAAGACTCGTAATAAACAGGGTAAGATCACGAATCCCTATAATTTGTGTGAAGGGCATCATCCCATTCACCTTTGTTCGTATCTGGATGAAGCCATGAGAGTGTTGGAAAATCCTGTTGTTTCTGCACCCTGCCTTCTGGTTGGTTACAAGAAGCTTTCTTTGATTCCTCCGTTAGTTGGTTCAACCATCGGTCAAGAGTCATCCTTGGTTGATCCCGCTCCCTCGAAAATTCAAATTCAAGAATTTGTTCCTAACCAACCATTGGTCGTGGAATCAGTCGATTTGGTCCCACCCATGGTTCACCAGGTCTTTTCCATCGAGAGTGGATCTCACGTTCTTCTTGTCTCTTCAGATTCCTTGGACTTGGCAAAATATTATCTCGTCCCTATAGCTCAAGAATATGCTCCTCCTGCTCCCGCGATGGAGGTCCCGGAAGATGCTCCTCTTGCTCCGGTAACACCAAGGGATGACCATCTCAGTGCTATGGTACCCCCTCCAAGAAGTTTGATCGCTTCTTTCGATTAGAGTCAATTTACGAGATACCACCTTCCTTCTTATGTGCCTTTTGAGATCACAGTATAGGCCTTTGATATGGTCGTACCTAGCATGATTATAGATGATGGCGCGTCTGTTAGTATTATGTCTTCCACTACTTGGCAAGCTTTTGGTTCTCCACCGCTTGTGCATGTTATGCATAATCTGTTGGCATTTAACAGAGGAACCTGTAAATCATTAGGGATCCTTCCAAATTTTCCTATTACTTTGGGAGGGAAAACCATCTATATAGATGTGATGGTGGTCCTAGGTCCCTTGGATTTTAATTTACCCTTGGGGCATGATTATTCTTATGCCATGGGTGCACTTGTCTCTTCCCTCTTTCGTGTGATCTGTTTTCCACACGAAGGTCAGATCATTACCATTCATCAGCTTTCATTCTTTGGTCCTAATGTGGCAGTTGGCCCACCATCGTCTCTTCTGAATCTTTATCTACCGGTTGTATCTTCCCCGCCGCAAGTTAATTATGTTCTACCTGTCCCGTGCCCACATTCAATGATAGTGCCGTTGTGCGTCGTGTGCTGGGAGCATTGGATCCTGCTTTCTGAGATGTTGTTCCCCATTAGATGAGAACCTCTTGGAAGCCATGACCTCATATTCATCCTAATGCAAGCTCGTTGGGGCATAGTTCATTTTCTTGTGTCAAGCTCCTTAAAAAAATGAAACAAGCTCTTCGAAGCAGAGTTCGTTTTCTTGTGTCAAGCTCCTTAAAAAATGAAACGAGCTATTTGGAGCAGAGTTCGTTTTCTTGTGTCAAGCTCCTTAAAAAATGAAACAAGCTTCTTTGAGAGCACGATTCATTTTATTGTGTGAAGCTCCTTAAAAAAATGAAACAAGGTCATCAGAGCAGAGTTCATTTTCTTGTGTCAAGCTCCTTAAAAAATGAAACAAGCTTGTTGGAGCATAGTTCCTCTTTCTTGTGTCAAGCTCGTTAAAAAATGAAATAAGGTGTCATGAGGATAGTCCTTTTTCTATGTCAACCTCATTAAAAAATGAATCCGGTCATGAGGATAGTTCTTTTAATGTTTCAACCTCGTTAAAACAATGAAACACGTTCCCGTTCAATTCGAGTCTTTGCCAGATCTCATAAAATCCCAGTCGAGTCTTTCTCTTGATCTTGTAATTGAACCTTCACTCCATCCGCCTTTCAGATGGACTGAAGCTTGGGGGGCATGTACCTCGAATTGAGTCACCATGCCGGGGGCATGAAAATCATTTCAAGCATAGTTTGTTTCCATTTCAAGCTTGTGTAAAAATGAAACCTATTTCAAGCATAATTTATCTTTGTTTCAATCTTGTGTAAAAATGAAACCAACTTCAAGCAAAGTTTCCCATGTTTTTTAGCTTGCGTAAAAATGAAACCATTCCCATTTTACCTCTCGTGATTTTCATTTTATTAGCCTATTTTTCTAGATGAACCTTGGTTTTCTCACTCCATCTTCCCCATCTGCTTGGCCAATCATATGCCTTCACTTGATTGTTTACCCGTTCCTGAGGAACCGCTGCAATGAGTGGTCTTATTAGCCAGCCTCTTGAATTTTTGTTCTAAGAAGTTCCACCATCACCGGAACCAGTTGCTACCCTTAATATCACTCGTTCCTCCAGGAGGAGTCAACTTTCAGCTCTTTTCTAACTCTCTAAAACTGAAAATATTGCCGAGATTCTTGTCGTTTTGAATTCGTTAAATGGTTGTGAAATGATATCTGCCCAGTATACGTTTACCCCTTTTTCAAGCTGGGATAGATTATTTACAAAAAAGGAATTCCTTAGCCTATCACGACTAAGAGGTTCTTTCAAATATTGTTTTCTACCTTTTCGGATCTGAGAGACTACTTACGAAAAGTGACAGGTTGGAGTTTTCTTTTCTGCTTCTTTTCAAGCTCTCTAAACATGAAAAGATGTCGAGTTATTCTTTTGTCAGACTCTTTAAACCCTGATGACATCAGACATCGTCACCATGACGTTCATTGAGTTCCTCCTTCCTAGGGCTCATAAAATGTACTAGGTTGGATTTTTCCGAAGGACAAACTTACAACACAAGCATAGGCTATCCCCTTCAATCTTATTTTCAAAAATAATTGGGGTAGTCGCCAGAAATGGTGGGGAAAATTGAACCAGATTTTAGTTGTGTCGGCAGTATGTCACTCTTGAACATGACACTCGTTTGTGTTCGTGTCGGGTTGGGGACATCTCATTTTGTCATATTTTTCCTCCATGGGTTTAGGTAATCTTTTTTGACCTCTCATCTGCTCTTTTCCACGTCACCATGACCTCAGATCCCTTAATGTCAAATACTGCCAAATCCAGAGTCGTGTTGCTAATATGTTCAAGAGAAGTTTGCCTCTGCAGTTTTCAACCTCCCTCTGATTCTCTGTTGGTCCTGATTCACTATCATTATGTTACTCTGTCTCGTGTCGATGATGTGGGAAACATTATGGCCCTGCTTCGACCAGGTCACTTCCTGTCGACTTCAACTCATTATCCAGGAAGTTGGTCTGGAGACTCCCTACCAATACCTTGGAGCTTGCATGTCTCAATGGCAGGTTCTTCGCATTTGACGATAGGTTTACATCATTGGCCTTCGATCGAGTGATTCTGCGGGTGTTCGACGCCAAATTACTATTCACATTCCGCGAATTGTACCTATTGTGACTTGAGAGCCATTGTCATTATTGGTGGTTTCTCTCGCACTTTTTAACAACTTTCATCATTGGCTGGTAATTAGGTGGCTTTCCTGCATGTTCGATTTAGCTCACATATTCGCATGCTTGAATTTGTACTTGTTCGGGTCAAGATGGAGCGCAAGACCCTAGGTTTTGTTTGATAAGAGCTAGGCTGTGGGATATTATGATTTATCATGACCCTATTACATGACTCTTTTGATTGGATGGTTGTGACCATACCTGAGTCTATTTGGTGATCCTTACTGCTGGATGGCTGCGTCCATACCTCGAATCTCAGTTCATATATGTACTCTATTATGGATGGTTGTGCCCATAACACATGTTCATATCTCAGAGATATTAGTTGTATTTGTAATTGCAGGTCTTTCGACAGTGGTGTTTGGTTCGAACGCGTTCTCGTAAAGCATTTCATCCCTTCCTCTCTGTCGGACCTCATGATTTAGGGGGCATCTGTTACACAAAATTTTGTCACTGTCCCTGAAATCCCCATCCCGCACATTGGAGGCTCATTTCTGTGATCAAAATAAAGTGTCATGCCTTGCAAATACCATCATTGCATCCCTTGCTATGAGGACAACATTCCTTCTGTTTACCATTTCTTGAACAGACCACCAAAAACACCTGCTTTTTCCTTGGCGTTGGTAGCTCGTTATGCCCTCGCACTGATGAAGCATATTAACACTGGCCCCCATGCCAGCTGGCGCTCTGTCTCATTTAGCTACCTGCGCCAATATTTTTATGGAAAGTTTTTTAAAAATAGAGGCAAATTTTCGATCACAACAAGTTCGTGGATGAGTTATAAGGAGTGATTCGACTGAATAACCACCACCTTCCTCCTTTGGCCTCTTGTTTCCACCTTTTGGGGAAACCTCCCAAGGGATAAAGCCTCCCTACCACCATAGTAGGGATCCCAACCTCCTCCTCTCCCTCTATAAATATAGCTATCCTCCATTGATGAAGCTAGTTGAACTAAAGATATTGTAGCAGAAGCACTGGAGAGATTTCTATTCAAGATAGAACAGAAGAGTCCCTTATTGAGAGAGCTTAGGCTTGTGCCTTTATCTCGTATGAATTCCCTAATAGTCACCGAGATGCGCTTCAACTGAACCCCGCTAAAGGAGGCTGCGACGTCAAGGCTTGGTTGTAACTCTTTCTTCTATTAATACATATGTATAACTATTGTCTGGTTCCCATGTCGCGTTGATGTGTTTTATTGATACAATATGCTTAACCCTCCTTGACTGGTTAGTAATTATGAATGATATTATTGTTTCATATGCTGCTCTTGTTCGTTGATCTCGTGCAGGTATCCAAGCATCGCGGCGAAAGGATCGTGACTTGCTGAGACAGGAATCGAGAGGCCACCACTACAACAGCCATGACGATAGCGTTGGACTCTAGGTAGGTCGATCTACCTTGACTATTTCATTCAATAATTAGGAACCTACACTCTAGTTTGTCCTTTTGTTACTAGACCCACTCTAGGGATAAAATGATCGTCTCTGTCCGCAGAGAGGATTTACTTCCATAACAGAGGCTATTAATTTCCTCGGGTAATGTGTTACCCCAAAAAAACTCCTGACCTCAAAAACATTAGTAGGCGCCAACCACTTCATGATAGCCTCCATCTTAGTAGGATCTATCTTCAAATCTCCTCCACCTATCACATACCCCAGATATACCAAATATTGTTGTGCAAACTCACACTTCTTGAGATTTTCTATTAGTTAGTACTTCTTTAATGTCTCCATCACCTGCGTCAAATGTGAGATATGCTCCTCCCAGGTAGCGTTGTATAACAATATATCATCCATATATAAAATAAAAAATGAATATATAAATGTGTGTAGTATATCATTTATTAACTTCATAAACATAATTGGTGCATTGCATAGGTCGAATGGCATGACTAACCACTAATACAAACCTTGCTTAGTTTTGAAGGTTACCTTCCAGGTATCTTCTTCTCTAACTCGAACCTTGTGATATCAAGACTTTAAGTCCAACTTGGTGAAGTATTTCGCTTGTTTTGAATGATCTAGAAAATAATCTGTCCTAGGTAGGGGGTACCTGTTCTTGAGCATGATTTTGTTCAAAGCCCTGTAATCAATACACATCCACCAAGTCCCATCCTTTTTTGGCACTATGATGATAGGTGACCCACATGGTGATGTACTTGGCCGAATGACACCCTGTTCCAATCCTCGATATAATTGTTTCTTCACCTCACTAGCTTATATAACTGACTGCCTATATAGTCTAATGTTTTGTAATAAGGATTATGACAATAGTTGGATCTCATGCTCCCTCTTGGGTGGTAGCCCTTTAAACTCTTGGAGCGCATCCATGAATGCCTATAGAAATGCTTCTAGTTGTTGTTTATGTTTCTTAGTACACCCCTCTAGGAATGAATTTCATCTTACTAACTCTTATATATACTAGTTTTATCTTAAAAATAGTAAAACATACTTCTTGCTAGTACTGGTCATTTTGTTCGCTTAGTTGGCACTTACCAACAATTTTTTTTATTTTCCTTCGTGTGCATTGGTGGTGAACAATTTTCCATCCTTGATGAGTCAATAATAATTGGATCTTCATATGAATATTGCATCCGACATGTAGATGTAAGGACTTCCAAACACTAATCCATATACATCAAGGGGAACTACATCTAGTTCTACTTCATCAATAAAATCAACTTTGATAGAAAATATAATTTTTCACTATTTGGTTACCTTTATTTATGCATATTTATGTACCCAACCCAATGAATATGGGCTTGGATGATCATGAACTTCCATACCCAATTTTTTGACCATATTTGCTACAATGAGATTCTCCTACGATCCTAAGTAAAACATAACATCAATATTGGTATTTTAAACATGTATCTTTATATGGAAGGGTCTGGTATTTTCGTTTTGTTCCTGTTGCATAAGCTTACTAATATTCACCAGTTAGGTCCCTATAATACTAGTGTAGCCCCCTTATTGTTATTGTTGTGCCCATGTAGCCCCCATATTGTTATTGTTTTTCCCCATTGAAACCCACTATTGTTATTGTTGTGCCCTTACATTATTATTGTTATGTAAGCTCTTATTATATTGTGACCCCTTAGACTCCTATATATACAAAAGAGGACTTGTAATTTGTATCATCTAAGAATTGTTCATCTATGTAATGTAAATGATGTTTCCCCCTCAAAGAGGATAAATTTTAAGTTGTTGATCTATCTTTCCTTCTATTTTGTGAGTTGGTTTCATAACATTTGGTATCAAAGCTTTGGATTCTAAGGTTTCGTTGATTTAAACAAGTCATCTTGGAATTTTCTCTATATATATTTTTTCTACGAAGGTTTAGAAGCGGAAATTGAAACCACATAGATCCGAAATCTTGGTGAAATTTGTCTACGAATTTCAGATCTTGGTTCACTATATTTTCGAAGATATGTGCCGAAGAGGTTAGGGTTTATGCATGCTCCATAATTTAGTCCTAAATAAGTTACCAATGGAAAATAGCCACAACTTTCTCTTCAAGCATCAAATTTGAATTTCGTAAAAAGCGACAAAAAGAGATTGGAATAAAGTTTATTGTGTACAATTTTAGGGTCGAAAGTCAAAATAGTGACACGTGGAACTTTATACAATGTCGATTTACTGAACCAATCCATAATCATGTCATTGTGGGATATTGGGAATAACTTTATCTTGAAGAATCCAATTTTGGTCTAACTTATGGTGTTGGAAAGAAAACTCACAGGACTACCATAAGACATAATTTCAGACCTTGGAGAGCTGAAATTACATAGTTACAACTGATTCAAGATCGAGCTCCTAAAATCAAGAAAAATGTGTGTATGTTTTTTTAAATTGCATAACTTTTGTTTGAAAAATAAGTTTGAAGTGATTCCAAGGGCATATTGAAGTGTAGATATCAATATTGGGTTCTAAAATTCCTCCAAAAAAAAATAAATCCACACCCATTAAGCCCTCAAAAGGCTCTACTCTGATGCATGAAGAGGAAGAATTGCAACATGATATACCAAAATTACGAAAACAAGTGCAAAAAATTTCACTCTCACAAAGAGCAACCAAAGATGAACTAAAATGGGACATGGATGGTTTAAAATAAGAAATGGAAGCTAATATGGATGGCTTGAAAGCAGACATGGAAGGCTTGATAAAGTTGTTGCAAGAAAGGCTTCCTAGTGGTAACAAGTTACTCCAAGAAAACCAAGATGAGGACAAAAAGAATATGAAATATGATTTTAGAGAATCCAACATTGGGTTTAAGAACCACCACATTCCAAATATTAATATGAGGAAGTTTGATGGCAAGGATCCGGTAACATGGATACTACAGATAGAGCAATATTTTGATCTTCATGATGTACAACACACATAAAAGGTAAGCATTGCAACTTTATATTTAGAACCCAATCAGTTTGTATGGTATCGATGGCTTTTTTCTCGTAAACCACTTGTAACTTGGTCAGTTTTTATGGAGGCAATGATTGCACATTATGAGGATACAAAGAGAAACACCTTCTTTAGCCAATTGATAAATCTCAAACAAAAGGGTTCACTGGTAGACCATATTGAGGACTTCCAAAAATTGAATATCAAGGTAACTAATATTATAGAGGAGCATAGGATTTATGTATTCATTGGTATTTTGAAGGATAACATCCAACATGAGGTTCGCCTTTGGGAACATTATTCATTGGAGAAGGCATTCAGGGTGGCAAGAAAAGTTGAAAGCAAAATTGTGGCAATAAGTAAGTCTACCACCCACAACTACAAAGTTGGAAGTGTTGTCGCACCTAGCCTTCCACGATTTACAAGGTTGATGCCATAATAATTGGAGGAAAAAAAATCAAAAGGGATTT
Organism: Pinus albicaulis; assembly: GCA_034641835.2. Taxonomy (NCBI): domain Eukaryota; kingdom Viridiplantae; phylum Streptophyta; class Pinopsida; order Pinales; family Pinaceae; genus Pinus; species Pinus albicaulis. The sequence continues at coordinate 1,598,899,990 of CM076581.1, forward strand.
GTTACAGTTGTGATAAAAAATACATTGAATGTCATAAGTGCGTTGAGAAGAATTTTTTTCTACATAGATTGTGAAGATGATGAAGAAAAGGAACAAGAAACATCAAAACAAGAGGATATACACCAAGAACCAACCCCTGAGAAAGAAAAAATGAATCCAACCATATATTGCAATGCATTGGCAGGAATTACCATGCCTCAAACGCTCAAGATAGAAGTATATATCAAGAAGAAAAAGGTAATAGTTTTGATTGATTCATGTAGTACTTGTAATTTTATTCATTGTAAGATAACCAAGGAATTGAATTTCTTCATATATCCAACGCCCGAGTGTCAAGTGATGGTTGCAAATGGAGGAACTATAAATTGCTCTAGAAAGTGCCATAATATCAAGCTAACCACAGGGGAATATGTATTGAATGGTCCAATGCTTTCCATTCCAATGGGTGGTGTTGATGTTGTATCAGGAGTTCAATGGTTACAATATTTGGGGACAATAGATTTTAATTTTCAAGAACTTCTCTTGAAATTTTGTTGGGAAGGAAAGGAGGTTGAATTAAGGGGTATCGTAGGGAAACCGCGAAAGATAATTAGCTCTAACGACATGAATTTTTTTTTGAAGAAAGAACAACAAGGTGTAATTGCACAATTATGCTCATTAGAGTTCCAAACATCGAAATCATCTATTTCTTCATATCTCCAAAAAGTCTTGGACTATCATTACAAGGTGTTTGAGACTCCCAAAGGAATCCCACATATTTGCGATCATGATCATGTTATTCATTTGATTCCAGGGAGTGTTCCTCCAAACATCAGGCCTTACAGATATCATTATGCCCAAAAGAGTGAGATTGAACGTATGGTTGCATAAATGTTAAAGTTCGATATAATTAAACCTTATCAAAGTTCTTTCTCTGCTCCAATAGTATTGGTAGACAAGAAGGATGGATCATGGTGTATGTTTCCGGATTAGAGGGAGCTCAACAAGCTCACTATCAACGATAAATTTCCCATTCTTGTCATTGATGAATTACATGGAGAAATTTACTTCACCAAGCTAGATCTTCATTAAGGATATCATCAAATTAGAATGAAGAATGAAAACATTCTGAAAAAGAAGAAGAAGAAGAACTCGTGAGGGTCATTATGAATTTTTGGTCATGCCTTTTGGCCTTACTAATGCACCTTCCAGATTTCAAGGTTTGATGAATTCCATTTTCAAACCCTTCCTTAGAAGAATTGTGTTAGTATTTTTTGATGATATACTAATCTACAACAAGTCTTGGAAGGATCATGCTCAACATGTTGACATGGTGCTCAAACTATTCAAGGAGAAACAATTATATGAAAAATCATCCAAATGTTTCTTTGGAGTATAGGAGGTGGAATATTTGGGTCATATTGTATCTGATGAGGGTGTTAAGGTAGACCCTAACAAAATTAAAGCCATTAAGGAAGGGAAAATCTCCACAACCATAAAGCATATTCGAGGATTTATCGAGTTGACATGGTATTATCGCAAGTTTGTTCAGAATTATGGGAGAATAATGGCACCTATAACATCATTATTGAAGAAAGATGCATTCTCTTGGACTCTAGCAGCAATTAAGGCCTTTGAACATATTAAAGAGGCAATGTGCCAAGCACTGGTCTTAGCTACGCCAGACTTCACAAAAACCTTTATTGTGGAATGTGATGCCTCAGGAAATGGAATTGGTTCAGTTTTAATGCAAGAAGGAAGATCCATTACTTTTGAAAGTCGTCCAATCAAATGAAAGTATTTAAACAAACCTATTTATGAGAAGGAAATTTTAGAAATACTACATGCACTAAATAAATGATGACCTTACCTAATGGGAAGACATTTCAAGATAAAAACATATCATAATAGTCTTAAATACTTTTTGGAACAATGATTATCTTCAGAAAAGCAACAAAAATGGGTCACAAAAATGTTGGTTTATGACTTTGAAATCATCTACAATAAAGGGAAGCAAAATGTTGTTGCAAATGCAATCTCAAGAAAGGATGAAGATGTAGAAGCATTGCTTTGTTCCTTTTCTATTATCCAACCTTAGTGGATAACCAAAGCAAGGGACGAATGGAAGAATGATGAAGAGGTGTGGACACTCATTCAAAAGTTGTAGCAAGATCCTAGTACATTTGATACATTTAGCGGGAAAAAGGACTCAATATGGTATAAATATCTCTTATATATTTGTAAGAATTCCCAACTCAAACAAAATATTCTTTTGGAATTTCAAACCTCTCCCTTACGAGGGCACTCATGATTTTTAAAAACTTACCACAGGGTCAAGAAAGATTTTTTTTGGGATGGCCTTAAGTCCGATATTCAAAAGTTTGTGGCAGAATGTTTGGTTTGCCAACAAAATAAATTTGAGACAATTAAGACACTAGGTCTGTTACAACCTTTAGCCATTCCAAGCGAGCATTGGGAGGAGGTCTCAATGGTTTTTATCACAGGTTTACCCAAGTCTAAAGGAAAGAGTGTCATCATGGTGGTAGTTGATATACTTACCAAGGATGCACATTTTTTTGCATTATCTCATCCTTTTAAAGCTAGTACAGTTGCTAGTGCATTTATGGAAATAATTCAAAAGCTTCATGGAAACCAAAATATTATATTAAGTGACGGAGATCCCATTTTCACTGGAATTTTTTGGACGAAATTATTTTCTTGTCTTGGTACTCAATTAGCTCATAGCTCATCTTATCATCCTTAATCTAATGGGTTAACTGAGACAATGAACAAATGTTTGGAAGGATAGCTTCGTTGATTTGTATGTGATAAAAAAACAAAATGTGTCAAGTATTTACCTCTAGCTGAATGGTGGTATAACACTTCCTTCCATACTGCAACAAAAATGACCCATTTATGGCGCTTTATGGATATCATCCACCATCCATCACATCGTATTGAAGAGAAAATTGTAAGGTTCAAGCACTGGAAGATCACATTGAGCACCAACAACAAATTCTCCAACTCTTAAAGGATAACCTCACTCTGGCGCAAAATCAAATGAAACAACATGCATATCAACATCGCAGTAAAATAAGTTTTAATGTAGACGAATGAGTATTTTTATGGCTACAACCATACAAACAAATGTCCCTCAGGTAAGCTAAGAATGATAATAAATTATAACCCAAGTACTACGGTCCTTACAAGGTGTTGAAAAATATTGGTACTATGGCATACAAATTGGAGCTACCTGCATCTTCCTGAGTACACCCAGTTTTCCATGTTTCATGCTTAAAGAAGGTTATTGGTGACAAGATTCCAGTTCAAATAGTGCTACTATAACTTGAGGAAGAAGGAAATATCATATTTGATCCTGAAGGAGTCATGGAAACAGAATCCACCGACTATGTAATCGATCAATTTTAGAGTATCTCATTAAGTGGAAGAACTTACCCACTGAAGATTCCACATGGGAGGATGAGAATTTTATACAAAAGCATCCAAAACTATTCAAGCGTTGAGGATAACACTTTTTTGAAGGAGAGGGGCATGTTAGGTCCCTATAATACTAGTGTATATCCCTTACTATTATTGTTAGTGTATCCCCCTTATTGTTATTGTTAGTGTAACTCCCTTATTTTTATTGTTGTGCCCCATAGAAACACACTATTATTATTGTTGTGCCCCATAGAAACCCACTATTTTTATTGTTGTGCCTTTATATTATTATTGTTATGTAGGCTTTAATTATATTGTGACCCCTTAGACTCCTATATATACAAAGGAGGTCTTTCCATTTGTATCATCCAAGACTTTTTCATTTATGTAATGTAAAGGAGGTTTCCCCCTCGAAGAGGATAAATTTTAAGTTGTTGATCTATATTTTATTCTATTTTGTGAGTTGGTTGCACAACACCACCTCCTTATACACTGATGCACAAACAATATTCTCATCCATGCATGAATTTCTTTCAAGCTAGTTGCTAAAAACAATCGTCATGAGATTCTTCTTATTATTATCTTTATTTTTGTTCTCTGGGTTAAGCTTCAGATGCAACTTCTAGCACTTCTCCTAAGTATGATCGTCAATGTTACAGTGGTTAGTGGGATCTTTGTGTTGGTGTGTTATGGCCACTGTCTTTTTATATTTTTGCCCTCCCCCCTTCTTCCTCCCTTCCTTAAATTTTTTTTGATGCTCCTTATACTTCAATCCTCTTGTTTTCTCTTTCTTCGGGCCTATGTTCTCCAAGTATTGTTCCTACACACAAGCCTTATCCACCAATCTAAGATTGAACAACATCAATTGCTTCTGAATATGGTTGTGTAGCCCCCCCAGATACTTAAGGAGTACATTTTGGTTATTTTGGGAGATACCCAACATTATGGCCATCTTTCTAAATTCTATGGTGTACTCTTGTACACTTTTCCTCTGCTTCTTCTTGAAGTAGTTCCAGTGGATCCATTGCTCCTATACATACCCGATAGGGTGAAACTATGAATTTTTGAGGGCTTTAAATTCCTCCCACGCAATCACTAGAGAATCTCTCTCCAAATTCAAGGTCTCCATGTGGCTTTCCCACTAAGTGAGGGCATGATCTTCTAATTTCAACTAAGCAAATGAAATATTATGTTCTTCCTCTATATGATGAACATTGAAATAAACTTCTAATTGTTGCAATCAATGATTTAGGTTCAAAATATGATCTCACCTTGATACGAATTGATATTAACCTTCACTTCCATTTTGAAAATGAATTGTGAATGTTTCACGACACTTGAACTCGGTTTATCTTTTTCAGATCCTTTATTTAGCTTGTTCTTTGTTTCTTCCCTATCTCTTCATCTCCCCTTTGTTCAAACCTATGCATTAGAATCCCCATCTTCTCTGAATAGCCTGAGCTTATTAGTCAGGGCAACCATGAGGAGATTCATGTTACGGTTTATATTTTCAACTTTTTCTTCCAACTGCAAAAGCCTCTCCTCTATAGGATCACAAGGGTTATTCAGAAATTCGTTAGGCATGAATGGGGATTTATTACTTTTGGCTTAGTTAATCTAGATCCCCTACAAATATCCACAATATACCCAAAGATTTTTTTTTAATACCAATATGATCTGTGAACTACCATGGATATTCCATTGAATATTTTGTCACAATAGATCTAATAAATTATACTTAAAAGTCCAAAATATACACTCTGAGGGTATATTTCTCTTTATATTTAGGGTCTATAAATTATTTTTTACTGTGTTTGCATGCAAAGTATAATTATTCATAAAATAGAGAACAATGAAATAAAAACTCACAAACTACAATTGACATAAGATATATGTTGGGAAACTCTTTCGGGAGAAATCCAAATTGGAAGGTAAGGTCACTTTGCTTTCTTTCTCTGAATAGAAAATGGGTACAAGTTCAAAGAAGTAAGATCCGTGACCCATGGGATACTACAATGCACAAATACTCTTTATGTATTGTTTCCCTATCCCTCTCGGCTACTTTGGTTGTCTATGGAACAAAATGACCTCGAAAATAATGGAACCCCTTTTCCTCCTAGTGGCCTAGTTATAACACATACCGATAGCCTACCAGTGGTTAGTTTTGACTCCTTAACTCTTAACTAGAGTTAGAATATGGAATATTTTAGAGTCTTCTCCATCATGATCATGTGGCTAGCCCCTTTTTGATGAATAATGGGGGATGACGTGGCATCCTCTCAAATTATGGTGGTCAAAAAAAGAAGGTCAAATTCCGAGTGGCATAAAATTTGCATACAGACTCTGATTGAGAAGATTCTTATGATTTATAATTGTTTCATGAACTATTTTGATCTGAGTTCCAAAGTTAGTAGTCAACCTTAAACCACCATTGGTATAAGACTTTTCCTTCTACTACCCTTTAGGTAGCCCCCTGATTGAGAGAGCACATCCATTGGTTGTTATCCACCTTTGTATTTCAATGCTCTTCTTGGACTCACATACACTCGTATAGATTGGGGGGGGGGGGGGGATGAAAAGTTGGAAACATAATACTTATGGGATTATGCCAATTGTATTATTCAATTGACAAGAAGGCGAAAAGCCTTAAGTGAGCTTGAATAACCATCGATAGTCCAATAAGACTCTTGAAATATTAAACAAAGTATTATTAAAATTGTATTTATATGTGTATCAGTTAATAATATGTATCTAGTGCCTTATCTAAAATTGTCTCTCAATTATGTGAGTTTAATAGTCAAAATCCCTTAACTAGGTCTATATTTTGTTTTTTTTGTTTTTACTTGAGATGTTTCATTACAAGTCCACAACAACCTAGAATCCATTTTGAGTTATTATTTATGTGGTCAAATGAGTCAAATTTCCCCTTTTCTTATAGATCTCATGACGAAACGCATACAACTGATTATTAAAAAGTGTATCACGACTATTTTACATAACTAGAATAACAAAAGGGCATTTTGGGCTTAAAATCCTTTGACATAGTCTTACAAAACATGTACTGTGGAGTCAAACCACACAATATGACTTTGACATGTGATTTGATCCCTATAACAACTAACCTCTCATACATCAACACTCTGAGATCATTACCTTGCATATTTATACTTGTTTATTCAACTTTGTAAAGTTGTTTTGAACAAACTATCTTTGAAACCCTATCCTGTAGGGACACATTTGAATCTACGACACATCATGATCTATCTCTATTCCACTCCTTCCATTCTCTTGTGCTATTGCACCTATCATCTCCAAAACCTAGATCTCCTATGATTAACTTGGCTTCAACCTTGAAGATTGTTTGATTAGTCTTAGAGCATTTTCATTGGAATAATTCCACTCATGCCTAAAGAAAATCAAATTTGCAACCTCAAGGGAGGTTCCACCAAAGCTAAGGTTTTGGAAGATCCATCTCCTTTGAAAACATGTAGATCTCTCCACTCAACACTTTCAATAATTTATCTTTTGTGGTATTAGATCTATAGTTATGTGTGTGAGTGGAGATTAGGTACAATTTTCTTTTATAAGAAAATTGAGCTATGTGTGAAGTCTTGTAGCTTAGCCTTTACAACATGAAGTTTAGGTGAGTTATTTTTCATAGTTCTCTTTGTATCTCTCAACATCAAGGTTTCTCTCTCGCTAAATGAATCTTCGATAAATTAATTCTAGGTTGTCAATTTACTTTCATTTTTTAATTCACCATATAAACTTTATTTGAAGCATACATGATGTACCTTAATAATCTATAACCATAGGCTATCATAATTAATACATACAACCCTAATTAAACCAGTTGCATCTTAAGCCTCGATTAACATAGTTTCTCTCCCCTTCTCTTTGATATCATCTCTTGCCTCAAATTTGTCCCGTTTAAAAAAAAAAGAAAAAAAAAAGAAAAAAGAAAAAAAGAAAAACCAAAATAGTAAATATTTCTATTATAAATTTATGCTCGAGGGCACAACAATACATCCAAAAAACAAAATGCTAGAAGTTAGGCTTATTATTTCACCATCCTCTTTCCATTTGATATCTAAAACCAATATAAATTCCTATGTCTATTACTTTTGTAATTCCTCTAGAGTTGCCCAAAGATCAGACAAAATTTACATTCCATACTTATTAGTTTTAAGCATTCGGATCCTCCTCCTAGAGGAAGGAGACTAACCCCTAAGAGGGGTCATTTACGTTCAGATTAGGAATGTTCATAGAACTAATACAAATTGAGTTATAAAAATTTGTAGAAGTTGAGCTACTCATTCTCTTCATTGATGGATTTCTTCAAAATAAATAATGTATCTTTGTATGTGCATAATGTTTATATCAACATAACGAAACGAAAAGGTTAAGTAAATATTCACACTAATATAAATCAATCTTAATATTAATTCTATTAAAAATTAAAATGTTCATACTTTATAATTTGATTTTATTCTCTAGACACTTGATAAATTCAAGTTTAAGATGAATCAATGCTAGTAGCAATAGATGAACTTTTTTCAAATAATCTTCTTAAATGTGCACACTCACAGAACCATAAACTAAACAACAAACCATATATTTCTATATATAAATGGTTTCAATTAAATAATTTATTTGAAAGACATGGATTTTTTTTAAACTAAATAACACAAACTTCAAGTTAAAAGACATTAGAAATATAGAAATGGTTGTAATCAAATAAATTACTTGAAAGAAAAAAATAAATAAATCAATACACCCCCACAAATATTTTCAAATTATAAATCAATTATAAAACATTCAAACACTTAATTTACAACCAAACATTTATAATCAATATTTACAATAAAAAAAACATACAACTTAAAATAATATATAAATAAATAAAACTAAGTTGTTTGATCTTTGATGGATGAAATTACCATAAAAAATTAAACTATACATATTTTTAATATTTTTAAAATATAGAAATTTGAAATAAATTTCTTCACCAAGCATACAAAGCTTAATTATCTCTTTTTAAACTAAGATAACACTAACTCTTTTTAACCTATCCTTTAAGACAACGCAATAACGCAATAGAGAGAAAAAAATGAAAAAGACAATTCAACACACGATCCAATGAAGCAAATCAAAGCCCAATTAGCAAATGTTACGTGTTCAAATGTCTCCCACTTACCTTACAAACTAGGTTTTAAGCAATACCCTATGTTCTTGTCTCTCTAGACACAAAAGTGAAAGGGCTCCTATGTTCTTCCTCTTCTTTGACCTCGTGATGCTGGAAAGATACATTGGCCCATCTTTCAATTAAAATGGTAGAATTTGATCACTTGTGGGGTATTGTCATTCAACCCCCTTGACCATATCAAAGGATCACTCATATTACATCACAAATCACTTCTTAAATTTATTTAGGTAGGAGGATGATATGGTATGGAAAAAGGGTGGGAAATTTAATTTTGTTTTATATTATTTAATTATATAGAGACATATTTTTTTAGTTTAGTATAAAAAATGTTGTAATGTCTTATTTTATTTTGTCTTGTTCTATCTTGTAAACATTTTGACATGATCAAATTATATAAAAATAAAATAAAAATAAATAAATTAAGAAAAATAATTAAAATAAAATTAAAGTAATTTAGTCAATTTACTTTTAGTTATATATATATTATCAGCATAAATCAATCTTAATTCTGGATCTACCAAGTGTTGAGAGGGATCAAATTTCTTGAAGTGCAAACCTATTTTAAAATGAAAAGATATTTGGCTCATCTCGGTGCTTGGTAGATCCAGAATTAAAATGGATCTATGTTGGCTATATTGATTTATATTTAACAAATTATTGCGTTGAGAGATACTCCCTAATTCAGTATGTTAAAGATGTTGTAATATCTAACATTTTAACTCAATCCAAAAAAAATAAAAATAAAACATAACATTAATAATTATATTTATAATTTTAAATAATAATTAAATCAGCGTAGATTTATCTTAACTCTGGATCTACCAAGCACTGAGAGCGGTCAAATGGATCAAATCTCTTGAGATGCAAACCTCTTTTAGAGTGAAAAATAAATTTGATTTGTCTCGGTACTTGGTAGATTCGGAGTTAAGATGGATCTATGTTGGCATATTAATTCCACCAAGAGGCGCTCTCCATTTTAATATGGAAGAGATGTTGTAATGTCATATTTTGACTTGGTCAAATTACAATAAAAATAAATTCAATTAAAATAAAATTGAGGTAAAAAAAGTCAAATTATTGTTGGCGTTTTTTGGGTTCCAGGTTTGACAACCCATGGTTTTGTTGATGATATTCTTATGTAAGAACACACACACACACACATCAACCCAACCTTAATCCATTTTAACTTCAGATGTATCAAGCGTCGAGAGGGATTGAATTTTTTGAGGTGTAAATCTCTTTTAAAGTGAAAAGAGATTTGATCCCTCTTGACACTTGGTAAATCTAGAATTAAAATGGATCTCGATTAGTAATTTAGAGTTCACAATAAAAATATTAATCATGAATCACACTTGTCCTGACAATGAATCACACTAGATGATTCGATATACGTCAACAAATCTCTAATAATGTGATTTTCATTGAAAATTTTCTTACTTTTCATGATATAAATTACAAAAGCCTAAATTCAATCAATATAATTATATCTTAAAAACTCAAACTAATAATTAAAATATTAAAATATTTTTAATAAAATAAAAATTAAACAAAATCATACAAATATATTTTAATATTCAAAAACATAAAAAAATAAAACCTATATAAATATAATTAATTATTACATCAGTAATCAAACATTACATCAATGATAACAAAACAATATTATCGAATATAAAAGTCAAATTCTAGAGTTATATTTATTTCTTAAAAACAAAGTTGTTCTACCGAAGCAATTAATATATCAATCATCACTGTCATAGGTTCAAATTATTTCCTGTTGTCCAATTTTGACTCAATCGGCAACGTTGCAATCATGATGTTAAGGATCAATGGGACCTTTGAACCAACTTTGAAGTTAAGGGGATGAAGTTGATATTTTTAAATGTAAATATGGATATATGTTTTTAATTCAGAGAATTATGGCGTAAAAGTATTAAAATTAATATACAATGTTAACTAAATTTATTGAGACCAATTATATACAATGTTCTTTCTAAATATAGCAGTTTGAGTCTAGTGTCCACAGATTGGAATGCAAATTTACAATAATAATCAGCATGCACAGCCAAATTAACTTAATTATGAATTGATAGGTATATTGATTTACAAATTGGTGTAATAAAAACATAATTTGACAAAATTTAAAATAATTAACAAAAAATTAAGTCAAAGGATCTTAGCTTCAGTGATTTGGTGAATAATTTGTTTCCGCAATTGCGTGGGGTCGAGTCTCTAAAGACATGTTGTAACTAGCTCTGTGGCATTTATGAAATAGTTGCATCTGGTGTAATAGTGGCAACCGATGTGATCAATGTTACCGATTTTGCAGAGATTCTCATTTCGGTTAAAAAAATAAAAATTAAAACCACGAACGAGCGTCATCAACAGAATCAAACTAGGTGATTGAAATATCTTCATGAGTAGTAGTGGTAGAATATTCTTGAAGCCAAAATCAACAAAGTTAATAGAATATTCAGGAAGGTTATGAGTAGGAAGGAGGTGTTGTTCAAAGGGTGGGTTTACATAGCTTAAAATAGTTAACAAAGCACCCATGACATCTAGAGAGATGACAAGCTCTATGTGTTTCATACATAAAATTAACATGGCAACCTAGGATTCTGTTTCATAGTCATGTATGCCTAAGAAGTGTTTACAAATTTTAAGAGTCAATTGATCCCTAACCTTCTTTTCCTCATGGTGTTTTTCCTCAAATCCCTTTTTTAGTTTTCCCAGACCATGGTGAACAAGTCACATTGTCATAAGTCTCAACAATGCCCTGGTCACACTATTGGATTCCCTTTTTAATTCGACATATTTTCTCAAACATAACATCAATATCAACAACAAGACATAATGACATATTACTTGTCACCTCAATTTAACTTAGGATATTTAAGGGAACCAATTATGCATTTGAAGCCCAATGTTATGATATTTAAACACCTAGGAGTTAGTTAAGTTCAACTTGGTCTAATGTGTCTATTAGGTAAAAGTGTGTTTCTTCAGTATTTTTTAGTTACATCATAATGTGACGGTCATGATATGTTCTAGACATAGAATGATCAGACGACTCATATTCTCCTTGACACTAATGGGTATTGATTCATGGTTTAACACTTGATTGGTCCATGATCTATATTGAAAGATCATAGAAGGTCATGGTTGATGATTGATTGTGAGAACTCTCTTACATAATTTTTTTTCTTTTGCATTAATAAAATTGCCTTAAGTGCCATGTTGGTTGGCGTTGTGGATTGTTTCACTCTCATAGGGTTTTAACCATGGAAAAATTACTATCGTTATGATTTGATTTGGTTGTGTAAGTGGTTATTGAAGGTATTCATTATGTATGGAATACTCTATTTTCTTGAACATGGTATCATAGTTTGTTTAAAGAGTTGCTTATGTTGTTGATTGAGATCACGAGTTCGTGTTGTCACATTTATGAGATCTATTATTTTCATACATTTTTGGCCTAAAAAAACTATTCCATTGCATCCAGAGCATTGATTTCAACTAAGAATCCCTTTTATTTCATCCAAAAAAGGTTTTTGTTTTCCCAAGATACATTTTTTTTGGTCAAATAAGGAGGTATGCAGTTTGAATACATTTTTGAAAAAATTAAGAAGTTCATTTTTTATTTGTTGTTTATATTCCTAATTTGCTACTCTTTCTAGTCTATGTATGTTTTTTTCCCTACGCTTTGTACGATCTCAACAAATCTCTAATAGAGCATAAAGTGTTTTCTTGACTGTGTATGCTCTTTGTGCAATCTCAGCAAATCGGAAACATGTAGAAAACTTGCATTTTCTAGGTAAGATAAATGAGATCTAACCTCATTGTTGTTGACTTTTTTTTTTCAAATGGTTGTTATTTTTTGGATGGGCACCATTTTTTAGAAAGCACACACTTTGAGGCATATCTCCAACAACAACAACAACAAACGCCTCCTTCACTACTATTATTATGTGTTTTGCATTAACTAGCTTGATTAAAAGTTACTTTATTTAATAAGAGGTCTTGAGTTTAAATATATATATATATATATATATATATATATATATATATATATATATATATTTTAAGGTTGTTTTTTGAAAAATTTCATGCAAACTTAACTTACTCAATAACTTTATTGTAAAGTGTATTTCACTTGTACTATAAGTGAATCACTACAAAATAACTTTAGTATTTTTTTTGGTTATTTTTTGTATGTGATCCATATCTTTTAACTCCAAGGATGCATTCATAATTGCATATAAAAGAGCATATTGACCAAGTAACTTAAACCACATGAAAATAAGCGAAAATCATAAGAAAACATGAGATCAAAGACACAATGATTTGATTATGCAGTTCACCCAATGTGCGCTATGTCTCTGGGCCCTGCTCAAAAGTGGGGAGGCCTTCTTTCATTAAGTGGCATCAAAGAAATTAGTTACAATCAACTTTTACAAAAAATGACCCTTATACCTCCAATCTAGATGATGGCCTGAAAATGCAGACCTCGGCTGGAGAAACAGACTGCGCGGTTGGATTCGTGTCGTGAAATTGTATAAAAATAAATATAAATTTGTCAAATTCTGACACTAGCACCTCTAGCCCTCTAAGGGAATATTTTTGGCATCTCTAGGATACCCTCGCTCAGGGTTCCACCAGTCCTGCCCTCTCTTGGTTCTATGCCATGCTCTCAACCGCCCTTCCGTTGAGAAAATGTTTTGAGCTCTTATATAAAATATTGGGTAGATTGGCCAAGGTCTGGTTCGTTGGTCCAATGGTAAGTCTCAGCAGATAACGTGGGGGTCGGTTGGGTTCAAAAATTGCCCACCCCAATTTTATACAACAATTACATTATATATATGAACGATGGTTTGTTTGTTTTGTAATATGGTTGAAATTATATGTGATTCAACCCGTTTGGCGGGCCGACCCACGTGGATCGGGCGGGTTCGATCCCCGCTGGTCCCATCAAATATATATGATGGCGACAAGTGTTGGGTCGGGCGGGTCTGCTTGACGGTGGTCCGCCCACACGTTACAATGTATAAATGTATGTTATAATATGTGGTTCGAGGTTGGGCGGGTTCGCTGGAGGTGGCCCTCCCTCCCTTTTAATATATATCGTTGGCCAATAACTGTTGGGGGCTGGCAGCCCATCCCCCCAAAAATATATATATTTTTTTATTTTTATAAAGCCACTAGTTAAAATTTTCCTGCAAGAAAATTAGGGTCACTAGGAAAATTAAGTAAGAGACAAATTCACTCATTCCGATGGCTAGATTTTGTGCGCCAAGATTCTGCCAATTTGTTGCCTTGTTAAGACTGCCACTTGGCCAAGTTTGACCAGAAATTTGGCCAGCTATAACTTGAGCAAACTAACTCGGATTTCAGTGTCATTAACACTTTGGGAATAAAGGCGATGAGCACTACGACCTGGTCCTAGTTTCATTTCCATTTGATGACTTTTATTTTTTAGTTATTTTTATGGGCACTTCTATTTCTGGATCATTCCTCCACACTAAGGATAATTTGGATTGCCAAAATATTTATCAGTCAATTGGAAAGTGAGGGAATTTATCCCTCACTTTCTCCTTTTCCATCCATCGAGCCTTACTTGGATGCATTCCTTTGAAACCAATACAAAGGTACTCCACGTCTCCCCATTTTAAAGTCATGGTATTTCTATCGAGAATGATGTCCTCTGGTATCTTGTCCAAGTATTTAGGTTCAAAATCGTCTAGTGTAGGAACCTGTCCAACCTCTTCGGTATCCATGATCAATGGAGGCTCATAAAGCTTCAAATTTTCAACTTTCAACATTGAGTACATCTGTATGTATGCTAGAAAATCAAGACGAAAAACAATGTCTCCAATCTTCTCTAATATGGTGAATGGGCCATATCAGATTGGTATCAACTTCTTTCCTTCTCCTTTCATCCTATCTTTTCTGATGTGAAGCCACACTTTGTCTCCAACCTAGAATTGGTGATCGACTCAATCCTTATCATGTCGAGCTTTGTATCGAGCTTGACTTTTCTCCAACTACTCCTGCACTGCTTGGCGAATCATCTAAATCCGCTGAATGAATTTCCACACTTTTTCCATGTCATCTTTCCCACTGGAATATTCATCTCTCCCAAAGACCATGTCTAAGGGATACTTTAGAAAATAGCCAAAGCATGTCTTGATCGGAGAGCTATAAGTGGATGAATGCACTGCTCGGTTGTATGTATGTTGTACATAAGGAAGTTGATCGTCCCACAACTTGGGATGCTTGCCACAGTAGCCTCAGAGTAAGTGTATCATTGTGTGACTAACAACCTATGTTTATTTTTCAGTATGTGGATGAAATGTCGTGCCCTCTTAAACTTGGTGTCCATCATTCTCCACAAACTCGTCCAAAACTCTGCAAGAAAGTGAAAGTCTCGATTCTACACAATGGATGTGGGAAGCCCAAAGTGGACCCATAAAAATTGGAAGAAGAGATGAGCAGTCTCCTTTGCAGTGACCTGCTTTTTACAAGGTATTAATACACACATTTTTCTAAATCATCCACAATGACATACAAATAGTCATGACCTCTCCTAAACAAGGGCAAACCACCTACAAAATCCATTGACACACTTTTCCATGAACGACTTAGAATAGGGAGTGGTGTGTAGAGCCCTAATTTTCTATTAGTGTGCTTGCAAACTGAACACAACACACAACCCTTTACATATCGAATCACAATATTTTTCACGTGAGTCCAAAAACAAAGCTCTGTAAATAACACAAAGTCTTTTCTACACAAAAATGACTTGACACAAGAGAGGCACTGATTTTGGTGCGATAAGCAATAACAATGTATTCCACCTCATATTTCATGAGATGATACTTGTTTTCATGGCAAAAGAAAATTGATTTCCTATCATACAAATACAAACTCCCCAATACCATGCCACAAATATCCAAAGGTACAAAATCAAGATCAACCTCATCTACTAGTTTGGACGCAATCACAAATTTGGCCTTACACTGTTTTGTCACATGTAATTTGATTCTTTAAAACACACCCAACCAAGAGGGTAAGGTTTCAGATGAGGCTTGGATTCTAATCCCAATTTCTAAACCAAGGATTCTGAAATCAAATTTACTTGTGAACTTAGATCAAACAAGTTTTCCACTTTAGTATGTTTCATTACGACTCTAATGTGGAACAATTCAATTCTCTTTCGTTCATTAACAATAGGATCATTTGAAGAACTTGTACTTGCATGCGATTCATAATTTTCACTAGCATGAAGAGGAATAGTACCTTGTGTTCCCACTGCTACGATCAATGTCTTGTCACCAGAATCAGATCCAAGGTCATGCTACACAGTTGCCACTATCTTTTGCTTGTTCTTCCCACCAAATCTCTTTGTCTTCAACTACGGATGCAACTTCCAACAATGTTAATCATCATGGCCTTCCTTCTTGCAATGTGTGAAATATGGCTTTGCTCCTTCCTCCTTCTTAGTTGTAGTTTCCTTCTTGTCCTTTCCCTTGCCTTTTCCTTTGAACTTGCCATTATGAGGTTTGAAAGATGATTTTTTTGACTGCTCTTCTTTATCATTCTTGCCCCTGCTTTCAAGGTGAATGGCCTTCACACTGGTCGCATCAATAGTAGTAGGCTCAAATAATAACAAAGAATGTATGATGTAACTATGTAAAGCACCAATATCATTTGTTACAGTTTCGGGTGAATCAAGCGAAATGCCCAAATTCAATGCTTGTTTTCTAAAATCTTTTGTGAAGCTTTTTACATGTTGACCCTTTCCTTGTCTTAAAAATTTCCATTCCATTAAAGCCTTTTGTCGATAACCCAAAGGATAAAACTGATCTTTTAATGCAGAAACAAAATTGGACCAAGAAGAAAGGATATTACCCAAGTTTTTTCTTTCTATCTTTCTGCAACTTTCTCTCGCACCAAATGAGAGTGGTGCCACTCAGTCGAAGGGATACTAACTGGATCTTTGCCTCATCCTCCTCAATCTTCCGAATCCGAAAATAAACCTTGATTTGTCTAATCCAATTGTTTATTTTCTATGCATTACATTCTCCATTATATGTGGGAAAATCAAAATTTACATCTAGTTTGAAAAATGTCTTCTTAGATGTATTTATATGATCTCTATTAGAATGATGAGAAGAGGAACAGGAAGAAATTTCACTGGCGGATGGAGAGGGAGGAGGCTCTTCTCCTCCACCTCCATGGTGTATCGACGCATGATCATCGAGATCTTTCTTCTCATGCTTGAGTGTCTTATCATATTCTACAAACAACTTGTCAACTTTGTTTGCCATGTTGAAGAAGATAATGCGATATTTTCGCTCTTCTTCTGCTCGTGCATCCTCATCTTCCATGTTATATCTTTGTAGTGCACGCCCAGCTTCAGGATCAAAGGATTTAAGTTTTCCTTCACCTTTTTGGAGCTTTTTCCTGGTTAGCATTCACTCATGAAACTCACATCAAGAATACCTGCTCTGATACCAACTTGATCTAGATCTTTTTTACTTCAAGAATGCATTCATAACTGCATATAAAAGAGCATATTAACCAAGTAACTTAAACCACATGAAAATAAAGTGAAAATCATAAGAAAACATGAGATCAAAGACACAACGATTTGATTACGGAGTTCATCCAATGTGGGCTACATCTCCGGGCCCTGCTAAAAAGTGGAGAGGCCTTCTTTCATTAAGTGGCATCAGAGAAATTAGTTACAAGCAAATTTTACAAAAATGACCCTTATACCTCCAATCCAATGATGGCCTGAAAATGGAGACCTATATTAGAGAAACAAAATGCACTGTTGGATTTGTGTCGTGAAATCGTATAAAAATGACTATACAAATTTCAAATTCTGACACTAGCACCTCTGACCCTCTAAGGGAATCTTTTTGGCATCTCCAAGATATCCTCGCTCAATGTTCCACCAGCCCTAGTCGCTCTTGGTTTCACGCCCCGCTGTCCACCGCCCATCTGCTGAGAAAATGGTTTTAGTTCTTATATAAAATAGTATGCAAAATGGCCAAGGTCTCGACAGTTGTCCCAATGGTAAGTCTCAGTGAATAACATTGGGGCATGCTTAGTTCAAAACCCACCCACCCCAATTTTATATAACGGTTACATTATATATATGAACAACAATTTATTTGTTTTGTAATATAGTTCAAATGATATGCGGGATCACCCGTTTGGTGGGTCAGCCCATGTGGGCCGAGCGGTTCGATCCTCGCTGGTCCCATCACATATATATGATGACGACAAGTGTTGGGTTCGGCGGGTCCACCCTACAATGGCCTACCCGCCCGTTACAATGTTTATATATATGTTATAATATGTGGTTCGGGGTTGGGCCGGTCCACCAGGGGTGGCCCGCCCTCCCTTTTAATATATATAGTTGGTCAATAACCGTTGGGGGATGGCGGGGGTGGCAACCCACCCCCCAAAAAATATATATATTTTTTATTTTAATAAATCCACTAGTTAAATTTTTTCGCTAGAAAATAAGGGTCATTGGGAAAATTAAGTAGGAATTTTTTTTTCTCGTCTCAGTGGCTGGATTCTGTGTGCCGAGATTCTGCCAATTTGTTGTTTTGTTAAGCTTTCCACTTGGCCAAGTTTGACCAGAACTTTGACTAGCTATAACTTGAGCATACGAACTAGGATTTGAGTAACGTTCACACCGTTGGAATCAGGGTGACGAGTACTATGATCTGGTTCTGGTTTCACTTCCATTTGATGCCTTTGATTTTTGAGCTATTTTCAAGGCCACTTCTATTTATGGATCCTCTTGAATTAGTATGCAACTTTTATTTATAAAGTAACTTCATTGTAAAGTGATTCTCACATGTTTTATAAAAGTGGGTTACAAAGAGAACTTATAGGCAAAGATAGTGAGGGGAAATAATCTTTTTATTTTTCAACAACATTTATCACCATATGGGCCAACTTCTACCTACCATGTGGCACTTTCTTACCATTAATGCATTTTTTAAAAAGGGAATAAATTTCACATATGAAGTTTGTTTTTAGTGTTGGATTGTTTTAACATCCTATTTTTTTTAAACAACTTTTTTTTTTCAAAATCTTTCCATCCAAACAATATGTTTTAGCTTTTGAAACCATATTATCTACATATTTTACTATGGCCACTGCAAACAAATTTTTTTTTACAGATACCAACTACTTCTCATGGAAATCCCACATCGAGGATGTACTAAGAAGTAAAAGATCGTTTTGGATTATCTTGGGAAAAGAAAAACCCCTCACTGATGCCTATAAGAGAGCCAAATGGCATAATAAGAATGAAAAATCATGTGGACTAATCGGAATTCCCAATTCTCCTTATTTGTGATTTCACATTCAAGGAATGGATGATCGGGATGAGTTTGGGAAAAATTGAAAAATATATTTGGTCAACCTAATGTGATAAGATCTCATCAACTTGAAAATCAAATCACGACCTTAAATCCTAATAATTTCTCTTTCATTGTAAGTGTATTTATCTAAATTCAAAACACTTAGACCTTTACTTAAAAATTATCAAGTCGAACTAAATGACGAGTGCATCATATATATTATTGTTTCTCAAATTGGTTCTACATATTTTGTTTTTATATCTATATTTTATGCTACTAGAGAAGCTCTAGGTTTTGCATATTAAAAACCTTCTCTTGAATGTTTTTACGACTCTCTAATTAGAGAGCAAGAAAAACTCTTGCATATTGGAGATATCAACACTACATGTATATCTAACATGCCCTTGGTGCTCCAAAAAAAAGATAAAACAAAGCATCCAAAGAAGCATTATCCTCAAAATAACAAGCAAACAAGATTCCTAAACTCTCTCAGAAAATTTCTACTCCCAATGATGGTAAAGGACCAAAATCAAAAAGTAAGAACACTGGCATGCATTGCAATTATTCTAGGAAATATGGTCATTTGGAGTCTAAATGTTTTAAAAATATGGAGGCCTTGGAAGCAACAATGAAGAAGCACAAAATTGATATTGATTATTTGTTTGAAACTTTTTCTTATGGACATGCACTTTCTACCTCTAGTTTCTCCTTCAATGCAACTTCTACTTCTTCTGATTTGTGGCTTATTTATTCTAGAGCATCTTATCATATGGCCAAGGATAAATCCATTTTTCTACTCTTAGCGACTGTAACTCCAAAAAAATATTTATTGGTGATGATAAATCTCTTAGTGTTGTAGGCTATGGAACAAATTAGGTAGATAATGGTCATTTAAATGATGTATTGTGTTACAATCTTTACTGCAACCTTCTATCAATTTATTAGATAACTTATTTAGGTGAAGGAAAAACAATAGAATTTTCACCTCACCAAGTTGTAATTAAGGAGTTCAAAAGTCCAAATCATGTCCTTATGTTGACAATGTCAGAAATTCCGCCAACACTAGGGTATCTCCCCTAGTCCCAATTAGACTCTATATTGTTTGGAGTAGGAGTCCCATCCGGAATGATGGCCCAACTTCCACTCTAACTTAAATATTTTCCTTAGCTGAAATCAACAACATAAGAGAGCACACACAAAAATTTTGAGACAAGCAAGCAATGATAGCTTTGTGAAACATGCAAATGTAATGCGTACAAAGTACTTTCACGGACATAGTAAAATGAAGTGAACCTTTAGAAGAATAATAATAGTACTACTCTAATAAAGGCACACATGTATAGAAAGAATCATTAATTAATTTGAATAGTAGTTCTCAAAATAACAATGATCATTATAAGAAAAGAGGACACACGTTTCAATTAAGATGTATATTATAGCCAATAAAACAATTCATTTTCTTTAGTACATATAAACATAAACATATACTACAAACATCAAAAGATAAGTCTTACAACATTTCCAATACATGAATGAAAGTATGTCTAGATCTGAGAGCTTCCAAATATTAAGTGAAAGTTCCAAGATACACAATTACAAGGATGTCTCACTTGTTCCGATAGTGGAATATGAAGCCACAACTTGCTCCTCAAAAGAATGATCTCTCTCTCTCCTATGCTTAGCTTGAGAAACCAAGGCTAAAAGTCACGTGCTTGAGGAATGGGGGACTATTTATAACAAATGGGGTGACCTTTCACCTCCCATGTGACTCTTCATCTCCTCTACGACCTTGAGACTTTTTAGTGACTCTTCACATTCCACATGTCTATTGGACTTCCACACACATTTTAAAATTTTGTTATTTTTTCAAATACAAAATTACATTTGACAAAATTGTGGCAAAACCCATTAAACAAAATAGACATCTTTGCATTCATGTTTGGGGAAACTGCAATTCGACAATTGTGACATGAAGCTCCGTTGTAATTAATTAGTACCAAGCTCTATATTTTGCTACTATGTCTTTGACATTTTGTGGTAGAATTGGATTGTATATAATCATTCTCTCCAAAGCGTCTCGATATATGGTTTTGGATCCCTTTTGTACATTATTACACAACATGAATACCTTCATATGTAACTTGATTGGCTCAATTACATATTGTAAAAAATAGTAATTAGTCACCTATAAGTCATATTGAGTGGTAACCCATCTGATGTAGTCCAAGAATTCCTATAGCTCGTACTTGATAGTACTTTTGTGTCATACCTCCCCAGGTGTGCCTATAAAAGGTGCTTTGTGTACTTTCACCAAGGCTTCCAATCCATTGTGCAATCACACATATGTTGACATAGTGTTGGTTATATGAATGCTGAGCTGGTCATAGATCCACATATGCATTCTTATCTCCACTTTATCCATTCCAACTTCATACCTTTGTTTTCTCACCAACGACACTGGTGCGTTTAAATACTTGGCATCGCATTCCTGGATCGTATCAATAGTTGTATTAGCTAACCTTAAGATCCTCGAGTTTTCCTATGATCCTTGCTAAACTTCGCAGTGAGGCGCAATTTCCTTATGCAAAGTGATAATCTCTTCATACACTTGCTTCATTGTGTCTTTTGATGGATTGATCTCTTCATGTATAGCCGATCGTAAATATTCTTTGCTAGAATTGACGGAAGAAAAACTTTGATTTTTGACAAGGAGGTGATCAATTTGCTGCTTTGCACTAGCCAATTACTTCTCCAATTGTTTATTATTTTTCATCAAAAAATCTATGTTCTTCTTCGTGGCTACAATAAAGGTTGCATTTGCTGAAGCGACTGCTCTAGGATTGGCCTTGGTGTTTGACATAATAATCTTCTTTGTATGAATGGAAACATGTCGATCATGATCACTGGGGAAGTACTATTTTCTTTCTTGAATGATCTTGTTTTTAAAATCATCAAAGGTGAAATTTGATATGTCCATTATTCTATCATCATCTGGATGTGGAATCCCCATTTCACTAAAAGTAAGGTGCCCATTGGTCATAGGAGTTGAAGGCCGAATGTTCAAAGGTGCTATGATTGGCTCAGTGTCTATTGCCTGGCTATCCTCCTCTTATTCGTCAT
This sequence comes from Pinus albicaulis, assembly GCA_034641835.2. Taxonomy (NCBI): domain Eukaryota; kingdom Viridiplantae; phylum Streptophyta; class Pinopsida; order Pinales; family Pinaceae; genus Pinus; species Pinus albicaulis. Next base: position 1,598,922,124 of record CM076581.1, read on the forward strand.
TTGTATTCTAGGCCTCCAAATCTTCCTCTAACTTCTTTACAAACTCCTCTTCCTTTTTCCTCCTATTTTCTTCTTCAACTTGTAGCCTACGCTACTATTCTTATTCCCTTTGCTTCCTAAGAGCTTCTTCTTGTTGCCTCTTATAGGCTCCCCCCTATTCTCTTTTCTTCAGATCTTCTTTCATCTTTTGCATGTATTCTCACTTCTTCTTTTCTTTCTCTTCTTTCCACTTGCACTCTTCCCCTTGTTCCCTTTTCCTAGCTTCTTCAAATTCATTCCTTCTCCTTTCAAATTCAATTGCGCCTTTAGTGCATGGGTCATTCGTGAAATTCTTACTCCTCTATTATTCAACATCATGTCCATGCTTTCTCTTTGACTTGACATTAACCTAATCAACTACTTCCTATTGGGTCCCTTCTTGATAAGTATCTGCAACATGTACTGTGTGAGAAGGGCCTGCTTCATCACCTGGTCCAACTTATTTGGAAGCATTATACTAGTTCTTTATCTTCTCTTCATCCTCCCAGGAGATAGAAGAATATGACCAGGTGTATCTCAACTTTACGTAGTGTTACTTGCATACACCCCAATGAAAAATCATCTCTTCGAGTTTGAGGCGATTAAGTTCTTCAATTTATGCCTCTACTACCCTTGAATTATTTATTTCATAAGACCCTATTTGCAGAGGGAAGATAGGACATGGTGACCTCTCCAACTTCTATAATTGTTGTGACAATCTTGTGCAGAGTTGGTAACCAACCTCTTGCATGAATACTTTATTCGTCACAAAATTCAGCATAAGATGTGGGGCGAACACTCTATTAAATGTGCCTTGAGAAGATGCAAACCAATCTACAACTTCAACAAAAAAATTTCTGGCCCTATCAGTTATGCAAGTTATCTCAACCTCAAATATTATCTGATATAACACCACAATAAAATGTTCAACTATCTTCTCGTGCACTCCCCTATAGCTGACCTCTGACATTATCTTACAATAGGTGTGGACAAGAGGTTGTTGCTTGGTCCACTTCCACTCTAGACCCAAAAATTCATTATGGGCATAGATCCCATCAAGAAATTAGGCTGACATGTAGAACTTAGGTTGTTTGTCTTGGGAAACATGTTTTGCCTTTGCAACATTCCTCTATAATTGTTCGGCTAGCAGGTATGACCAATTGAAGATATTTCCTTCAATAACACATGGGTAGTCCATATAGACCCATCCTTCTTCAAAGAATTATGTTGTTTCACACCCATACAACTTGCAACACAACCATAAGATATTGATACAATTTCCTCAATGATTTTATTTATTTATTTTTATCCACCCTATTACTTTTTCACAAGGTAAAACTAGATACTTGCAAGCAATCTTGTAGAATTTGGACCTTTTAACATTGACACATACTTCCCTTTCCTCTAGGTATTATGGGAACGTATCCAGAATAGTAGTGACAACAGGAAGTTTGCACTCAAGGACAAGCTTCAACACATCAAGATGCAAAAGAATGAAACAAATCCGCAATACTTGAGCAGGTTTACACAGTGTCGTGATGAACTTAGCGTAGTTAGTGTTACTGTCCATGAAGAAGATCTGTTAGCTCTAGCCCTCTTGGTTCTTCCCAAGAGCTGACATAATTATCAATATTCCATAAATGGTAGAGATAAACTACCACAATGGGAGTGTTTATGGTCTAATCTAGTGCAAGAAGAAATAAGGTGGAGTAATAGAGACGAGACCTCATCCAAAGAAGAGGAAGGGGAATTTTCATTAGTTAGCAAAGGAAGGAAGGCCAAGGGGAAGAATTCCCAAGATGAGGCTAATTATTGCCAAGAGGGAAAGAAGAAAGATTTTTCCAAAATCAAGTATTTTCACTGTCATGAATACATACACTATTCCATGAAGTGTCCATAGAAGAAGGGAAGCAAGAAGGAGCTTGATGTAGTAGCAACAGGTGAAACTTTGGCTTCACTTTTCGAGCTTGAATTTACTCTCATTGCATGCATGGTGAGCACAGTGATGGGAAGCACGTGGTATATAGATAGTGGTTCCTCGTTCCACAGGACGGGGAACAAAGATATTTATAGTGACTTGGAGGAGAAATATCTCCATATGAACATTGAGTTTGGAGATGATGGAAGGTATAGTGCGACCAATATTGGTACAATCACCTTTCAGAGTGAGTAATACTCCCCTCTCAAGCTCAAGGATGTGATGTTTGTACTGGGTCTAAAGAAGAATTTGGTTTCCTTCGCGGTGTTGGAAGACTGTGGCTACGATTTGATATTCAACAAAGGAAAGGAATTCCTGAGATACATCACCATGGGACAGGTGAAGCAAATCAATGCTTGAGTCAATAACTTGTATGCACTTGAGTTAGAAGATGCAGGAAAAACCTTGAGGATCAAGACAAAGACTAGATATATGGTGATTGAGAGGGAGAATTTTATACCTCTCAACATGCAGCCTCAGAAGAAGCCTCGGGAAGTTGTAGAGCAGCCACAAATGCAGAATAAAACAAGAGGAAGAGTGGAGACATCCACTCAAGAAGAGACATCTAGCAGGGGGGAATTTCAAGCTAAGTGGGTAGAGGGAGCACATCCAGTAATACCTCTAGGTGTGAGGTGGGGCGATGTGAAGCCCTAGTCTCAGATTTGCAGAAATTTGGGCAAGGTCCATTGAGGTGTTCTCCTCATGGATCATTACCTTGCTACAGGGGCCCACAATATTTAGTAGCAGGAGGATGAGTGTCAGCCAAATACTGAGGAATGCAGAGAATTGTTGACAACAGAGTAGGAGGCTTAGAAACGAAGTCAGAAGCAACATAATTTTCCTAGTAGAGAGTTGTAGACACAGTTGATTCAATTGTTTTTTTTTTCTTGGATGATTTTCAATTGCAGATGTTGCAATAGAAAAAAAAACAGTGAGAGGTTTTTCATGCAACAAATCACACAGATGCAGGATCAGGGTAGTTGTGAATCCCTTTCTTGCTAAGAGGGAGTGTTGAAAATGCAACAAGAAAGCCTCAATTTCGATTTTTTCCTTAATTAAAATTGAGTAAATTCGAAATTCCACATCAACAGACAAATCAAAGGAGTTAATTGAGGTGACATAACACCTGTCACTTAGTTAAGAACAATGAATTCAAGTTAATGAGTTCAAGATCAATTTACTTGAGTTGATTCTTAAAAAATAGGAGTCTATCTCAGTTAATTCGATTTAGGGGCATGAAGTTTAGGTGTGTGCAATGGGTTCCTAAATTTTAGGAGCCTAGGTTGAGTTAATTTTAGTTGTGGCAATTTAATTAAGCTAAATTGAGTTATGGTCAGTTAAGCTAGTTCTAACTGTTGGAGAGACTAGTGGAAGGTAAAGTTGTGCAGTGTAACTTAAACCACACTCAGTGATCACCTAAATAAGTAATCGATCAACCTAAATTAGCTCATGCATGTAGAGAATTCAATTTAACCAATTGAGATGGAGATTAAAAGGTAGTGTACTATCATTTGTAGCATATTCCAATGTGTACAGATGGAGCATTCAGTCAGAGAAGGACCAAAAGGAATTGTGTAATCCATATTGAGGAATTTAATAAATAATAGGGGCTAATTCATTGAGGAAAAACACAAGGAAATAGGAGCTTGGAGGCTCGAAAATTTGGATAAGTATTGGCAAGTTTCAGTAGCGTCAGTCAAGAAGAGGATGGAAGATACAGGTGCAAGTTGAGCTCAAGGTTGAGAAAAGCATATTTTATTCATCTAGATTATTTGATTAATGCTATACAAATAGTAAGGGGTTTTGAGAAATTTCTTTCCCCTAGATAAATATATGTGTATGTGTGTTAAATATTGATCCATGTTTATGATTTGTGTTCTCGATCATGAATTTTATTCTGCAAATCAGTAGAAGTATATTCTAGTCTTGTGATTTAATAAATTTCATGAGAAGTTTAGGATCTACACATTAATCTCTACATAGAAGCTTATGATTTGGAGATTCAAAATGCACTCATGTTGGAAGAGAGGTTCTTTGTTGGGCGCAAGTTGCATTTGTAGTGGATAGAGGGATGCATCCCTGTCAACAATGAGTGCGCTTTGTACTACCTAAGGAAAGCAGTCTAGTGTTGGGCACAAGCTGCATTTGTACTGGATAGAGGGATGCATCCCTGTCAAAAATGAGTGCGCTTTGTACTACCTAAGGAAAGCAATCTAGTGTTGGGCGCAAGTCACATCTTTAGTGGACAAAATGTGGATACTGCTCTCTAGAAGTGTACCATGTGCTCTATAGGAGAGACTACCTTGTGATGGGCATAGTTAGTAGATCTAATGAGCAGGGGTTTGATAGCTTACTTCCTAGCAGAGTGTAATGCGCTGGTGAAGAGATTAAATAGTTTAAAGATTGAATAATGCATAAAAACAAGGATTTTCTAAGAAATCAACGAAGTGTTGAATGAGAGCAAACAAGAGGGATCATGCACAAACATATATACAACCAAAATCATTAATAGAATGCGAACAAAATTACAACGTGAAGAGGCACTAAAATCATCATGCTAGAGTTGAATCGACACAAGTAAGAGAAAAATTTCAAAGTGAGACAGATGAGAAACTTACCCAAAAGTGGCATACTTGTAATAATGAGTGAGGGATGATCCTTGTGCTCCAAAAGTGCACAAAGCTCCAAAGAAAAAGATAAGTGTGGAATGAGCTTTGGGTTATAATTTTTCTAAAGGGAGAGCACATGTGTGGGAAATTTAGGGTTTGGAAGTGTGCCTATCACATGTCTCAAAATCAAGAGATAAGGATGAGATAACTATCGCTAGAGAGTGAGATAACGCTATCCTTAGAAAGTGTGGTATTAATGTCAACACAGAGTGCACTATAACTATTTTTAGGAGGTGCGCTCTACTATCTCCAAGAAGTACGCTGACACTATTTCCAAGAAGTGTGCTAGGCCTACCTATAGAAAGTGCGCTATGAGGGAAACATGAATTAGGCTTGTGAAGGCATGGTGCACCGACACTTAGGGTTTTCTAAGAGAAGACTTGAACATTTAGAAAATGTTGAGAAATCTAGGGCATTAACATTAGGTGATTTATCTTCTTATTAGTGACTGCTTGTGAAAGTTTTTTACTTGTTTAGATTAGGATCTCTTTCATGTTATATTATTAGTGTTCTTCTTCATCAAACAATAAAAAATGCATGAAAATAAATAGACAAGAGACACAACATGTAGGCTATGAGCCAGGGCCAAAACCTCTCACTCTTTGAGAGGAAAACCCGCGAAAATTCTTCTTATAGAGATTCCAATTGACGAATACCAAGACCAAGACCCTTGATCTATTAGCCACTCTAATACCAAGACACTATTTCTATTCACTATCTTCTCTTCACATTGACTCCTCTTCCTCTTTGATATTATGAGCATTGAGATATTGAGACCACTGAGATCTTATCTAGATCTCTTCTCATGAGATGTTCTTACTATCATCATCAACGAACTATGGTTGTACCAAAATGTTATGCCCTCAAGGCTATATTCTTGATCCAAGACAGAGAGACACTTGAAATTATCTTAGTATCTCTCATATGAACTTCCTTACTATGGTTATCCTAGAGGATATCCCCGCTGTCTCTTCCTTCTCTATCCGAGTTCCATCCAAACTGGAAAATCTACATTGAACTGTGGCATCTGAACTGTACCTTCTACAATGGACTATGGCACTGAAACTTCATATGAATCTCAAAAGGTAATATGAACTTGTCCTTTATTAGTCCACTAAAATCCGAGCTTGTCTTCTATTATTGCCATCTGAAAACTTAGAAATAGATAACCGAACTTTGTTTTGCTATTACCCATCCGAAATCACAGAGATATGTGAAGATCTGACTGTGGAAATGTGAAGTGTCTTCATGCCTATTTATAGTGGTTGGCCCCACAAATAAGACAAAATGTGTATCTAAAGGGTTGTGTCTCCATAACTATGAGACGACATGAGTTATGCTTCATCTTGAGGCCGACATAGGAAGAGGAGGACTAGTGCTTGTCATTGGAGGGATTATAGAAAACTTTATAGACTTATATACATGACATTAACTTTATGACAATTCCTAAAGGCTCACAATGGTAGCTATCTAAAATAAAATCCCTTTCTCATGAAAACAACGAATTAAGTCTTACAATAATAATTTTATTTTCCTTCTTTACAACATTTACAAAAGTCACAGTTACATGTCATTATGAAGGCCGAACCTAGTTACATTCTTCAAAACTCCCTCTTAACTAAGGAGGTATTCATAATGGTACTTGGTCATTCTAAATCTGAATAATTTCTCATAAGAATAATCATATTGGTAACTCATTTGTCTAGCATCATATCAACCAGCATTGTAGCAATGCCTTGACTAACAACTATATCCACATGATCAGAGCATAATGATGGCGATACTAATGATTCATAGACACCATAGTAATTGTCTCTCAAGGTAAATACTCCACCCGAGTGTTCACAGAGTATGACCTATTTTGGACTATTCTTATCTTGGATAGACAGTCCTCAAAGAATATTGGTCCTCCATTCTATATTCCCAGGTGAAGACCATAATGATGTGTCTATCTCTCCCTCCCAATTAGGGAGGACATATCAATTCCAATAACAAAAAGTGTTCATCCCTATAGAAGGAACGTACCTAATCTCCCTCTTGGCTTAGGAATTTCCAAGTTTCTTCCAAGTAAGAAACTTGGTTTCAGGCCCCCTCTTAATTATGTACCTACAGCTGCTTCGCAACAACTGATTGAAGAGCTCCTTCCTTCGATGTCATGAATTTATTTTTCAAGGAGTATTCATCTTTTGTGGATTCTTCATAAGGTATAGACCATCCATCACTTTCATCCATGGGTTAGTCATTCCATTATTCCTTTCATTAGAAATTGATCCATTAGTCTTCATCTGGTCTTGCTTCATGTATTGTTGCCTTCTTCATGCCCTCCGGAAGGATCTTACAACCTTCTATATGGTACTATTGGAAGACATCTATAGTTGGTATAAGTGTGTATCACCAAATATAAGCTTTGTAGGAGAAAATATATTTATAAAATTTATCATTGACTTTCCTCTTGTTAATTTTCCATCGTTTTATGTTGTTACAATCACTTCAGCCCAATATTTTCTTCAATTAGAAATATTTCCAAAAACAATTTAAACTTCCAATGATTAATAAAAATTGTAGATAGAACATTCAATGCAATGTACAGTAGAAGACAATCAAGAGTAATAATAAGAGATAACATAATTGGTCAAAGACCAGGGAAAAATACCACAAGATGGAAAAGATTTTCAAATTTTTATTCTTATTAAATTGTCATAAAGTGTTAAAAAAGAGATTAAAATGATTAAATTCACCATCAAGAGTAAAATTAGATCCTTTTACTATAAAAAAAACCAACCAAACAATATCCAAGATATGAGCCCAATAGACAAATTTGATCACAGTCAAAGTCTCCAAAACTGATCCAAGCCTGTAGTCAATGTCTTAGATCACAACTGCAGGGAATCATAAATCATCAGTGCAGCTGTAGCCCTTCAGCCACAGGGAGAGTCTTATCAAGCGTGCAGTTGTAGCTGATATTTCCTAGTTCCAACCCCGCGACTCCAGATCATTTTATTCTCCTCACACATGTGAGCTCGGACCCTGAAATTTCAGACTTATATGAACCATGAACCAATTTCAGACCTGTATGAACTAATCCAAAGAAGAGAGAGAATAATATGCTTGATTATGATTGTGCCTAAATGAGGTTGACTTGTCTTGTATTTACATGCTTCCAAGGGGTGCCCGATTTCTCTTTAAAGTTGATGTGAAATTTTGTGCACATGTGGGTTTTCATATTAAAAATGCATTTTTACTTAAACAAATTAAATTCTTTCAAGGGAAGGAGGGGTATTTATTAATGAGGAAGGTTGTCCAAAGGAGGGAATTTTTCCTTGAGCTGCCAAATTAACACTCCCTCTGAGCTAGAGAGAAATTACCCACTACAACATATGTACCATATGAAATATCTCCTCATCATAAAGTCAAATGTTATCATTGCTCATCTATGTTGAACACTCTCGAATATAAAAGAAGAGGGATTTGACATCATAGGGGAGCTAAATCTACCACCCTATATCAATATGTGAGATCTAATTACCACAAGGGAAAGGATCACACACTTTCCTATTGACCTAGGACAATAGGCGAGATCTACTCAAGGATCACACTCTATGATATTGTCTAGTGACAATAGGCGAGATCAACTTGAGGATCACACTTTGTCCTATTGTCTGCTGATCCTCCATCGATACCCTTAAGAGGAAAGTGGTAGAACACCTTCATCCAAGACTTGAGTGAGATTTACTTACCACATTAGTAAAGATACACACACTATATCAAGTCACCTCAATCCATTGGCCAGACGAGGAGGTCTAATCCCAATAAGCCCAACTTTTTGGTAGGATGCCTACTAGGGTATACTCTCTCAAAGTGACAATAGTTGAGATCGAATTAACACAGATGTTAGGATACACACCCTATATTATTGTCTAGAGGTATCTCAACCATAGGAGCCCTTACTGCTACATTCCCACCTTGGGGGCTCAATAGGGGGGAAGAGCATGCTTAGCGTTCTCGATAAGCCGAGACCCTTACCCAGGAGGGTCACATCCATCAATCCAAGTTTATATTTGAAGACCAAGAACTTCCCTTTCAGAAAATCCTTGGTGAGTATATCCACTATCTTCTCATCAATCGAAATATGATGGAGCCTCACTGCTCCTCTCTGCACCATGTCTCATATAAAATGATACGTAATCTCAATATTCTTAGAATTATCATGAAATACAAGATTCTCTGCCAATCGGATCCCACTCTTGTTGTCACAGTATATCATAGCCATATCAAGGACCTGTTCAAACAACTCTCGAAATAAATTTCTCAACCAAACTGTCTCACAGCTAGCCATGATAGCAACAATGTACTCTACCTCAGTTATGTTTAAAACTACAAGTTTTTGTTTCATGATCATCCAAGATATCATCGCAAATCCCAAGCTAAAGTAGCACCCTGATGTGCTCTTCCCATCAATAAATTTCCAGTCCAGTCAACATTAGTGTAACCATGAAGTTGTACATCTTCAGCAATATATCTCAAACTAAGGTTAATTGTCCCATGCAAATATATCATTACGTGCTTGGAAGCAACTCAACATGTGTGAAGGGGCTCAGTCTGAATTGACTCATTTCACTACAAATCATATATCCGGAGAAGTCTTCACAACAAACATCAATACCCCAATCAATGATCGATACTCAAAATCATTCACTAAATCAGGTCCAACAACATATCCACATAGCTTCTTGAAGTTCATCTCCAATATTGGTGTGGCCAAGGACTCGCGTTCTACAATTCAAAATATCTCCAATATATTTACTACATATTTTCCTTAATAAATGAAAGTCTCTTTCGGTATTTTTCACACCTATAATCGATACTCAAAATCATTCACTAAATAAGGTCCAACAACATATCCACATAGCTTCTTGAAGTTCATCTCCAATATTGGTGTGGCCAAGGACTTGCATTCTACAATTCAAAATATCTCCAATAGCTTTACGACATATTTTCCTTAATAAATGAAAGTCTCTTTGGGTATTTTCCACACCTATAGTCCCATAAAATAATGCATCATACCAAGATCCTTCATTTCAAACTCAGGCTAGCTCCCTCTTACACTCGAGCATCAGGGTCTCAATACTTTTCAAGAATAGATCATTAACATATAAAACCAAAATCAAAGGCATAATTTGGACTAGTTTGAAGTATAGGTTTGGATTGAAACTATTTCTCGTGAATCTAAACTTGACCAAGTAACTGTCAGTGCGGGCATACCAGGCTCTGGTGGCTTGCTTCAAACCATATAATGCCTTCTTCAGCCTGCAAACATGAGTCTTCCTTTCATTTACTTCAAATCCTTGAGGTTTCTCAACATATACTTCTTCATGTAGTATTCCATGAATAAATGTCGTCTTTACGTCCATCTAGTGAAGGGTCCATCCTTGACTAGTATCAAGGGAAATGATCAATCTAATAGTAGTGTAACGGGAAATGAGAGAAAATATATTGTCATATTATTCTCCCTTTTTCTGGGAGAAACCATGAGCCATTAACCTCACTTTATACTTCTCAATTGTTCTATCAACTCCATGCTTGATCCTGTATAACCACTTTGAAGCTATGATACAGAACTTGAACGACAACCCGTACATCATTCTTCTTAATTGATTCATATTCTTTAGCCATGGCATCCTTCCAAACCTGTTCTTTCACAACTTCTTCAAAGGTTGGAAGTTCAGCTTGTACGATGTATCTCATAGGTACAATGTATCCTTGGCACCGACATGGCTTCTTGCTTTCTCTAAAGGACCTTTTGGTAGGAATATGTCTCTCAACATCCCGTAATGTATCATGAATACAAAATGGTATCTTTTTGGAAGGGGGATCACTTGGAGGAGGATCCAAGGGGTTCATATGCTCCATGGGATCATCAACAATATCCTTCTCATATTCCAACACATAATGAAATTCTAGTAGGTCCATATCATCATCTTTCTTCTCAGGAGGAGGCAGAAGAAGGTCTCTTGCTTTTCCAAGGGAAACATCATGATTTAAATTTACATCCCTGTAAAATTGATCTTCCTTTGACCAAATATATATCGATATATATATATATATATATATATATATATATATATATATATATATATATATATTATATATATATATATATAGATATATTCTAAATGCTTTAGAGTTTTCACAAATATCCAACAAAAGTACCTTTCTTTTCAGTGGCTTCCAACTTGTTGCTTTTATCCTTCTGCACATGAAAATATATGGGGAAAAAAATATCATAAGATGACCAATGTCGAGCTTCACATTTGTGAATACTTCTTCGGGTGTCTTATTACCCAAAGCTTGATGAGGGACATTGTTTTGTACATAGACCATTGCATTTTTAGATTCTCCCCAGAGAAACTTCGACCACTTTTGATCATGCAACATAGCTTAGGAAACTTCCATAATGGACCTGTTCTTTCTTTCAACCACTCAATTCTTCTCGAGGTTTTAAGGTACAATATTTTCCTTCTTGTTTCCAGCTTGCTTGCAAAAGTCAACAAAATCATTTGAATCATACTCTCCACCATTGTCAGACCTGAATACCTTGATATTCTTCCCTATTTGAATCTCTATCAACGCCTTGAAGTCCTTGAAAATATCAAAAGCCTCATATTTATGCTTCAAATAGTATATCACTATCTTCTTAGAGAGGTAATCAATAAATATTATGTAGTAGAGATGTCCACCAATAGAGTGCACTGGAATGGGTATACATAGGCCAGAATGAATGAGTTGAAGAATATTATTAGTCTTGTTATTTCTAGAGGGGAATGGTCCCCTTGTCTTCTTTCCACTGGCACACCTTGGACATACTCCATCATGAATATCTTGAACATTAAGTATCCCATATACTAAATTCTTCAATTTCTGTGGGGCTTCATAATGTAGATGTGCCAACCTTTGGTGCAATATCTCACTTTGATGATTGGTGTCATGGACCATTACCAGTAGAGTCCCCCCATTGACTCTATAGATTCATTAAATTCAAGATCCCAAGGTAAAATCATCCCTCATGCGGGATTTTGTAGGCCATGTGAGAAATTTTCCTTTAATGAAAGCTACTCTCATGCCTTTGTCTTCCAAGGAAGATATGGATACCAAGTTTTTCTTTAGTCCCAAAACATACATAACATCATGAAGAAGAAAGGATTCACCAGAGTCCAAATGAAATTTTATAGAACCATAACCCTTCATAGGATGAGTAGTATTGTCTTTTTGTAGTTGCAACAACCCCCCTCCAAATTTTTTCCTACGCTTCGATTTTGGAGCCTAACTTTTGTCCCTAAGAACTAAGATTTCAATGTCATCAAGTGTTCCTCTTGATTATCTAATGTTGTATTCAATTTTATTTTCATGAAGCACTTTTGTCATGTGTTAACTGCGTATTTTCAACAGCTGTTGCACAACTTTTAAGGACAAGCAAACCCCTTTCAAACACAAGCTAACTCATGTCCTGATTTAGCACTAATTACTAGTCTTGCTTTTTGGAACTACACAATCCTATGCCAATGGAGGCTGCACAATTCCTTGAGGAAGTGAAATTTTCAATCCTATGCCAATGGAGGTTGCACAATTCCTTGAGGAAGTGAACTTTGCAATCCTGTGAGAGAAGAAATCACTGAGAAAGAAAAATGAACAATCCTTTTCAAAGAGTCAGAACTATGTAATCCACTAAGCCAGTGGATTGTGCAATCCCTTATCACTGAGAATTGCATAGTCCTTTCTACCTGTGGAATGTGAAATATTAAAAAAATAAATCCAATTGCATGTCACTAGAAAATAGGGAATGTGTGTTCCTATTTGAACATGTGGCATAAGTTTCTATTTTTGGTTTTTTGACAAGTGTCACTTTCTCCTTGATTTTAGGCATGAGCGACAGAAACCCTAACCCTAATCTTGTGGCAGAAAATATATATAATAGAGGCTTGTAGAGCTCATTTTCACATTTGAAAATGGAGCTCTAGCCATCCCCACGACTTTAAGGAGATTTGGATTTGGTTTGCACCACTTTTCTAGGTAAGTTTCTCAAGTGTCGCTTTTTGCTGTTTTTTTTGCCACTTTTGTTGTTTTTGTGTTTGCAAGTGCCACTTTGCCCATTTATTCTTGTATTTACTAGCGTTTATGTTATTAATATCTTGTACAAGTTTTGTTTCATTCTGTCATTTTATTTATAAAAGTGTCGCATCCCTCCCAAGCCATTTTTCCTACCAACAATTCTTGTTGATGGGTGTTTTCTATGCATGAATGTTATTTCCTTCGTATGATATTTTTTGGTCAATAATAGTGATTGAAATAAATAATTATAAGGCCGATCTACACTTGTCTTTTCCTTAGCCCTAGATATGAAACTTGTCTTTTTCCCGGGCTGAACTGTTGCATCCTTAGGGCTTGCTGGCTTCTCCCACTATGCATTACACAATCCCAAGAAGCAAGCCTCCTTCTTTCTAGGTGAAACTACATAATGCGTAGTCATTGGCCTCTTCCAGCTACGCATTGCACAATCCCAATAACCAGTGTCCATCTTGGCCACTGATACTATGCAATGCGCAATCCTCTTCCTCTTTTGCCAGTTGAGACTACACATTGCGGAGTCCCAAGCCTCAATCCATCCCTCTATCAGCTGAGACTGTGCAATCCCCTCTCTCACTACACATTTCACAATTTAGAAGCTTGGCCTAGCCCTTTGTAGCCCAACATTGTGCAATTTCTCTCCTTAGTCAATGTGTTGCTGCTTTTAGATTGATTGTTGAACAAATATGTTTAGAGATAACTTGATACTCCCATGGGTGCATCTCTTGCCATAGATACAAAATATCTTAAGCATACTTCTATTTCATAAACAAATAACATCATGCCTCCCAAGAGATTAGGATCAAAAGAGGTTACAAAGAGTAGTATTGAGGAATTTTTTGAATGTCCTTCAACATCAATTCCCATTATTTCTGATACACAATTATACATTGATAAGGACTATAATATTACATGGCATAATGTCAAGGATGCATTCATTGCCACATAATTCAAAGAATATATGGAGTATAGACTGGTCTACATCAACATCCAATGGTCAGTGCTTCACAGGGTCGCTTGCATATTCCTGGTCTTACAATGTGCATATGTCATCATATGGATTTTGCAAGGTGTAGATACCAAAATCATGTATTTAAACAACACTAGTGGGAAGTAACTTGCCTTGTATGACCCACATGATATCCACATGATCTACCACTTGCCTAAGCTTGAGCGGCATATGGAATCTCATTTCGATGTAGCAACACGCTATATCAAAACCAAGGAAGTGGTCAAGATGTGGGTAAAGGAACCATCAAAGTTTCACTAGACACCAAACAATACTTACAAGACCAAATCATTCCAAAAGGTGTTTTAGTACTTGATAGTGTTGTGATATCGAGTTTATGGACTCAATAATATTGAATCTTTCCCCGGAGGATGAGTTTACATGTTATATCAGATTGCCTCGCAAGGGAATATATTCAATTGGTCTGATTTTGTGTATCAATAGTTAAATATCAATGTGAACAAGGAGAAAAATCCATTGAAAGGAAAGCAAAAAAAATTCTACATGTCTGCCTACCTGTTGGATGGAATATGTGCTTGCAATGATTTCCCTGGCATGGATTAGATTGGAAACCTAGAGAGCATTCTATACATATTTATTGCATATTATTAACAGAGTGGAGTTACAGAGTATTCTTTGAAAAAACTGGTTGATCATTTATTCAGGGTCCTATACCAGATGATCTTTGAAGAATAATCCCCTTGCATGTCTCGGGAGGCAATGAATTCAATATTAGAAGTTGTAGATTGGTTTTCCTCACTAGATTACAGTTACCTCAGATTGTTTGGCTACCATAAATCATCACATCTCTTGCCAAGGTATGCCACGGAAAATTATTCATGTAAGGGGTTTCTTACTATCGTGTAACATGTATAACTACAATGCTTCATAAGAAGAAGAAGGCACCTTGGCACGCTCTCCCCTTGTAGGTGGGATTTTACGAGATCAAGAACTTGAAGGTCACATAAGTTGAAGTAACAGGTATGGAAAGCCTCAAGCTTCGTACAATATATTTTCATGAGTATGATCCCAAAGAAGTTTACAAGAAACATTGTGCCAAGTTGCACTTTGTCTAGCCATATGGGACCTATGCTACTCCAGAGGAATAAAAGATGAAGAATCACTCTAATGCCTCTCGATCACATGCACCAGACGATCAAGCAACCCCTTCCAACAAAATTCTGAAACAAAGAGCCACCCAGGAAGAAAAGCAGCCAGAAGAACACACCTCAATGAGTATTAATTATAAGAGGAAGGTTGGTCATCACCCAACATAGGAAAAAATATGCAAGTTCAAGGAAAATCCACCTATCCTAAAAGCGGTTATGACAACAGAAAGGAAAAGGAAGCAATGGGAAATAGAAAGGAACCAAGAGGAAGAAAGAAAGTAGAAGGAAAAATTGGAAAGGAAGGAACATAAGGATGTTAGGTCCCTATAATACTAGTGTAGCCCCTTTATTTTTATTATTTTTCCCCCATATTTTTATTTTTTCCCCATAGAAGCCCACTTTGTTATTGTTGTGCCCTTACATTATTATTGTTATGTAGGCTCTCATTATATTATGACCCCTTAGACTCCTATATATACAAAGGAGGTATTGTCACTTTATCATCCAAGATTTTTTCATTTATGTAATGTAAAGGAGGTTTCCCTCTTGAATAGGATATTTTTTAAGTCATTGATCTATATTTTCTTCTATATTTTTTAGCTCGTTGCATAACATTTGGTATCAGAGCTTTGGATTCTAGGGTTTCCTTGCTTCAAATAGGACATCATGGCATTTTCGCTGTAACTTTTTTTTTCTACGAAGCTTTAGAAGCCAAAATTGTGACTGTATGGAGCCAAAATCTTGGTGAACTTCGTGCTAGAATTTCAGAGCTTGTTTTCTATATTTTTGGAGATATGGTGATAATAAGTTAGGGTTTTTTCATGTTCCAGAATTCAGTCTCAAACAAGCGACCGAGGGAAAATCATCATAAATTTCTCTTCCAGCATCGGATTGGAATTTTGTAAAAATTTATAGAATGAGCACAAAATTTAGTTTATTGTGTATCAATTTCAGGGGTGAATACTAAAATAGGGATACATGGTATTCCGTACAATTTCGCTCTACTGAACGAGTCCATAATTAGGTCATCGTGGGAGATCAGGCATAAATTTATCTTGAAGAATCCAAATTCAGTCTCACCTGTGGAATTAGAAATAAGACTCATAGGTCTACAATAATACCAAATTTCAGATCTTGGAGATCCGAAATCATAGAGATACAACAGGTTCAATATCAAGCTCCTCAAAAGTAAGAAAAATGTTTGTATTTTTTAATCAGTTTGAAGTGATTCAAAGGCCATAGTGAAGCATAGTTATCATTGTTTAATTCAAAAATGCCTTGAAACAACAATTGGACACACTTAGTAAGCAAACATAAAGCTATTTTATGACACATGAAGAAGAGGAAGAAATGCAACATGATATATCAAAATTACGAGACTAAGTGCAACAAATTTCACTCTCACAAAAAGTAACAAAAAATGAATTGGAAGCCATGATGAATGTTAAGATAGATGGTATAAAAAAGGACATGGGAGTTTTGAATGCTGGTTTAAAAGTAGACATGGAAGCAATGATGAATGTCAAGATAGAGGGATTGAAGGAAGGTTTGACAAAGTTGCTAGAAGAAAGGCTTCCCAATGGTGACAAGGTAATCCATGAAAATCATGATGATGAAAAAATGAATATGAATTATGGTTTTAGAGACTCCAATGTTGGGTTTAAGAAACAACTCATTCCAAATATTTATATGTGGAGGTTTGATGACAAGGATCTGTTAACATGGATACTACAGATGGATCAATAGTTTTTATCTCCATGATGTGCAACACTCACAAAAGGTATGCATTTCAACTTTATATTTAGAACCCAATCAATTTGTACGATATTGATGGATTTGTTCTTGTAAACCACTTGTCACTTGGTCAATTTTTACGGAGGAAATTATAACACATTATGAGTATAGAAAGAGCAACACCTTCTTTAGCCAATTGATAAATCTAAAAAAAAAGGGTTCAATGGCAGAGAACATCGAGGACTTCCAAAAATTGAATATCAAGGTAACTAACATTATAGAGGAGCATAGGATTGATGTCTTCATAGGGACTTTAAAGGATAACATCGAACATGAGGTTCGCCTTTGGGAACCTGATTCATTGGAGAAGGCATTTAGGGTGGCAAGAAAAGTTTAAAGCAAAATTAGGGCAACAAGGAAGTCTACCACTCGTGACTATAAAGATGGAAGTGTTGCTTCTCTTATCCTTCCACAACCTACAAGGTTGACACCGCAACAATTGGAGGAAAAAAGAGCAAAATGGCTTTGTTATAGTTGTGATACAAAATACACTAAAGGTCATAAGTGCATTGAGAATAAATTATTTTACATAGATTGTGAAGAGGAGGAAGAAAAGGAACAATAAACATCAAAAGAGGAGGATATACACGAGGAACCACCCCGAGATAAATAATAAATGAATTAGACCATATCGTGTAATGAATTGGCAGGAATTACCACTCCTAAAACTCTCAAGATAGAAGGATATATCAATAATAAGTTACCCATAATTTTATTCATTGTAAGATAGCCATGGAATTTAATTGCTTCTTATATCCAGCACCAGAGTGTCAAGTGATGGTTGCAAATGGAGGAACTATAAATTTCTCTAGAAAGTGCCCTAATATAAATCTAACCATGGTGGAATATGTATTGAATAGTCTAATGCTTTCCATTCTAATGGGTGGTGCTGATGTTGTACTAGGAGTCCAATGGTTATAATATTTGGGGATGATAGATTTCAATTTTCAAGAACTTTTCTTGAATTTTTTTTTGAGAAGGAAAGGAATTTGAATTAAGGGGTATTTTAGGGAAACCATGAAATATATTCAACTCTAGTGTCATGAAAAAGCTTCTGAATAAAGAACAACAAGGCTTAATTGCACAATTATTCTCACTAGGGTTTCAAACATTGAAATAATATATTTCTCCATATCTCCAAAAAGTCTTGTACAATCATTCCAAGGTATTTGAGACTCCCAAAAGGTTCCCACCTATTTGTGATCATGAAAATGCTATTCATTTGATCCCACGAATTGTTCCTCCAAACATAAGGCCTTACATGTAGAAATTATACAAACAAATGTATATCAATGGATTCAATCCAATCTAACAATGTACTAAAGCTAGGTACTGAATCCTTTTACAAATCAATTGCACAAATTAAACACAATCGCCAATCACATGAAGCAAAGAAAGAATCAAATAAAACCATAACACAGATAATTTCCGAGGGAAATTTTTCTGCTCAAAACCCCTATATCTTCTATTGTATATTCACCATGGAATCATGAAACAATTACAATGCACTCTTCTCACAAGAGTCTCCCGCACTCTCACAACTGTCTCACACTGTCTTGGAAAAAACTGACTAACACATAGCCAATTCTCAGCCTCTAAACAACCCACCTTTCTTGTGCAATCCCTGATGAATGAAATCCCTTTTATTTAGGAATTTTGGCCTTCCAAAACTATGCAAGGATCATGGGCAATCCACTGGATGTTTGGTTGCATGCAGGCAACCTACTAATCACACAACTGATAGTTAACATCCCTTTGCCTCAACTGGTTCTCCACTGGAACTGACATGCATGTAGACATTAATAGTAAATCATTAGTTGAATGGAAAATCATTGATTGTGAATTAAATAATATTTAATTCAATTCATATCTCACTAGTGCAACAAACAGTTACAACTAGTTCAACTGACTCTAACTCACCTAATTGAGTTAACTGATTACTCATGCATTAAACTAATGCACCAGCTGTAATTTGAACTCCATAATTACTCTGCATGCCTCACGAACCACCCTCTACTCGAAATACATGAGCTAATTGAGTTTACCACACTCAGTTAACTATTACAAGTGATCCTGAGATAAGATTACATTTTATTGTCCAATTTAATTAAGGGAAAATTAAATTAGACACTTTAATTTGACCTTCACACTAATGTATCGTTAGGACCTGTTGGTCCCACACTAGTGTGTGTGCTTCAATTTATTGTTGGAATTCAACACTCCCTCTCAACAATAAAGGGATTATCTGCCACTGTGATCCTGCCTCTATGGTATTCAAATTTTCTCCTAGCGAGCGCCTTCCTCAGAATATATGCATCTTGATCTTCCGTGGGAATGTACTGAAGTAGCATAATGCGCCTATGAACATAATATCTGAGATGGTGGTATCAGATGTCTATGCTCTTGGACCTATCATGGAATACAAGATTAACCGAGAATTTAATGCAACTCTGGTTATCATAATGTATCACATTCGGATCCATATGAGAACCAAAAAAATCAACCAGGATCTTTCTCATCCATATGGCCTCACATGCAGCTTGACTTGCTGCCATGCACTCTGCCTCGGCTGAACTGAATGCCACAGATCGATGCTTCCTACTGTACCAAGAAACTGATGTCGATCCTATGCTGAAGATCCCTCCTGATGTTCTCTTTCTATGTGATGGACTGCCTGCCCAATCTGCATCCGTGAAGCCTTGAAGCTTCACTCCCTTTTTATGTTTGTACCATAATCCATACTCTGTAGTGCCCCTGAGATATCTCAAGACATGATTCCCTACCTTCCAAAAGAGCTTGGTCGGCTTAACCATAGCTTGAATTAGTTGGTTAACTGCGTAGCAAATGTATGGTCTGGTGTTCACCAAGTACATCAGTGAACCCACTAGTTTCCTATAGACAGTAGCGTCCACTACTTCTCCTGAAGTAGCATCCTCTTTCCTCCAATTTCCTGGAAGAGGAGTGTCCACGGGTTTACAACTCTCCATGTGAAACTTACCCAATATCTCTTTGGCATACTTGCCTTGAGAAACAAAAAGTTCACCATCCCACTACCATATTTCCAAACCAGGGAAATAGTGAAGGAGTCCCATGTCCTTCATTTCGAACTCCCTTGCAAGATCCTCCTTGCATGAATTTATCAGCTGCTCATCACCTTTCAAAATTAGATCATCAACATAAAGTACAATAATCAAGAGCTTACCATCAACCACAATCTGGTACAGGTTCGCATTAGCTTCACTTTTGATGAAGCCCAACCCAGTGAAATAACTGTCAATCCCAGTGTACCAAGCACGAGGTGCTTGCTTCAGCCCATACAGTGATCTCTTGAGTCGGAACACATGCGACTCACTATCAAAGATCTCAAAACCTTCTAGCTACTCTATGCACAATTCCTCCTCAATAAATCCATTGAGAAACACAGTTTACACATCCATCTGATGAATGCGCCACCCCATCTATGCTGAGAGTGAAAGGATAGATCTAATGGAAGAGTACCTCGTGAATAGTGTGAAAGTATCCTCATAGTCAATCCCCTCATCTTTTGAGACTTGCCTTGGCCAAAAATATGGCCTTGTACTTCTCCACACTCCCATCCGCTGCTTGCTTCACTTTATAGATCCCTCTAGATCCAACCACTTATTTTCCGATCGGTCTTGGGACAACTTCCCATGCACTATTCTTGATGATGGAGTCATACTCCTCTACCATAGCGTCAACCCAAATTGGTTGCTGCACTGCTTCCTTAAAGGAAGATGGTTCTGTCAAAATACACTTGCTCATAAGAGCCATGTATCCAGTAAATATGTCTGGAGATTGTCTCTGTCTGCGCAGTGAAATAGGGGCTCCTACATTCTCTGCCGCATCAAGTCTCAATCTCTTAGCTTCCATGGTGCGCCTTCTACCATTTCTGGTGGATGGCTCTGCATGAGTGTTTTTTGCCACTCCATGATCCTCCACATGTGGCTGCTACACATATTGAGGTTCTGTTATTAAAACAGCTCCAAAAGTAGAAGAAAAGAGAGATCAACGCCTTAGAAATCAACCACTTCAAGGGGGCAACCTCCAATACATTACATAAATGAACAATTATTGGATGATACAAATGACAGGACCTCCTTCTATATATAGAAGTCCATGGGGTCACAATATAATCCTAACCGACCTAAAAAGAATAATGTAAGGGAGCAATAATAACAATATGGGGGTACAGGGGTACAACAATAACAATAAGGGGGCTACACTAATAACAATAAGGGATTACACTAGTAATATGGGGTCCTAACATGCCCCTCTCCTTCAAAAAAGTGTTTTCCTAAACACTTGAGTAGCTATGGATGCTTCTGTATAGAATTATCATCATCTCATGTAGAATATTCAGTGGGTAAGTTCTTTGTAATATCCCAAAATGGGATCTGCTAGCAAGGCATGACTAGAAAATGCATTTTCCAGGAGTGGCTGCTACAGGATTTGAAACTAGGACCTGGATCCCTTAGATATGTGTATCTAAGACCAAAATCCAAGAGGAGGCTCAAAAGAAATCCCTCTAGGTGGGTTAAAGAGGTCTCCCACACCTAGTTACCTTGTAAAAATGCCTGATGAAGGGACTGCAGCAATTACAAGCACATATAATGGAGCAAAAACGTTATTTTTATAAGTTTGTGCACACGAAGATCTGAATGGCCAACAAATGTATCATATAGCAGCAATGGTATACAAATCCTTGAGGAAAGAGTCACTCAAGGAAAGCAATTGTTACACAGTAATTTGTCACCGTCCCCGCAATTCCCCGTCCCACACATTGGAGGGCATTTTTCGTAACCTGTGAGCAGTGACATAACCTGAAACCACTTTCATGGCATCCCCCTTGACAAGGAAAATCATTCCTTTGAAGAAAGTTTCCTCAAAAAAACCCTAAGAACTGACCTTTTTGCCTTGGCGTGACCAACCAGTTCAGCCCTCGCACCAATGGGGGAAATCCACCAAAGAGGGTGCTTCAAATGGCGCTCTGTCCCAGTGTATTGCTTGTGCCAAGATTAATAAGGATTGTTTTTAAAAAATAAATGGCGGAAGTTTGATTCCAACCAACTCCTGAACGAGTCTCTAAAATGAGTTGGGAGGTTTGGCTCCAGATCTCCATGTAGGGGGAGTGGTTTTCCACCTATCATGGAAGCTTCTTTGAGGATAGGGCCAATCCCACCATTGTAGGGATCCTAACTCCCCTTCCACCATCTATATAAGCTTTCCATTTTCCCTTAGAAAGCTAGGACTAAGAGTTGAATATGTGGCAAGGAGACTATCACCAGACAGCCTTTGAGAGCCAAGCCGAAGAGAGAGAGCTTTGTCCCATTTCTGACAAGCTTCATTGAGACGTGCTCCACTGTCGACCCCGCCAAAGGAAGATCCAACATCAGAGCTTAAGGTTGTATCATTCCTTTGTTTTATTAATGATAAGCGACTTTGATTATGGTTTCATTCGTGTATCTTTATCTTTGATGCAATGAATTACATCTTCTCTGACTGATGTATAGTTACAAGATTTAGACTCTATGTTGTGTATCGTCGTGTTTCTTCGCATGTGTGTAGGTGTTTGTACGTGCTAAGCGGAAGAATTGTGATCTTCCGAAGCGGAGGACGGGAAGCGTCATCCTTCTTCTGACGACCATCGCGTAGGACTTGAGGTAGCCAACTTGTCATTTCTTGTCATTTTGTAACTAGAAACCTGCATCACTGCGTGTCTGATTGTTGCTAGACCCGATCTGGGCTAGTAGGGATCGCCTCTGTCCGTAGAGGGGATTTACCTCTCCAACAAACTAGCGACTCCATTGGGGATTGGAGCACAATTTTTTTTCTTGTGTCAAGCTCCTTAAAAAATGAAACAAGGTTGTCGGAGTAGTTCATTTTCTTGTGTCAAGCTCCTTAAAAAATGAAACAAGTTCGTCAGAGCATAGTTCGTTTTCTTGTGTCAAGCTCCCTAAAAAATGAAACAAGGTTGTCGGAGTAGAGTTCATTTTCTTGTGTCAAGCTCCTTAAAAAATGAAACAAGGTGTTCGGAGCATGGTTCTTTTCCTGTGTCAAGCTCCTTAAAAAATGAAACTAGGTCTGTTGGAGCAGAGTTCATTTTCTTGTGTCAAGTTCCTTAAAAAATGAAACAAGCTCTTACGAGGATAGTTCTTTTAATGTGTCAACCTCGTTAAAACAATGAAACACGTTCCCGTTCAATTTGAGTCTTTGTTTAGATCTCGTAAAATCCCAGTCGAGTCTTTCCCTTAATCTCGTAACTTGAACCTTCACTCCATTTTCCTTTCATATGGATTGAAGCTTGGGGGGCATGTACCTCGAATTGAGTCACCATGCTGGGGGCATGCTTACTTTTTCAAGCATAGTTTGTTTCCATTTCAAGCTTGTGTAACAATGAAACCAGTTTCAAGTATAGTTTATCTTTGTTTCAAGCTTGTGTAAAAATGAAACCATTCCCATTTTACCTCTCGTGATTGCCATTTTATCAGCCTATTTTTGCCAGATGAACCTTGGTTTTCTCACTCCATCGTCACTATCTGCTTGGCCGATCATATGCCTTCACTTGGTTGTTTTACCCATTCTTGAGGAACCGCTGTGATGAGTGGTCCTGTTAGCTAGCCTCTTGACCTTTATCTTGTTTTGAGTAGTTCCATCATTACCGGAACCAGTTGCTACCCTTTATACCACTTGTTCCTCCAGGAGGAGTCATCTTTCAACGCTTTTCTGACTCTCTAAAATTGAAAAGATTGTCGAGACACTTGTCGTTTTGATCTCGTTAAATTGGCTGCGAAATGACATCTACCCAGTATACGTTTACCCCTTTTTCGGGCTGGGATAGATTATTTACGAGAAAGGAATACCTTAGCCTATCGCGACTAAGAGGTTCTCTCAAACATAGTTTTCTACCTTTTCGAATCTGTGAGACTACCTACGAAAAGGGACTACTGGAGTTTTCTTTTCCGCTGTATTTTCAAACTCTCTAAACATGAAAAGATGTCGAGTTCTTCCTTTGTCAGACTCGTTAAAACCTGATGACATCGGACTCCGTCGTAATGACGATACTCGAATTCCTCCTTCCTAGGGCTCGTTAAATGTATTAGGTTGGATTTGTCCGAAGGACAAACTTATATGAAAAGCATATGGTATCCTCTTCAAGCTTGTGTAAAAATAAAGAGGTACTTGCCATAAATGGTGGGGGAAAAATTGGAACCGGTATCATCATCGTGTTGGCAATATGTCTCTCTTGAACATGGCACTTGTCTGCATTCGTGTCGGGTTGGGGACATCTCATCTCGTTTTTTGCTTGCCTCCATGGGTTTGGGTTATCCTTTTTGACCTCTCATCTGCTCTTTGCCTCGTCATCATGACCTCAGATCTTTTGATGTCAAATACTGCCAAATCCAGTGTCGTGCCACTGATATGTTCAAGAGAAGTTGACCTTTGCAGTTTTCAACCCCCTCTGATTCTCTACTAATCCTGATTCACAAACATTATGTTCCTCTGTCTTGCGTCGATGATGTGGGAAACACTATGGCCCACCTTCGGGTCACTTCCTGTTGACTCCAACTCATTATCCAGGAAACTGATCTAGAGACTCCCTTCTGGTACCTTGGAGCTTGCATGCCTCAATGGCAGGTTATTCGCATTCGACGCGGGGTTTTCATCATTGGCCTTCGATCGAGTGATTCTGCGGGTGTTCGATGCAAGCTTAGTGTTCACATTCCGTGGATTGTACGTATAGTACCTTGAGGGCCATTGTCATTATTAGTGGTACCTCTCGCGTCTGTTAACGACTTTCATAATTGACTGGTATTGTGTATAAATTCTTTCAGCGAAAATCACATTCCAACAGATTTTGTCGACGCGTTTTGAACCAACTATTGTGGTTCATCATCAGGACAAGATAAGAAATCTAATCTAGGACACAATTTAAATAGATAAGAAACTCTGACTAGCCGTTATCTCAAAACGAATAATTGGACTAAATCAGGAACTCCAAAGATAAAATAATATTAGAGTTATTATTACTCCATAACTGATAATTTTACTAAATAAGAATAAAATAGTTGAATTATTATTATTGTATTTTATTAATAATTAAAAGATTTAAATATAATAAATATTTATATAAAAAAAAAAAAAAAAAAAAAAAAAAAATAAAATAAAATAAAAAAAATAAAAATAAAAAATAAAATATAAAAATAAATAAAAATAAAATAAAAATAAATAAAAATAAAAATAAAATGCACTAAGAAAAACTACATAAATAAATAAATAAGAAATAAGTAAAAATACAAATAATCAAATGAAAATGAAAATAAAATATATAAATAAAGATAGATGAAAATGAAATCAAAATAAAATAACAATGAACGAAAAATAATAACAATCAAAGAAGAATTAATCCCTAACAGATAATTTGACTGAATATAGAAAAAATAGTTGAAATATTATTAATGTATTCTATTAAATATTAAAATATTTATAAATAATTAGTTAAAAAATATAAAATAAAATAAAATAAATTATTATCCATTGCAAGAACTAAACACCAAGTGGAGAATCCTACTTTATGTTGATAATAGATGATTTCTCCAGAATGACATGGGTTGCTTTTCTCAAGAATAAATCGGAAGCTCTGGACAAATTCAAAATATTCAAAGCATTAGCAGAAAATCAGATATAAATAATTAATTAAAAAATATAAGATGAAATAAAATAAAATAAACTCAAAATATAAATTAAAAATAAAAACCATTAAGAAAAATTGCATAAATAAATGAATAAAACTTTTATTAAAAATAAGAAAAACCAAAAGTAAGTAAATAAAATGAAAATAATAATAAAAAATAAATAAATAAAAATAAAAATAAATAAATAAATAAATTCAAAAATAAATAAATTATAAAAATAAAATAAAATAAAAATAACATAGATATAAAAATAAATAAGCGAAAAATAATAATACTAATATATATATATATATATATATATATATATATATATATATATATATATATATATATATATATATATATATATATATATATATATAAAGGAACGAAGGAGAATAGAAAGGAAAGAAAACCAAAGACTAAGAGTGAAGGGTCGGGATCCAACATTTGCTCAGCCTCCACCCATCATCCCTGTTGAGGTTGACAGGCCTCTTTTCGATCTCTAAGGCCTCCCTTAACTTTCTATGGTGGAAATGGTCAATCCTTGCAATAACCTCCGCATCTTCAATGCAATTGTGATGTTTTGTCTTTTCCAGACGATGTTCTTGCATGTTCGACTTCAGCTCACTTATTCACATGCTTAGACTTGTACTCTGTTCGGGTCGAGATGGAGCGCAAGACCTTGGATTTTGTCTAATGGAATCCAGGTTACGGATTTTGTGGATTATCATGATTGGTTACATGACTCATTGATTGGATGGTTGCGACCATACCTGAGTCTATTTACTGATCCTTGCTGGATGGCCGTGCCCATACCTTGGATCCTGATTATTGTATACTCTATTATGGATGGCTGCGCCCATACCACTTATCATGTATTTGAGATATCAGTTGTACTTGTCTACACAGGTTTTCTGACGGCAGTGTTTTCAGTTGGGCACGTCTCATAAAGCATTTCACCCCTCTCTCTCTCTTGGGCCTCATGCTTTAGGGGGCATATGTTACACAGTAATTTGTCACCATCCCTGCAATCCCCTGTCCTACACATTAGAGGGCCTTTTTCGTGACTTGTGAGCAGTGACATAACCTGAAACCACTTTCATGGCATCCCCCTTTACAAGGACAATCATTCCTCTGAAAAACCATAAAAACTGACCTTTTTGCCTTGGCGCGACCAGCCAGTTTAGCCCTCGCGCCAATGGGGGAAATCCACCAAAGAGGGCGCGCCAACTGGTGCTATGTCCCAGTGTATTGCTCGCGCCAAGCTTAATAAGGATTGTTTTTAAAAAATAAATGGCAGAAGTTTGATTCTAACCAACTCCTGAACGAGTCTCTGAGTTGGGAGGTTTGGCTCCGGATCTCCATGTAGGGGGAGTGGTTTTCCACCTATCATGGAAGCTTCTTTGAGGATAGGGCCAATCCCACCATTGTAGGGATCCCAACTCCCATTCCACCATCTATATAAGCTTGCCATTTTCCCTTAGCAAGCTAGGACTAAGCATTAAATCTGTAGCAAGGAGACTATCACCAGACAGCCTTTGAGAGCCAAGCCAAAGAGAGAGAGCTTTGTCCCATTTCCGACGAGCTTCATTGAGACGTGCTCCACTGTCGACCCCGCCAAAGGAAGATCCAGCATCAGAGCTTAAGTTTGTATCGTTCCTTTGTTTTATTAATGATAAGCGACTTTGATTATGGTTTCATTCGTGTATCTTTATCTTTGATGCAATGAATTACATCTTCTCTGACTGATGTATAGTTACAAGATTTAGAATCTATGCTGTGTATCGTCGTGTTTCTTCGCATGTGTGTAGGTGTTCGTACACGTTAAGTAGAAGGATTGTGATCTGCCGAAGCGGAGGACAGGAAGCGTCATCCTTCTTCCGACGACCATCACGTAGGACCTAAGGTAGGAAACTTGTCATTTATTGTCATTTTGTAACTAGAAACCTACGTCACTGCATGTATGATTGTTGCTAGACCCAATCTGGGCTAGTAGGGATCGCCTTTGTCTGCAGAGGGGATTTACCTCTCCAACAACAATATAGCCTCAAAGGGACATGTACATGAGAATAGTGAAACACTTCTACACATGTATTTCTGCAGGCTAAGAGGACACAGTTTATAAGAGACACTACATCATAATGGATAATAATAGAAAGATACAAAAATGTATGGCTCAAGAAATTAGGGGGAGCAAGCTCTCAACCCCTGAAAACGATAATACAACAATCCTAAAAAGTATTGGCTGAAATATACAAAAATGGAAAAAATGCTGGAGTTGCTGGGCAGCAGCTACAACTCAAAACTGGAAATGAATAGATAAGGCTAAAGATGATGATCAATCTGAAGTAGACCTCCTCCAATTTATCTTCCAAGTGAAAGTTTGATCCTATCACTGAATATCTCACCCTCCAATCAACACTGCAATCCCTCACTGCAAGTGTACTATGAAAATAATGCAGTCTGAGAGGGTAACTGCGCTGTAGGTGGAATAGAATGATTTGGCTAAGTGCCAAGATCTGAAATATGCTCAAAATCCTTCCTTACTGATCTCCCAAAGGAAATAAGGCCCCCTCCTCTGAAAAACAATCCAAGGAATGGTGTTGTGGAACCTCCACTGCAACACCCTGCAACACAATGTTACACTTGAGCACAAATAACGCTGTAGTTGAAGGAATGGCTTTGGCCTTGACCCTGGATGTGGAGAAATGAAGTGAAATCCCTCAAGAGGCCTCTCAAGAAGGAGAAGGACTCCTAAACAGGAATCCATCGTGCTAAACAACACTTCAACTTAACTAAACAACCGAGACTACAAATAGTCTAAGCAGACACAAAATTAATAACCATATGCATGAGTAACAATGGCTGCCTTGCCCTCCTTTTAAACAATGAGAGATCCCTCTCCATGGGTCCCACTCTTTAGGGTTTCCTCCATCAAGGAAACTTCCCTCCTCTTTCTCTGCGCTATCCCACAAGATGCTCTCCACCTTCTACCTCTGCGCTATTTGACTTGGTCAAACTTGACCTTGTCTTCTTGCAAATGTCTCCTTTCACACATGAGGGTGTGAAATCTAGTTCTACTGATGATCCCCTTTAATAATAAGAGGGATTTCATCCATTTTTTCATTGTGTTTGGGCCTCCTCACCCAATTATTCAACTCATGAGTGAAATTAACAAAATTTAATATTCCAATTTATTGAAGGAAAAATTTGGAATATTACAGTCCTCCCCTCCCAAATGTTGTTTGTCGTCAAGCAACAACAAGGATAAAACTGAAAAAATTGCTCCCAAGGCATGGAGACTGGAAAGTATTGGGAAAACATCTTCCCCAAATGGATCCTCCATCCCCAAGCAATTATCCAAACAAAATGAGTCACCTCCCAACATGGCAACTCATGGAAATCTCCTTCCACCTCAAGTTCCGGAAATGAAGGTGGGCTGAAAATCTGAATATGGTAAGCATCATAGCCTACCCCATGCTATCCTTATCTCCACTCATGATGAGTTTAGAGTGTGTGCTGATCTTGGGCTGCAAAAGTATTGCCCTCAAGTGGAAAAATGAAGAACAATCCTCCAAGGATCTCTCCTCCAACATTGAAGAACAAGCTGGCCCAAAACAATCCATCCATGATGAATAGGACATGCTCATCATAGAGTATCACAGTGAGACTTTTGCTACAAGTTTTACATGATGATGCATAGTACAAACAATATCTCAAGAGGATACAGTGCAGTCTCATCCACTGCAACTTCAGAAAATAGTATGGTAAGTAACATATAAAATTCATCACATCTACTAATGAATAGTAAGTGGCTGAATGTGTCAACAATACATGATCAAATACTTGCCCATGGCTATACAATGGATGGCTATCAAACTCATGGCCCACCTCAAAAGAAAACAAATAGGTGGCTGTGGTGGCCATATCTCCTCCCATGCTCCCATTAGAACATGTAGTGCAGAAAATGTGGGAATTCTCTTCCCTCAAGGACAAACCTAACTCATGTGCCTCTCTCCTAATCATGTTTCCAATACAAATCAGATCCATATCAGAAAATGAAGTCATGATTAGCAACAAAATGAGGAAAATGATTAAGGTTTCATGTGGTGCAAGAAGGTACCAACAATTTTCCCAATGGTGACAGCGCATTTTTTCAAACTGCTGCTTCTGGAAAGTACAAGGCAAAATGTTTCTTGTTACATAGTTAATCATGTATGTCATCATATGGTAAATGCTTGGGTGCAACAACTAAACATACATGTGATGATAAAACATTTTCCCAAGGCCACATAGAAGATGGCTGCCTCCATGATATAGATTGGCCCAACAATGATCATGGAGCAATGTGAAAAGCTTGCCCTCTTGTGAAGCAATACACTGGATGGTAAGAGTATGCAAATAAATAAATGTAACAACATACTTCTTACCATATGCCAGAAGTAAGATGGTACATGGATCCATGAGTGAGTCCTCCATAGTGTTTTGGCATGCTATGAAGAGTTATGAAACATGTGCTGCAAGAAGATCATCCTTCTCATGCTTGGGAATCCAAGTCAATAAGAATATGTCATAGTGATAGATGTCTCCATCCACTACTCTATCATCCTCGCCTCCTTCTTGTTCACCAAGTGCATCCAAAGTGAAGTGATCCTGGGACACTCCATCCATAAGCCCCTGCTCCAAAGTGACAACGCTATGAGCTCATGCAAATAGGCTCCTGTCAATACAAAGCTCTGTTCTTTGACATGCTCCTTGTCAAAGACACCTCTAGTAATGCTGCTGCAAATATGGAATACCTCCCAAGATGGAAGTGCTCCAAAATTATCCAAGGCCAAGGATTAGCCCTTTTTCACCATGAGAGTGCCCTCTTCTACTCCTGCAACATCATAACCAGTGAGAGAAAATCTTCCCTTTCTCTCTAAAGTACAACTCAAGCAACCACAGTGCTTGCTGCCTCCTTGTGCTCCCATCAAACAACTCATGTGATGAAGATACAATGAATGATATGAATATCACATCAACACCATGCATCCATACTCCATGTTTCCCAATGATGCAAGCGTCCTGCCACCTCTTGTCCATCCCCATCCTCCCAGGAAGAGGACATGCCAAATGATGGCCAAACTCCTTCAAGAGGAGCCAGCGTATTCAAGCCTCTTGTTGCCCGTTGTCATATATTTGCAAGTAGCCTCCTAGCTCCTTGATCATCAACCACATCCACTCAATCACTTGTGGATGTCTTCTTCTTCTCTTCCCCTTGGTACTCCTCTCATGAGGGCTACCATTCTTCCAAACCAATTCTCTATCTTTGCATCCCATGAAAGTTTGGAATGCAGCTCCTTGGATACCTCCTAGAGAAGATATCTCTCCCATGACTATGTTGAATCCCAAAGGATCCAAAAATGATGAAGGTAACATCTCTTCTCCACCACTGTTTGACAGCGCTGTCAATCCCTCCAAAGATGTAGTGGCTGTCTCATACTCGAACTCAAGGATGGTTTCATAGTTTCTCATAGGAGTGTCATGGTTTGTTTCATCCTCCAAAAGTTCACACCCCAATCTCAAGGATTGTGTGCAACTCAACAAAGGTGCATGATGATGATGGTTCATCTCCTCCTTGAACCATTTTCACAGCAAAGTGCAATCATGTTGCTCTAAATCAACAATGGGATTTGACCCTTGGTCATGCAAAAGAAAATTTCCACAACTACCAAAAGAATTTGCTGCAACAATAGATGTGGGAATCTCTTGTAGGGTTGCAAGAGTTCCTTCCTCCAATGTGTTGGCTTCCCCAACTGTTGATGCATGTGGCTGATCCTCCATGAGTGTGACAACGTTATTACAAGTCTCCTCAAGTGGTGGTGTGAGATTTTCCTCCTTTGTTCTTTCTCCATCAAAGGTTTTGATCAACCTTTGAGTGAAATCTGCAAAATATTTCACCCTTGCATGGCTCAAGTGGCTGAACCACCAAACATAGGCTCCACCCTCCAAGTGCAGTGCTGATATTTCAACAGCTTCTTCCCCTACTACAGGATGTAGTAGGAAAAATTCCTCCAACTTCCTCACCCAAACTTTTGCTGTAGATGACCCATCAAAGGTAGACAACAGAAATATGTTGCCTTTGATCTCTCTTTTGGCGAATGGTCTCTTCTCTTCCTTCCACTGGATGAATTGTGGAAAAGCTACAGTCTCCGTGAAGGCTCTAGGTTGAGACTTGAACTCAACAAGGTAATTACTTAGAATCTGATGATCCAAGTATCCTTCATGCTCACTGTCTTCTTCTTGATGAGAATAGGAAGTGCATGGTCCTTCCTCTTCTTTTTCTTCCATTTTCTTGACCTCCTTGGAGAGGTCCCTTCTGGATCTAAAAACTGATGAGAGCAAGCTCATCTTCTTCATCATCTTGATCTTCTTCTATCTTCTTGGGCTGAGACTCACAGGCTGATCCAAGAAAGCTACTCTGATACCACTGTAATATCCCAAAATGGGATCTGCTAGCAAGGCATGACTGGAAAACGCATTTTACAGGAATGGTTGCTACAGGATTTGAAACTAGGACTTGGATCCCTTAGATATGTGTATCTAAGACTGAAATCCAAGAGGAGGCTCAAAATAAATTCCTCTAGGTGGGTTAAACAGGTCTCCCACACCTATTTACCTTGTAAAAATTCCCGATGAAGGGACTGCAGCAATTGCAAGCACATATAATGGAGAAACAACGATATTTTTAATATTTTGTACACATGAAGATCTGAAAGGCTAACAAATGTATCATATAGCAGCAATGGTATACAAATCCTTGAGGAAAGAGTCACTCAAGCAAAGTAATATAGCCTCAAAGGGACATGTACATGAGAATAGTGAAACACTGCTACACATGTATTTCTGTAGGCTAAGAGGACACAGTTTATAAGAGACACTACATCATAATGGATAATAATATAATATACAACAATTTATGGCTCAAGAAATGATGGGAGCAAGCTCTCAACCCCTGAAAACAATAATACAACAATCCTAAGAAGGATTGGCTGAAATATACAAAAATGGAAAAAATGCCGGAGTTGTTGGGCAGTAGCTGCAACTCAAAACTAGAAATGAATAGATAAGGCTGAAGATGATGATCAATCTGAATTATAACTCCTCCAATGGATCTTCTAAGTGAATGGCTGATCCTATCACTGAAGATCTCACCCTCCAATCAACACTTCAATCCCTCACTGCAATTGTACTATGAAAATAACGCAGTCTAAGAGGGTAACTGCGCTGTAGGTGGAATAGAATGCCTTGGCCAAGTGCCAATATCTACAATATGCTCAGAATCCTTCCTTACTGATCTCCCAAAGGAAATAAGGCCCCCTCCTCTGAAAAAAATCCAAGGAATGGTGTTGTGGAACCTCCACTGCAACACCCTGCAACGCAACGTTACACTTGAGCAGAAATAACGCTGTAGCTGAAGGAATGGCTTTGGCCTTGACCCTGGATGTGGAGAAATGAAGTGAAATCCCTCAAGAGGCCTCTCAAGAAGGATAAGAACTCCTAAATAGGAATCCCTCGTGCTAAATAGCACTGCAACTCAGCTAAACAGCTGGGACTGCAAATAGTCTAAGTAGACACAAAATCCATAACCATATGCATGAGTAACAATGGCTGCCTTGCCATCCTTTTAAACAATGAGAGCTCCCTCTCCATGGGTCCCACTCTTTAGGGTCTCCTCCATCAAGGAAACTTCCCTCATCTTTCTCTGCGCTATCCCACAAGATGCTCTCCACCTTCTACCTCTGCGTTGTTTGACTTGGTCAAAATTGACCTTGTCTTCTTGTAAATGTCTCCTTTCACACATGAGGGTGTGAAATCTAGTTCTACTAATGATCCCCTTTCATACTAAGAGGGATTTTATCCATGTTTTCATTGTGTTTGGGCCTCCTCACCCAATTATTCAACTCATGAGTGAAATTGACAAAAAATAATATTCCAATTTATTGAAGGAAAAATTTGGAATATTACATTCTTCCACTTGATGAGATACTTTGAAATTGATCAATTTCGTAGCTATCGAGTTCTTGTTTCCGTGACTGTTTCAGGTTCCAATATGATTTTTCCTTCCTCTTCAAGTTCTAGAAATATTGTTTGAATTGGAAGTTTGTCACCTATAACCTTCTTTAAGCATGAAACATGGAAAAATGGATGCACTCATGAAGAAGCAGGAAGCTCCAATTTGTATTCCATAGCACCAATATTTTGCAACACCTTGTAAGGACCATAGTATTTTGGTGATAATTTATTATCCTTATTAGCTTGCTTGAGAGACATTTTTTTGTATGGTTATAGCCATAAAAATACCTAGTCTCCTACATCAAAACTTCTCTTGCTGCGATGTTGATCTGCCTGTTGTTTCATTCGATTTTGTGCCAAATTTAGGTTATCCTTTAAGAGTTGGAGAACTTGCTATTGATGCTCAAATGTGATCTTCCACTGCTTGCACCTTAGAATTTTGTCTTAAAGATGATGTGATGGATGATGGATGATATCCATAAAGTGCCATAAATGGGGTCATTTTTTCTGTAGTATGGAAGGAAGTGTTATACTACCATTTAGCCAGAGGTAACCACTTGACCCATTGTGTTTTTTTATCACATACAAAACAACGAAGATAACCTTCCAAAAATTTGTTCACTATCTCAGTTTGACCATCAGATTGAGGATGATAAGATGAGATATGAGCTAGTTGAGTACCCAAACAAGAAAATAATCGCATCAAAAAATTTCTAGTAAAAATGGGATCTCTGTCACTTACCATAATCTTTGGGTTTCCATGTAGCTTTTGAATTGTTTCCATAAATGCAGTAGCAACTGTACTTGCTTTAAATGGATGAGATAATGCACAAATGTGTGCATACTTGGTAAGTCTATTAACTACCACCATGATGACACTCTTTCCTTCGGACTTAGGTAACCCTGTGATAAAATCCATTGAAATCTCCTCCCAACGTTGACTTGGAATGGATAAAGGCTGTAGAAGGCTGTTTTGCTGGAAAACCAAAAATTCTACCACAAAATTTTGAATATCAAACTTAAGGCCATCCCAAAAAAATTCTTTCTTCACCCTGTGGTAAGTTTTTAAAAATCTTGAGTGTCCTCCTAAAGGAGAAGCGTGCAATTCCAAAATAATATTTTGTTTTAGTTGGGAATTCTTACAAAGATATAAGCGATCTTTGTACCATAAGGAATCATTTTTCCAACTAAATGTATCAGATGTACTAGGATCTTGCTGCAAATTTTGAATGAGTGTCCACACTTCTTCGTCCTTCTTCCATTCATCCCTTGCTTCGGTTATCCAATCTGGTTGGATAATAGAAATTGCACAAAGAAATGCTTCCACCTCTTCATCCTTTCTTGAGAGTGCATTTGCAACAAGATTTAGCTTCCCTTTTTTGTAGATGATTTCAAAGTCATAACCCAACATCTTTGTGACCCATTTTTGCTACTCTTCTGAAGATAGTCTTTGTTCCAAAAAGTGTTTAAGACTATCATGATCAGTTTTTACCTTGAAGTTCCTTTCCATTAGGTAAGGTCGCCATTTATTTAGTGCATGTAGTATTGTCAACATTTCCTTCTCATAAATAGCTTTCTGTAAATACTTTCCTTTGATTAGACGACTTTCAAAAGAAATGGGTCTTCCTTCTTGCATTAAAACATCACCAATTCCATTTCCTGAGGCATCACATTCCATAATAAAGGTATTTGTGAAGTCTTGCATAGCTAATACTAGTGCTAGGCACATTTCCTCTTTAAGATGTTCAAAGGACTTAGTTGCTTCAGGAGTCCATGAAAATGCATCTTTCTTCAATAATGTTGTTAGAGGTGTTGTTATTCTCCCATAATTCTTAAAAAACTTGCGATAATACCCTGTTAACCCCGAGAAATCCTCGCAACTACTTTATGGTTGTGGGGACTTTCCATTCCTTAATGGATTTAATTTTGTTAGGGTCTTCCTTAACACCCTTGTGAGATACAATATGACCTAGATATTCCACCTCTTGTACTCCAAAGAAACATTTGGATGTTTTTTCATATAATTGTTTCTCCTCCAATAGTTTGAGCACCCTGTCAACATGTTGAACATGATCCTTCCAAAACCTGTTGTAGATTAGTATATCATCAAAAAATACTAGCACAAATTTTCTAAGGAAGGGTTTGAAAATGGAATTCATCAACCCTTGAAATGTAGAAGGTGCATTGGTAAGGCCAAAAGGCATGACCAAAAATTCATAATGACCCTCATGAGTTCAAAATGATGTTTTTGGTATATCTTCAATCTTAATTCTAATTTGATGATATCCTGAACGAAGATCCAACTTGGTAAAATAAATTGCTCCATGTAATTCATCCAATAATTCATCAATCACAGGAATGGGAAATTTGTCTTTAATGGTGAGCTTATCGAGCTCCCTATAATCCGGACACATTCGCCATGATCCATCCTTCTTGTGTACCAATACTACAGGAGCAGAGAAAGAACTTTGACTAGGTTGAATTATACCCGCCTCTAACATTTCTGCAATCATACGTTCAATTTCACTCTTTTGGACATAAGGATATCTGTAAGGCCTGATGTTTGGAGGAACACTTCCTGGAATCAAATGAATAGGTGGGAGTCCTTTGGAAGTTTCAAACACCTTGGAATGATTTTCCAAGACTTTTTGGATATTTGGAGAAATAGATGATTTTGATGTTGGAAATCATGATCAAGAACAGGTGGGAATCCTTAGGGAGTTTCAAACACCTTGGAATGATTTTCCAAGGCTTTTTGGAGATATGGAGAAAAATATGATTTTGATGTTGGAACTTCTAGTGAGCATAATTATGCAATTATGCCTTGTTGTTCTTTCTGCAGAAGATTTGTCATGACATTAGAGCTTATTATCTTTCTCGACTTCCCTGCGATACCCCGTAATTCGATTTCCTTTCCTTCCGAAAAAAATTTCAAGAAAAGTTCTTGATAATTAAAAGCTACATTGTACTCCTAGTACAACATCAACACCTCCCATTGGAATGGAAAGCATTAGACTATTCAATACATATTCCCCCATGGTTAGCTTGATATTATGGAATTTTCTAGAGAAATTTATAGATCCTCCATTTGCAACCATAACTTGAAATTATAGTGCTGGGTATAGGAAACAATTCAATTCCTTGGCTACATTACAATGAATAAAATTATGGGTACTACCCGAATCAATCAACACTATTACCTTTTTCTTCTTGATATGTACTTCTACCTTAAGAGTTTGAAGAGTGGTAATTCCTTCCAATGAATTACACGATATGGTCAGACTCATTTCTTATTCTTCTAGGGTTGGTTCCTGGTGTATATCCTCTTCTTTTGAAGTTTCTTTTTTCATTTTCTTCCTCCTCTTCACAATCTATGTAAAATAATTTCTTCTCAGCACACTTATGACCTTTAGTGTATTTGCTATCACAAATGTAGCAAATCCCTTTTGCTCTTTTTTCTTCCAATTGTTGTGGTGTCAACCTTGTAGGTTGTGGAAGTATAGGATTAGCAACACTTCCATATTTATAGATTTGAGTGGTACGCTTCCTTGTCGCCATAATTTTACATTCAATTTTTCTTTGCAACCTGAATGCCTTCTCCAATGAATCAGGTTCCCAAACACGAACTTCATGTTGGATGTTATCCTTTAAATTTCCTATGAAGACATCAATCCTGTGTTCCTCTGGAATATTAGTTACCCTTATATTCAATTTTTGGAAGTGCTCAATGTGCTCCACCACTGAACCCTTTTGTTTGAGATTTATCAATTGGCTAAAGAAGGTGTTGCTCTTTGTATCCTCATCATGTGCCATTATTTCCTCTGTAAAAATTTACCAAGTGACAATTTTTTTACGGGAGAAAAGCCATCGATACCATACAAATGTATTTTGTTCTAAATGTAAATTTGCAATGCGTACCTTTTGCATGTTTTGCACATTATTGAGATCAAAATATTGCTCCATCTCTAGTATCCATGTTACGGGATCCTTGCCATCAAACTTCCTCATATCCATCTTTGGAATATGGTGGTTCTTCCATCTAACATTAGAGTTTATGAAATCATGATTAACATTTATTTTGTTCTCATCATGAGTTTCCCCTACTATCTTTTGCCCATTAGGAAACATTTCTTATATCAAATTTGTCAAACCTTCCATGTCTGCTTTTAGATCATTCTTCATGTTTTCCATGTTGTCTTTCATTTTTCTTCCATATCATCCATATTAGCTTCCATGCCATCCATCTTAGCTTCCACACCTTTATTCAAACCATCCATCTTCGCTTCCACGCCTTTCTTCAAAACTTCCATTTCATTTTTTGTTGCTCTTTGCAAGAGCGAAATTTGGTGCACTTGTTCTTGTAATTTTGATAGATCATGTTGCAATTATTCATCTTTATGAGTCATAGTAAAGTATTCTGAGGGCTTATTGGGTGTTGAATTATTTTTAGGGGGGAATTTTAGAACCCAATACTGATATCTATGCTCAATATGCCCTTGGAATCACTTAAAATTGATTTTTCAAACAAGACTTATGCAATTTGAAAAAAAATACACACCTTTTTCTTGCTTTTGAGGAGCTCGATATTGAAACTGAATTATCTCTGTAATTGCGGATCTTCAATATCTAAAATTTGGTCTTATAGTAGCCCTCTGAATCTTCTTTCGAATTCCACAGGTCTAACCTGATTTGGATACTTCAAGGCAAAGTTATGTTGAATCTCCCACAATGACCTAATTTTGGATTGGTTCAGTAGAGCGCACTTGTACGGCGTGCCACGTCTCACTGTTTCCTCCTTCATCTCTGAAATTGATACACAGGAAACTAAATTCCATGTACTTGCGGCCACTTTTTACATAATTGCAATCCGATGCTCAAAGAGAGAGTTATAATGATTTTCCCAAGGTCACCTCTTTGAGATGAAATTTTGGAGCCTGGAAAAACCCTAACTTTCATAGATCATATCTCCAAAAATATTCCGAACCAAGATGTGAAATTTTTAGAGGAAGTTCCTCATGATTTCGGCTTCGCTCTGTAAAAATTTCAGCTTCTGAACCTTCTTATAAAAAAATTATAGTGAAAATTCCACGATGACCTATTTAGGTGAAATTCAGGAGCCTGAAAATACCCTAACTTCCACAGATCATATCTTCAAAATATTGCAAACCAAGATCTGAAATTTTTACACGACGTTCCTCAGGATTTCAGCTTCACTTTGTAAAAATTTCAGCTTCTGAACCTTCGTAGAAATAAAGTTATAGCGAAAATTCCATGATGACCTATTTGGAGCAGCGAAACCCTAGAATCCAAAGGTCTGATACCAAATGTTATGAAACCAACTCCAAAAATAGAATAAAAGAGAGATCAACGCCTTAAAAATCAGCCACTTCGAGGGGGAAACCTCCAATACATTACATAAATGAACAATTATTGGATGATAGAAATGACAGAACCTCCTTCTATATATAGGAGTCCATGGGGTCACAATATAATCCTAGCCGACCTAACAATAATAATGTAAGGGAACAATAACAACAATATGGGGGTTACAGGGGTACAACGATAACAATAAGGGGGATATACTAATAACAATAATAGACTACACTAGTAATATGGGGTCCTAACAGGTTCATTCTTTGGAACCAAGAGTTCCTCCTTTGCATGCAAATCCAACTCCCTCTTAAGGGATAATTGCATGGCTTTCTCCTCATCAAATTTTATATCTTGCCTCACAAAAATCATTCTACTATTTGGAAAAAACACTTGATAGTTGTGGGGAGTATCAGTATACCCCACGAAATCCCAATCTCATCTGTTGGTTCGAGCTTCTTCCAGACGTCTTTGGTCACATGCACATAAACATATGAGCCAAAAATCTTAAAATGTGAAACATCAGGTTTCTTACCAGTAAAAGCCTCTTCTCGTGTACTCATGCCAAGTATCTGATGAGGACAATAGTTTTTCACAAATACCATTTTGTGGCATGCCTCTGCCCTCAGATGCAACAATAGGCCTTGATCATGCAACATTGTTAGTGCTACACCCACAATTGTTCTCTTCTTTCTTTCTGCAACCCCATTTTTCTGTGGGTTATGAGGCGTAATCAACTATCTATGAATTCCTCACTACAAGAAAAAGGACATTGGTGAGGGTCATGCTTGTGATGGACCTTTAAGGTCCGTCACCAATGTCACATATGGTGGCGGTCCTTAAAAAAAGCGTCACTGTAAGTGTATATAGTGATGGTCCTTTAAGGTTCGTCACCAAAGCCATTTTCAATGACAATTTTGGTGAGGGTCGTTAAAGGCTCATCACTAATTCTCTCTTTGGTGACAATTCTAATGACGAAATTTTAATGACCCTCACCAATGCTATTTTTGTTACTTTTGGTGACGGTCAAAAAAAGTTCGTCACCATTGATCATTCCAATGAGTTTTTGATGATGCTATATGCATGTTAATATTTTTTTTTTCAAAAGGTAATTATTTAAGGCCATTATTGTGGAGTATTTTTTATGATATTTCCAAGGCAATAGTGGTTAGAATCAATCAATTTTTTAAGAAGTAATTAGTGTGTATCATTTCCCTAAAGTAATCACTAGTCAAATAGAGTTTTCCTATGAGTCAACACATGATTCATATCTATTAAGTTTATCATCTATCAAATTCCATTTAGATAAAGTTCCACCAATGTGTGTAGGAAATATATTATTTAATAAAAATCAAGCTATGAAAATTCTATTAATGAGAAAGACCTAAAACTCCTCAACAATCTAGGCACACCTTAAATTAATGCTTTGTCACACACTAACATTTATTAGCACCTCGCATGTCTTGGAACATATTTGTACCTAGAACATCTTGTCATGAAATTGACGCCAAAGCACATGGTGGCATGTGCTAGCACAACATGGAACTGTCCTAGCATGTGTTGGCATGCATGTAGTCCCTAGCATGCCCTGGAACACCTTGGTTGAATGCATTGACATACAGTAGCACTTGGCACACAATGCCACTTGACATGTATTGGGACCTATTATTAGTGTGACTAGCATGCCCCTTTTGAAAAAGATAAAGTCCCGACTTATTAACCCTCTTATGTGTTCATTTACTTACATTTTAGCTTGGTTCTTTTTTATGTTTCCTTGACACTTCTTGAAATATATTGACATACCCTGGCACCCTGCACATCCTTAGAACCTGGCATGTATTGGCATA
The DNA here is from genome assembly GCA_034641835.2 of Pinus albicaulis. Taxonomy (NCBI): domain Eukaryota; kingdom Viridiplantae; phylum Streptophyta; class Pinopsida; order Pinales; family Pinaceae; genus Pinus; species Pinus albicaulis. The sequence goes on from CM076581.1 coordinate 1,598,962,793, forward strand.
TCTTGGCACTATTTGGCACATATAATTAGCACACCCTGGAACTCCGTAGCAAACTTTGTCACTTCTTTACATGCCTTGATATTCCCTAGCATGCCTTACCAATGCTTAGCATACCTTGTCACTCCCTCCTTGGCATGATAGCTAGCACTCATTAACACTAGTCCCTGGCACACATTCCTCATATTCATTAGCTTCCATTAATTTTTACCTAGTGCTCCCTTAATATTTTGTCCTAGTACTCCTTGACACTCCTCAACATGCATTAGCACTCTTCAACATGTCATTCCACTTCATAACATGCATGACACTCCCTGATACATATTGGCGCTTGGAACGTGTTGGCGCTTGGAAAGTCTTAGCATGTATGGAACACGTTGAGATGCCTTGCTATGATTTGGCATGGTTTAATATTAAATTTATTTGAGATCAATTTTTGGAAAATAGACGAGAAATAAGAAAGGAAGACTTGGCACTTAGAATGCACTAAGACTTTGCACTTGGCACCTATTGGCACCTAGTGTTGGTGCCTAGCATGCCTCTCTTAGAAAAGGTAAATTGTTGACTCATTAACCCTATTATGTGTTCATTTCCTTGTAGTTTAACTTGTTTCTCCCTTTTGTTGCCTTGAAACTCCTTGGCATGCATTGACACACCCTTGCACATCTTGGCATGCCTTATCACTTGGCACAAATTATCATGTTTGACATGCCTTCGCACTATCTGGTACATCTTAGCAGTCCCTAGCACGCCTTGGAACTCATGTACTCACAACTAGCCTTTACATTTTTTCACGACTTGGGAACCCAATCAAATCCTTGGCTACTGCAGTTCATGTGAAAACATTGGCCTGCTTCAATCGCAACAACCTAACCAATTGCACCTACTACAAGTAGATTGTGCCTTGTTCACCTAAGAACTGCCTATAGCTCATCTTATGCCACTCATGTCCAAGCTCAACTTGTGGCACTTAACTATTTACCAAGACAAGGATCACATGATCTATCCATGGCCATAAAACAACTAAGCAACATAGCTTACATGAGAAATATTTCAGATGTATGTTCAGTTCATATAAACAATAGAACATTAACTGAGAGTTTGCAAGAACCACACGATTCACAAGGCACACAAGATATAAGCTGACACAATATGAGTGCCCCAAAAATTATACACAACAATGTACAATATGCAATTATCTAGAATAGTTTAAAACATGAGCATGTAGCCAAAATGTGCCACATATCATATAAAAAATTAACTAAAGGCAAAACAATGTTGTGACTAGCACAAAGTGATCTCCCTTTGTCTAAAACTGCTATGTCGAGCCCCTTATAACAATCGTAGGCTTTCCTCCTGTAAATCCTATTCTAAACTTCTCCTGACACACTTCATCCTTAGCACACTTGAATTTCCTAACACTGCCTCGCACATACTCTTATTTTTTCCTTTCCATGCATTTTGACCTATTTATCCCTTGATATGCCTCGACACTCCCTACCACTCTAGTTCAGCATGCATTGACATTGTCCGACATGTGTTAGCATGCATTTTCATTCCTTTTCATGCCCTGACCCTCCCTAGCTATCATGCCCTCACAACTAACCTTACTTAATTTTCAACTTGGGAACCCAACCAAGCCCTCGCTTGACTACAAGAGCTTGAATAAGTTATAGTTACTACAACTAGACTATGTTGTTGAATTGTGTAGCTTGGGAGGTACTCCACCAGCCTAGTGAGATGGCTTTGTGTGATTTTGGTCACAAAAGGCTTTGTGGGAATAGGAGCCAAGAAAAGGGATTTTGGACCCAAGACGGGGTTTAAAATCTAAAAGAAAATTAAAAAGAAAAATTAATATTTCCTAAGGTATAAGTGGATAAAACCTGTAATTTCTAGAGGGTTCCTAATATGTCTAGGAAAAACTATTTAAGGAGTCCTTAAGATGAAGGAAATAACATCAATTGAGAAGGAACTCATTTGATATAGGGGGCAAAGAGATATGTAGTCCTAAAGAGGCCATGATCATTATCATGTCTAGAATTCATTAAGATGCCTCAATATGGTTTGGCATGGTTTAATATTAAATTTATTTGAGATCAGTTACTGGAAAGTAGAAGAGAAGTAACAATGGATGATTTGGCACTTAGAATGCACTAAAACTTGGCACCTGACACTCATTTCCACCTAGTGTTGGTGTGCATAGCATGCCTGTTGAAAATGCAACAAGATGATGGAGCTTAGTGAAATGAAGTCGCCTTCACTAAGTGGGCCCGCAGGCTATTTTTGGCGCAAAGTCTATTTTTAGACTATGTCTATTTTTAGACATATGGAGCATGGTCTAGGAGTTGCAGTATGCTATTCTTGGATGATTGGTCGATTTGGTAAAAATAGATGGACCTCTATTTTTAGACATACAGGTCGAAGTCTATTTTTAGACTGCCTGTCTAAAAATAGGTCAGTCAAATATTATTTACCCTTAATAATATTTGGACTATAAACTTTAGTTTATCCTCTTGCAGCACTTCAGTTGGAGCTACGGATGTGGCCCATGCATCTGAAAAAGGAATTACGCAATTCCTAGGGGTTTGGTGAGCTCATGCATGGTTGACTTCAGTTAGAACTCAAGTGGCAGAGTTTGGTGGAGTTGTGTTTGGGTTAACTTAGTTGAACTAGTTGTATTTAGTTTAACTGGCTAATACACTAGATATGAGTGAGGTGAATTAAATATTATTTAATTCACTAAATATTAACTCATTATTCAACTAAAGAACACATCAGTTGACTGCAGTGCATGGACAGTTCAGTGAAGACCAGTGGAAGAGGTAGATGAAAGGGTGAGATTGCTATTAGTTGTGACATTAGTTGTGCATGAGATTTGCACAAGCATTGGAGGATATTGTCAATGAGGATTGCGCAGATCAATCCAAGGAGATTCGAACTTGGATCTCTCATTACACCAACTTGGATTGCGTAGTAGAGGCAGGCAAACAGTGGATGAGTTTTGAACCCGTGACTTGTTCAAAACCGAGCTAGTTTGTGTGTAACTTTTTGGAGATAGTACTGAGTACTTGTGAGGAGTATTGTGCTATGTATTGTTACATGTTCTCTTCTATTATAATATAAAAAATAGCTGGGGGTTTTCAGCTATAAGCTTTCCCCATTACATATTGTGTTTATGTGCGCATGCGACTATTTCTATTTCCGCATATTGATGATCAATTGTAGAAGAGGTTATGTGTTATGCATGAATTCGAATTAGTGTGTGACCAGGATAATCTCGGTGGATAAATCTTCATTATTCAGAAAATTTCTACAATGCCCCTCTTGGAAAATGTAAATTGATGACTTATTAACCCTATGATGTGTTCATTTCCTTGTATTTTAAATTGTTTATCCTTTTTGTTGCCTTAATAGTCCCTAGCATGTATTGTCACACCATTGCAGATCTTGGCATGCCTTAGCAGTTGACACATATTAGCATAGTTGGAATGCCTTTGAACTATCTGGAACATGTTAGCATTCCCTAGCATGCCTTGGCACTCATGCCCTCACAAATAGCCTTACATTTTTTCACAACTTGGGAACCCAACCAAGTCCTTAGCTACTCCAGTTCATGTGACATTGGTTTGTTTCAGCCGTAACAACTTGATCAATTGCACCTACTACAAGTAGATTGTGCCTTGTTCACCTAAGAACTTCATATACCTCATCTTAGGCTAGTCATGTACAAGCTGAAATTTTCCCACTTAAGAACTTACCAAGAGAAGGATCATATCTAGCCATGGCCATAAAACAACTAAGCAACATAACTTACATATGCAATATTTCACATGTATGTCCAGTTCAGATAAACAATAGAACATTAACTGAGAGTTTGCAAGAAGCACAAGATACACAAGACACACAAGATATAGGTTGACACAAGCTGAGTTCCCCAAAACTTATACACAACAATGTACAATATTGAATTGTCTAAAATAGTTTAAAACATGAGCATTCGGCCAAAGTGTGCCACATTTCATATAAAAATAATAGATAAAGGAAAAATATTGTTGTGCCCAACACAAGGTCTCCCTTTGTTTAAAATTGATTTTTCGAGCTCCTTATCGCAATCATAGGCTAGCCTCTTACAAATCCTATTATGAACTTTTTTTAACAAACTTCATCCTTGGCACACTTGAATTCACTAACACTCCCTGGAACACACTCTTATTTGTTCATTTCCATGCATTTTGACCTAGTTTTCCCTTGTGATGCCACAACACTCCTTAACACTCCTCAACATGCATTGACATTGTCCAGCATGTGTTAGCACACCTTTTCATTCCTTGGCATGCCCTAACCCTTCCTAGTTATCATGCCCTCACAACTACCCTTAATTTTCAACTTGGGAACCCAACCAAGTCCTCACTTGACTATAGGAGCTTGACCAAGTTACGATTACTACAACTAGACTATGTTGTTTAATTGTGTAGCTTGGGAGGTAATACACAAGCCTAATGAGATGGGTTTGTGTGAGTTTGACCACAAAAGGTTTTGTGGGAAAATAACGCAAGCGAAGGGGATTTGGACCCAAGATGAGGTTAGAAATATGAAATAAAATTAAACAGAAAAATAACATTTATTAAGGTATAAGTAGATAAATTTCATAAGTTCTAGAGCGTTCTTAAGAGGCATAGCTAGGAAAAGCTATTTAAGGAGGCCTTAGTATGAAGGCAAGAACATCAAGTGAGAGCAAGAACATCAAGTGAGAAGGAGCTCATTTTATCATGGAGGCTAGGAGATATGTAGTCCTAAAGTAGGTCGAGTTCGAGGGTTGAGTAAGCATTGCTAAAGGGAGGCCATGATCATCCACCAAGAGTAAGATCATCATGTGAAGGTTCACAAGAATATCACATACCTTAATGGGTTCGACATAGGAAGTAGGATGGCATATTGTTGGTTCTCTTAGGGCAGCTAAAGCTCAAGAGAGGTGGCTAATGAGAATTTGGGCATGTGATTTCAGTGGTGTTTCTGTGTGATGTTGAGATTCAACAAGATGATGATCTTAGTGAAAATTAAGCACCTACACTAGGTGGGACCCGCAGGCTATTTTTAGGTGATATGTCTATTTTTAGAATTTGGATCAAAGTCTATTTTTAGTAGTATTCTATTTATAGATGGTTGAGAAAATTATATGGATGGATGGGAGTCTATTTTTGGAATTCATGTGCGAATTTGTTTCGTGGAATGCATGTCGATTATTGTTATCTCTTAACAATAATTATACAATAAATAATAATCTATTCTCTTGAAGCACTTGAATTCAATTAATTGATGTGGCAAACCAGATAACTAAAGGAATTTCGAGTTCAAAGGTTGGTTGGTGGGACATGCAAGTGGACTTCATTGTAACTGAGTGATACAAAGTTGTAACAGAGTTGGATGTGTAGTTATGTGAGTTGTAAAGTAGTTTAAATCAGTTAAGTGAGTTAAACTCAGCTGTGCTAGTTGTAACTAGTTGTAACTAAAGATACACTAGTGAGAGATCAATGAATTAAATATTAAATTAATTCAAACAGAGTGATATCACATGAAACTAAATATTTACTACTATTAACTACATGCATGTCAAATCCAGTGGAGACCCAGTTGAGAGATAGGTGAAAGGGACAGTTTGACTATCAGTTGTGACATTAGTGGGTGCACTCATGAAACCACACACATTGGAGATGCCAATGAGTATTGCGCAGTCAAGGCAAGGCCAGATTGAATTCATTCAGGGATTATGATCAACAGGGATTGGCACTGGAGGCAGGCTGTCAGGAGGCAGTGAATTGGTTTATGTTATGCCAATTTTTGTATGACAGTGTGAGACGATTTTATATTGCACTGAGAGCTCTTGGATTAGAGTTTTGTATGAGATTGTTTCATGATCCATGATATATACATAATATATGATAGTGGGATTTTTAGCTTTATACTTTCCCGATAAAAACATCTGTGTTATGTGTGATTTATATTTCTTCATTTGCTTGCAATTGGCAATTAAATTTACACAAAGATTTAAGTAGAAGGATTCTGTATTTAACAGTGGCATATAGTTTTTAGATAAGGAGAATCTGGCAATACATAATTGTGTTAAAATTTCTACATAGTATCAGAGCAAAGAAGATTTCAATATTGAAGTAGTAGCTGAGTTTGCTAGTGGAAACAATTCGAATTTGCTGTAGGAATTTCTTGGTGCGACAATTGAGTAAACATCGAAATGGATTTCAATGGTTTGCGGTTAGAGTATACACTTGAAGGTAGCTCGAACTACATTGCATGGAAGGATAGGATGGAGGCGGTGCTTGAAGATAATGGCTTGAAGGAATTCATCGATAGTGATGTTCCTAAGCCCACTTCGAAGGATGCTGCATTACTTGATGCCTGGAAAAAGAAAGTAGTGAAGACGAGAAGGATTCTGTTGGAAGGTGTGAGAGACCATATTGTCTCAAGCATTCATGGGAAAGCCACTCCATTGTCAATGTGGAAGGCTTTGGCGAATCTATTCCAAAGCAGCAGCGACCATAAGAAATTGGCGCTGAAGGATAAACTCAGAAAGATCAAGATATGTTGAGATTCAACAAGATGATGAGCTAAGTGAAAAGAGTCGCCTTCACTAAGTGGGCCCGCAGGCTATTTTTGGTGCAAAGTTTATTTTTAGACATGTCGATCATATTCTATGAGTTGTAGGATGCTATTTGTGGATAGTTGGTCAAGTTGGAAAAATAGATGGACTTCTATTTTTAGACATTTTGGGCAAAGTCTATTTTTAGACTGCCAATCTAAAAATAGATATGTCAGATATTATTAGCTCTTAATAATATTTGGACTCTAAACATTATCTTATTCTCTTGGAGCACTTCAGTTTAGTGCATGGATGTGGCACAACAGCTGACAGAAGGAATTACGCTATTCCCGAGGGTTTATTGGAGCTATTGGTTGGAGGACTCAGTTATAACTCAAGTGGCAGAGTTATGACACAGTTGGAAGAAGTAGTTATGGAGTTGTATTCAGTTTAACTTAGTTAGACTCAGTTGAGCTAGTTGTATCTAGTCTAACTGATTGATACACTAGTGAGAGTGGAGTGAATTAATTAGTTAATTAATTCATAAATAATAACTCATTAATCAACTGAAGAATACATTAGTTAACTACAGTGCATGGTAGTTTCAGTGGAGACCAGTGGAGAGATAGGTGAAAGGGAAAGATAGACTTTAAGTTGTGACTATAGTGATGCATTGATTGCATCCAAAACTCAGTGGAGATGCCAATGAGGATTGCATGAGCAAGGCTGGAGAAATTTGAACTCATTTAGAGCCATTCTTCAGCAGGGATTGCGCAGTAGAGGCAGGCTATCAGGAGGGAAAAAATCAGTGCAGATTTTTGCTGATTGTTCTTGATTAGTGTGTAGCAATTGTATTGTACTGAGAGTTTGATATGATCAACTTTGTATGAGGATTGTTACATGATCTCTATGACATATGTTGTATACAGATAGTTGGGGTTTTCAGCTTCAGGCTTTCCCGTTAAACAACTATGTTAATTTGTGTGAATTTTTATTGTTTCATGTGTGCATTGCAATCTTGATTTAATTTCCGCAAATGATCAATGGTGGAATAGATTCTGTATTTTGCATGAAGTTATAATAGTGTGAGATTAGGAGACATATAACACATAATTTATATAATTAGTACATGGTATCAAAGCAGTGTTGATCATTGGAGGAGATTGCAATTATTGAAGCGATTGAGTTTTGTGCTGGTAGAATTCGAATTTGCTATAGTGTTTTCTTGGTGTCGAAGTTGAGCATTCATTGAAATGTCTTTCAACGGATTGCGATTGGAGTATGCCCTTGAGGGCAGCTTGAATTACATAGCATGGAAGGACAGGATGGAGGCGGTGCTAGATGATAATGGGTTGAAGGAGTTCATAGATGTTGATATTCCGAAGCCTGCTTCTAGCGATGCAGTCACACTTGATGCATGGCAAAAGAAGGTAGCAAAGTGTCGAAGGATTCTGTTGGAAGGTGTGAAGGACCAAATTGTGTCCAGACTTCATGGGAAAGCCACTCCATTCTTAATGTGGAAGGCTTTGAAAGACTTGTTCCAAAGCAGAAGTGACCAGAGGAAGTTGGTGCTTAAAGACAAGCTCAGAAAAATAAAAATGGAGAAAGGCAACAGTATACCAAAATACCTCACGAAGTTTGTCCACTGCAAGGATGAGATGGGAAGTGTGGGGGTTATTGTTGATGAATAAGACTTGGTGAGCTTGGCTCTCCTTGGGCTTGCGAAGAGTTGGCATAGCTACAAAGACTCTGTCAATGGACGGGAGAAACTGCCAGGATGGGAGCGACTTTGGTCGGATCTTGTGTAGGAGGAGATAAGGCGGGTGTTGTGGAGGTAAATCCCCTCTGCGGACAGAGGCGATCCCTACTAGCCTAGACCAGGTCTAGCAACAATCTTTCATGCTATAGTGCAAGTTCCTAATTGCAAATAAACCAACTAGCGATGAAGGCTTACCTGGAATCCAACGCCGTCGCTTGTAGAGAAAGTAGCACTCCCATTCCTTAGCTCCGGGAGATCACAATCCTCACGATCTCCATGATCAGACACCTGCACACACTAGAAACAAAACAAACGCAAGCGTAAAATCCAGTATATGCAACTATATGTCAGTCAGAGAAGACATAACTCATCATCATAACTAACAACAAGAGTGGAACCATAACCAATAGTCGCTTATCATTAATTAATCAAAGAAAAATACAACCATAGCCCTGACACTGAATTCTCCTTCGGAGGGTCACCAGCGGAACACGTCTCGAAAAATCCTGTCGGGGATGGGACAAACCTCTCTCTTCGAATGTATCGACAATGATCTCCTTGCTTGGATTTGGCCTTAAGGGAATGAATCAAGGCTCTTGCAGCACAAGGCTCTGATGGCTCTTGGGAACTTGGAGACTAGCTTGCAAATGAGATGAGCAAGCTTTTATAGATGGAGGAAGGGGAGTTGGGATCCCTATAATCATGGGATTGGCCCTATCTTCAAGGAAGCTTCCATGAGAGGTGGCAAACTACTTCCTTTACATGGAGATCCGGAGCCAAACCTCCCAACTCAAATTAGATACCAGTTTCTGGATCAGTTAGAACGAAACTTCCGACATTTATTTTTAAAAAACACTCCTTAAAATTGCTGGCGCGAGTGCGACTCTGGGACAGAGCGCCAATTGGCGCACCCTCTTTGAAGGATTTCCCCCATTGGCGCGGGTACTGAACTGTCTACCCGCGCCAATGCAAAAAGGGGTGTTTTTAGGGTTTTTCACAAGGAGTTGTCTTCAGGGCAATGAAAGTACATGTTTAGAGGAATGCCATGAAAGTGTTTTCAAGTTATGTCACTGCTCACAGGTCACGGAGTAAGCCATCCAATTGTGCAGGATGGGGAATTGCAGGGACGGTGACAAATTGCTGTGTAATAGATGCCCCCTAAAGCATGAAGCTCGAGAGAGAGAGAGGGGTGAAATGCTTTACGAGAACATGTCCAACTGAAAACACCGCTGTCGGAAAACCTGCGTAGAGAAGTACAACTGATGTCTCAAATACATGATATATACGTGGTATGGGCGCAGCCATCCATGACAAAGTATGTAAAAATCCAGATCCGAGGCATGGACGTAGCCATCCTGTGAGGATCGGTAAATAGACTCAGGTATGGTCGCATCCATCCAATCAGCGAGTCATGTAACTAATCATAATAATCCACAAAATCACGCCTAGATTATAAGAGACAGGAATCCAGGGTATTGCGCTCCATCTCGACCCGAACAAAGTACAAGTTCAAGCATGCGAATATGTGAGCTGAAGTCGAACATGCAAGAACATCGTCTGATTACCAGCCAACGATGAGAGTTGTTAACAGACGCGAGAGGTACCACCATTAATGCCAATGGTCCTCAAGGTAATACAGGTACAATCTACAGCATGTGAACAATGAGCTGACGTCGAACACCCACAGAATCACTCGATCGGAGGTCAATGATGAAAACCTCACGTCGAATGCGAAGAACCTGCCATTGAGGCATGCAGGCTCCAAGGTACCAGAAGGGAGTCTCTAGATCAGCTTCCTGGATAATGAGCTGAAGTCGACAGGAAGTGACCTTGATCGAATGTGGGCCATAGTGTTTCCCACATCATCGACACGAGACAGAGGAACATAATGTTTTTTGTGAATCACGATCAGATGAGAATCAGAGGAAGCTTGATACTTGCAGAGGTCAACTTCTCTTGAACATATAAACGACACGACAGTGAGTTTGGCAGCATTTGACATCAACGGATCAGAGGTCATGGCGACGAGGCAAAGAGCATATGAGAGGTCAAAAGGATTACCCAAACCCACGGAGGCAAGTGAAAAACGAGATGAGATGTCCCCAACCCGACACGAACGCAGACAAGTGCCATGTTCAAGAGCGACATACTGCCGACACGGTAATGATTGTGGTTCCATTTTCCCCACCATTTCTGGCGAGTACCCCAATTATTTTGATAACAAGCTTGAAGGGGATAGCATATTCTTGTAATATAAGTTCGTCCTTCGGACGAATCCATCCTAGTACATTTAACAAGCCCTAGGAAGGAGGGACTCGGATACCGTCATTACGACTGAATCCAATGTCATCAGGGTTTATCGAGTCTGACAGAGGAAGAACTCGGCGTCTTTTCATGTTTAGAGAGTTTGAAAAGATAGCGGAAAAGTAAACTCCAACAGTCCCTTTTCGTAAATAGTTCCTCAGATCCGAAAAGGTAAAAAAATATGTCTGAGGAAACCTCCTAGTCGCAATAGGCTAGGGTATTCCTTTTTCGTAAATAATCTATCCCAGCCCGAAAAAGGGGTAAACGTATACTAGGTAGATGTCATTTCGTGTGCACTTTAACGAGATCGAAACGACAAGGAACTTGGCAATCTTTTCATGTTTAGAGAGTCAGAAAAGAGTTGAAAGATGACTCCAAAATGAATTTTTCGTGTATTTACCGAGTCTGAAAAAGTATAAAATACAACTCGTGTCACCGTTTAAGTTGCGTAGAAACCTGTTGCTACACATAAAGGCAAGTGTAAAATCTATTTTCGACAAAATGTATTAAAATATTAATAAAAAATGACTTTTAAAACCTAATTAGATTTCAAAAGTTATAAATAAGTCTCAAATGGTAAAACAAAATTACTTTTACTATTTACCCCATTGGAGAGCAACAGTGGTCCATTTCGTGTGCAAACTTCTGACAGCGAATACGACTGATCTGGTCTATCATTCAGTTCCCTGTTTGTTCCAGGTAATAGGCGTTTCCCTAAGCTCCATTTCAATCCATTTTTTATATGCTTTTATTATGTATAAGACTTTTGAGCGACCCATTTTGAAATTTTAGGGTTCGCTCCATTGGTGCGGGTATCGGGCACAGACCCGCGCCAATGGACATTTCCTCACAAAGAGGTCGCGCCAATGGCGCAACACATTTTTCTTCTCAAAAATTTGAAAATGTGAGCTATCTATGTGGATTTTCAAATGTTCCAGAGACCTAACAATGTATATTTGATTGTGTTGATGCAGATATAAAGGCAAAAATGGTTATCGAGTGGAAGGAAAGGGAACATGGAGAGGAGGATGAAATGGCCATGGAGAATGAAGCCTGCATGACTGCACTTAAGAACTGTGGACTTAAGAAATTCTTCCTCACACCCTGTTTACGAGCTCAGCCAGAGCTACTACAATACTTGGTCAGTATATGGGACGAAAGTGAACAAGTTTTCAAACTTCGGGACCAAGTACTGGAACTGGAGGTTTCTGATGTATATTTCATAACCGGACTGTTGCGCAGAGGTCCGGTGCCCATCCTGACAGGCAGCAGACCATCTGGGGAAAAGATGGAGCAGGTAATGGCGAGGGTGTGCCCAAGGGCACGAACCGGATCAGGAAGCGGGAAAGTGGACATCCACACTGTCCAGGATCTAGCACTGAGAGTAGTGCTACACACCATCACACGAGCTGCGGGATCGCAAGCTCCAGACGAGGAAACCAAGGCCCAACTCCTGCTAGCCGCTGAGTGTATGAATCCAACACTGTTTGATTGGGCTACTGCAGTGACCACAAATATCAAGAGGCAGCTCACAAAGTGCAAGCAAGTCAAACTGAAGCAGTTTGGATACGGTTCCATTTTGGTATCGTTCATCCTGGAACGACTATCTATCTTTCAGGGCCAAGGGGCCATAGTTGCTGAGCCGATACCACGAGAGCCGAGGATGGCTCACTGGGCAGCACTTATGCCCAGATCAGGAGGAGGCCAACAGATGTCCTGGAGGCCAGATTTTTTTGGATGGTTACGGCGTCAGCTGATCGTGGTTGAGGATTGGCCCTATGCCGGGACTGATTTCACTGGAGACCCAGATCTCCCACTTCTAGAGGGGGATGACTAGGACGAGGAGTTAGGTATGACCTCTCTTTTTGATTTTTTTTTTGTAATACATGTCCATTCTAACACTAGTTAATATGTATGCATATGTCGGCCCAGAGAGACCTGTCGGTATGTCTCCCATTGCATGGAGAACTCAGCCCGCAGCTGACCCTCAGGCGGAGGGTGCCGAGGGAGGAGAGTTGGTCCAGAACCTTGAGGGGATTGCCCAAGGGATTCCAGACTATGCCCAGCTGACAGATGTCCCGATGGAATATCAGAGACATACGGTGGGAGTGCCTAGTCACCTCCACCAACTTTTGAGACGCTTAGTGCGCGTGGTAGCATGTTACCACGAGCACCATGCAGATTAGACACCTAGGGCTTCTTTCATGCATATATTTTTTGAGAGACATGTCGTCTCTAGATGTATTAAGACGAACATGTATATTTTTTGATTTTATGTGATGCACACTATGTAAACATTTCGACACATATATATATATATACATACCTATTTCTGGATGGATCTTCTCACATGTGATGATGTTTTATAAATTGCGCAAATGTCTATCTAGAACCAAATTAGCTACTGCATATGTTAATGTATTCATATGTCTGGGTATGTGCTGATATGTAATATAGTCAAAATTTCTCTCCAGCAGATGAATACGCAAATACATACGTAAAATGGATGGATTTCTTACTGAATAATGCCCGTTAATCTGTAATAATACAAGTTGTGAGTCTAGATACACAAGTAATTCACGAATTTCGAGGTCCATAGCCTCGGTTAATAACTCCAATACAACACTATATTCCACGATATTATTTGTAGCAGGACCCAGACACACACCTTGCAGGTTAACCAACTCACCAGTAGGATCATAGATTACCCAGGCTGCCGAAGACAGATTCCTGGTACTGCGGGAGGCACCATCTGCGAAACCCACAAACGGAGTAATGGACATCTGCACAATCAGGAAGACCCGAGCAGTAGAAATATGCTTACATCGCACACCACACCACACATGCACACAAATGAATATACACACCTATGTACACACACCACACTAAAAATAACTTCAAGCGTAGTATTTCTTAAGGTACAACCCATTTCTAGGCTGCGCCAATGGAACTCCTTCATAATCAATGAGCTCATAAGCCCCATTTTTCAATACTCGTTTTACTATGTAGGGCCCATGCCACATGGGTTGGAGCTTTCCTGCCCCGAGTTTGTCGTGCGCTTGGTCGTATAGGAGGACAAGGTCCCCTTCGACAAAGGAACGTGGAGAGACAGATTTATCAAAGTGTGCTTTGACCCGCTTTTTCTGTGCTTCAATGACTAAAGCAGCCAAGCGGCGGGTTTCATCCAACCGTTCCAAATACAAGAGACGCTCTTCTTCAGGAGAAGTATCGGGAAAAATCTCCATAGCCAGCTTTAAGGAAGGAATTTCGCACTCAACCGGAAGAGTTGCTTCCAGACCATACACCAATTGGAATGGTGTGAATCCGGTTGCACTCTTTGCTGACGTCCGGTATGCCCATAGAGCTAAGAACAATTGGAGGTGCCAATTGGATTTATAAATTCCAACTGTTCATTGAAGCATTGTGACCAAAACCTTGTTCACAGCATCAACCTGGCCATTTGCCTGGGGGTAATATGGTGTTGAGCTATCGTGTCGTAAGCCCAATATTGATGTTAGCTTGGCCATCATGTAATCTCGAAAGTGAGTACCATGATCGGTAACAATGGCCTGAGGGACCCCGAAACGTGCAATAATATGGTTGAAGATAAATTGGGCAGCTGTCTTACCATCGGCGGCTAGTGTAGGCATCGCTTCGGCCCACTTAGTAAAGTAGTCAACAACGACGATTATATATGCATGCCCCCCGGCCGAATGAGGGTTACACGTCATAAAATCTATGCCCCATTTTGAGAAAGGGCCGACGGTAATGACAGGATACAGAGGGAGGGGTGGCGCGCGCATCTTGCGCTGAAAAACCTAGCACGCGTGACATTTGCGGACTGCAACAATACAATCTTTAAATATTGACGGCTAGAAGTAACCCACATGCAGAATCTTCTGGGCGGTGGCATATCCAGACATGTGACCGCCACAGGCGCCACTGTGACAGTCATTCAAGACTCTTTCGGCCTCTTCCAAATTCAAACACCGACGGAGCACCGAATCTACTCCAACCTGGTATAATGTATCTCCTAGAATGCGGTAGGGTTGAGACTGATGCCGAATCCGACGTCGGGCATCTTTGGTCAACTCAGAGCGAAAGGATGACGTCTGAAGATACACAATAATATCGCCATACCATGGGTCACGGGTGCTGATAAGGAAGATGGTTTCGTCTAGTATATGCTCTTCAGAATGAGATGGGGGGGAGTCTGTCGGGAGGGAGAAAATAAGATCTGCGAAAACCAGTGATTTGGTCGACTTAGCAGTAGTAAACTCTAGGTCGAACTCCTGAAGGATAACAATCCATTTAGAGTATTTTCCCCCTAGTAATTGTCGAGAAAGAATATATGTCATGGGGGTTGCAATCCGAAACCATGGTAACGGTACGCAGCAGGATGTAGTGGCGGAAACGTTGCACAGCTTGTACAGCTGCTAAAGCTAGCTTCTCGACGTGAGCGTAACGCGTTTCCGTGTCGAGAAGATTCCGTGACAGATAGTAAACAACATGTTCGTTGCCATCATCGTCATCCTGCACCAGAACCATAGCTATGGTGCTAAACGCGGCAGCCAAGTATAGAGTGAAATCACGGTGATAGTTTGGAGGTCGAAGCAACGGAGCATTAACAAGTAATGTCTTAATCTTCTCAAAGAATTGTTGAGTAATGTCGTCCTAATGAAAGGGAACGTTTTGCTTTAAAAGACACGTGAATCCTTTGGCCACTTCTGCGTAGTTCAGTATAAAGCGTCGTAGGAAGTTAGCTTTTCCCTGCAGACTCTGCAATTGATATAACGAAGATGGTGATGGGAGATTGACAATGGCCTCGACCTTCAGGGGATCGAGGCGAATCCCATCTTTGGAGACTATGAACCCCAAAAGACGACCAGAATCCACGCAAAAGACGCATTTATGAGGATTGAGCCGAATATTATAGCGTCGACAGCGAAAAAAAAATTGGCGGAGGTGTTCTGGGTGGTCCTCTCGCCGAGCTGAGTGAGCTGGAAAATCGTCCAGATAAGGTTGAACGATATGGTGTATGTCATGGAACGCGTAAGAAATAGCACGCTGGAAGGTGGCTCCAATGTTCTTCAAGCCGAACGAAAGCTTTTTATAAGCAAAAGTACCCCACGGACAGATGAATGCAGTCTTGCGCTGATCATCGGGTAGAATATTTATCTGATTATACCCGAAAAAGCCGTCCATCAGGGAATAAATCTCACTCCCAGCACATTCGTCAATGATTTGATCTATGAAAGGAGTGGGGTAATTGTCCTTTGGACAGGCCCGATTAATATCTTGGTAATCAACACAAACTCTGATAGTACCCTGTTTATTATCTACAGGGACAATGTTGGAGACCCATTCTGTGAGGGGAATCGGGTAAATGAAGCCCACGTTCAGAAGTTTTTCAACTTCTGCTTTAATGGCAGTGACTTTGCAAGAATGCACCGGGTGCAGGCGTTGGTGCATGAGTTTCGCACCAGGATAGGTAGGAATCTCATGCACTACTATACTGGGATCAATCCCGGGCATTTCCTCATAGGACCAGGAGAACACGTCTCTGAATTCTCGAAAAAGATCAGTATAAAATCGTATCTCATCAGGAGAACAAGTCACTCCCACGTGTATATTCTCAACTATCCCCGGTTTAATGGATATGTCGATTGGAATGGTTTGAGTAATGTTGCTTAGGTTTCTCTCTGAAAGCACCTCATGTGTCAATATGGGCATCTGAAGAGGTGGAGTGGGAACCTGAGATGAAAAACGCTCTAGACAATCTGACATTGCCCCCAAGCTAGGCATGAAGGAGGAACGATGATGTCCATCGCTCCAAGGCAGGTCCTAAAGAGACATTGTTTCAACAATGGCTTCATCAGAAGGGAAAATCTCTTTAAGAGGATCAAGCGAGTCAGCCTCGCCGAGCCAGGGGGATTGAGAATATATGTCTAAAGCCATGCTCGAAAGAGCATGCTGAGGAGGGGGAGGATCAGATGCGTTGATGATTTCACAGTAGTTGATCTCTACTGTAGTTAAGGGCATCGATTCTCCAAAATCAACCACCTGCTCAGGTGTAGGGATGAGCCATGGGTCGTCAGACCTAGAGATCATGTTAACTTGAGTGGTGTGCAGTGGTGGTGGGGGAAAAATACCCATGAGGATGGGGTCCTTAAAGAGACCGGGTCCTACACTGTCAAGGGGATTTGGGATCTTATCCACGTATGGAACGTTGTTCTCGAAGGTGGAGGTGAAGAAAGACAACTGATCCACAGTAACGATTTTTCCCTCGTGAGGGAACTTAATAAGTCGAAAGAGAGTGGACGACACGCATAACATGGCATGAGTCCAACTGCGGTCGAGAAGTATATTGTAGTTAAGCTTGGTGTAAACTACTTCTACCTCTACGTTGACTGTCTTCCCCTGTAAGGTAATCGCTAAACTCTCGAGAACACCCAGGGGTTTCGATTCCCAACCATCAAATGCCTCTAGGGAATTAGGAGATGATGAAAGGGCCAGAGAGCCAATGGCCTTCTAGCAAGTGGAAGACATGACACAGGTAGAAGCACCTTCATCCACAAGAACCCTATGGATGTTAAGACCATTGATCCCGACTTGAATAACAAGAGCGATCTGATGTGGAAGTCGGGGGGTAAAGTTCTCTAAGTCGAAGGTGAGAAGACTAGAATCAGTGGGATCGATCCCACCAATTGCAGACAACAAAGCTTTCCATTGTGACAGGAAACTCTGAATAACTTCCAATGCAGACATGGCAGAAGGCGCCTGTGCCAAATCCTCAACAATACTGTAGTGCTGAGCGGCACGGGAATTCGTATTGTAGGAAGATCTTCGTAGACCACCTTTGGAAGGTGGCCTCACAACAGGTTCAACAGTAGGCTTCTCAATCTCCAACGAACCAGAGACAGGTGGGGGAGGTGGACTGTCCACAACTGCCTTCCCAGGTGCCTGACGCGATTCGTTGTAGTCCTTCGAACGTGTAGCAATAGAGATAGGTGCAGCACCATTCATCATAAAGACCTGAGACCCAAATGGTGCAGATGGTGAGGGCTGTTCAACCATCTGGGTCTGTTGAGACGGGAACGGTTCTTTAAGAACTGCCGGAGTCCCTTTGGAGCCTTTTAGAAGTTGACTAACTTCAAATCGCCGTGGACAATCTTTGGTATAATGATCTCCTTCACAAATGAGGCAGGGGTACTTCGGTTTGCGTTGGGAACCGTCCTCTGTACGGGGTTTGGATTCTGGCTTTGGAGCGTCGGATTTGGATTTACCTTTGCCCTTCTTCTTCCCTTTGGAGGATTTTTCCATAGGATTAGCCTGAACGACGTTAACCTCTATAGTTTTTCCAGAATCGGGAGGGGCGGGAGGAGAAGAATTATTGGATGAGTTGGACTTCTGCTTCCCATTCGAAGACTTCTTCGAATTCTGAGACACAGAACCAATAACACCATCCACCACTGGGGTAGGTGGAGCTTTAGAGGTTCCAGACCGTGGAGCATCAGGAAAAATATCATAAAGTGTGCCGGACTGAGAGTATACCAGATCCAGATATTGGGCATTTGCTATGGCTTGTTCTTCAGTCACACATGCTCCCATAGCAATATCTTGGGCGATTTTGTTAACGAAGGAGATGGTGAACCAATGAGTTAGTATCTGATCAGGTATATGGAACTTGATCAGTCTACGACGACGCCGCCACTCATGAATGTGATCAGAAATGTGGGTGGCTTTGTCCTGCTTCAAAGAAGTCAGGAGGTGCGTCCCAGCTTCATAGCGAACCGGTAACTGAAAATGAGTCAGAAAAGCCATGGCTAACGTATTGAAATCTTGAAAGATGCCACGGGATAATTCAATATACCACTTAGCGGCAACGCCAGTCAAAGTGCACTGGAAGAGGCGTAGACGAATTGAATCATCCACCCAAGAGTTGGACGAACACCAAAGATGGTAAGTCATCACATGAGCTTGGGGGTCTTCCCCAGCTTTACCCTCAAACTTAGGGCAATCACCGGGCACCTTGGTAGGAACCGGAGGCCAATAAGGATTATGCAGAATTGGATCGTTCGTTAATTTCGAAACATCCTGTAATTCCAAGGTAGCCAGAAATGGCAATGGCGGATTGGACGGCATGCCTGGCCCTGGATAAGGACCAGTACCTGTACTCCACGCTAGTTGAGAATATCCTTGCCCCCGGGGGTTCTATCCGGTAGGATTCTGACTGTAGGGGGTATAGGTCGTATATCCAACCTGATTCGGTTGCTGGTAACCAGCGTACGGGGCTTGATAACCAGAGTATGGACCCTGATTATAAGTCGGCCCCATGTGAGAAGCATGTGGATTTGGCTACTGAGCAAAGGTGTAGCCAGGTTGTTGAGAGTAATAGTTAGAACCTTGGGGCTGGCTATAATTCGGTCAATATTGACCATGAGAATAGTAACCGCCTTGAGGTCGAGTGGGCTGCTGATAGGTGGGACCCTGTTGAGCCTGATAATTAGGGCGTAGCGGTTGATTTGGCTGCGGCATTGAATAAGTCGGCTATTGGGCAGGGTTGATAGGATGTGCAGGCTGGCCTGGCTGAATAGGCTGACCTGGCTGAGCGGGCTGCCCTGGTTGAACAGGTTGACCCGGATAAACAGGTTGTGCCGGTTGTGCAGGTTGTCCTGGCTATTGAGGGACACCAGGTTGTGCCGGATTGGCCGGTTGGCCCGGTAGAGGGACACCAGGTTTTGCCGAATTGGCCGGTTGGCCTGGTGGTGGGATACCAGGTTGTGCCGGATGGGCCGGTTGGCCTGGTAATGGAATGGAGCTAGGTGGTTGCTGATAACCGGTTTGACCTGCAACAGGACCATAATATGGTCCTAGCTGATGTGCAACGTTGGGACCAAGAGGATACTGTGGTTGCAAAGGTTGAGAAGGTTGCACTTGCCCCCCAGGATTGTATGCCGGCCCGGGTTGGTACCCCGGTTGACCTGTGAGTCCTTGAGGTTGCCCAGGTGGGACTCCAGGGAGAGGCTGCACAAGTTGACCGGAAGGGTTGTAATACTGTCCTTGCGGACCGTACAATGGCCCTTGCTGGTCCAGAGAGTAGCCCTGTATGGGCTGTCCCCGCGGGTCATAAGGATAGCCAGGCTGGCCCGAAGGTTGGCCTTGAAAAGGTTGTCCTTGCGGGTTGTAGGGCTGTCCAGCCTGGTTATACGGTAAACCATGAGCATGAAGTTGAGCCTCAGGAGCAGGTAAATGTAAAGGGTTCCCATGCTCATCGTACTGATATGGAAATACGTACACGGGTGTACCATCCTGTGCATAATGCGAAAAGTACGAGCAGTTGGGATCTTGAGAGGACTGTTCGACCTCGGGGTTCGACTGTTGCAGAGATAATCGATACTCCTCCGGAGAGATGTTCTCTGGCATAGCAGATGCTATGTAGATGTCTTCGGGAAGGAATGTGGTCCTTACGGACTAGGTAGTAACGGCGGGTGCAGATCCAGCCACACAAACAGTGGGCATGGAGGGTACAGAAGTAACCTGAGGGGATGACGTAACGGGTGTCCGTGGAGACATCCCCAATGAAGGAACAACCGGCCCCGTAGAAGGAGCTGATACCCCCATAGAGGCATCGACGACAATAATCTGACCCAAGGATCTATACCCGGCTGGTAATGAGGGACCAGGCGATGACATAACAGATGGTTAAGGGTTTCCTTCTGGAAATAACCTCCGAAAAAACAACTGGTAATCTTCACCGGACGTGGGGATTTCCTCGCTAGATTCACTCATGCTTGAGCCTGCCGCTAGATCTCGTAATAGACGACGAGGACTAGGAGGAACAACAACAGCTATAAAAGGTGAACCCGATGTAAGAGGAGGGAAATATTCCCCTACTCCTAATCCAAACCAAGGGTTGGAAAAGGGCCAATTGAACTCAACTGGTCCTCCAAAGGGTTGCTCAGACAGAACCGGTCCCTCGTCGGGAAACTCGGAAACAATGGGCTGCTGAGTTTCAGCAGAGGACTGAGAAGCCTCTGATGAATCGTTCGTATATGGACTACCAGTAGACGAAACAGAAGGTTCCGCCACTGTGACAACAATGAAAAAAGATCAAGCACAACACACACGGGCTGAAAAAGAGTCAAGACACATAATCAAACGGCCAACAAGCAAAATCTAACAGGGCGTGTGATCGCGGGTGATTAATTTTACCACATTGAAACTTAGAAACTTCACCGTTTCATGTTTTAAGAGTCGAGAAATGGATGAAAGGTGACTCTATCTCTTTCAGTTTTGAAACAAGCGTGAAAGGACAAGCGCTTGGTGATCCTTTCAAATTTAAAGAGTCAGAAAAGATCAAATGACTACTCAGGAATACTAGGCAAAGGGTGTACCAAATAACCGTGAACTACAATATACACCTTGGTTTCAAAAAATGAAAGAGAAATCAACCAAGGACTTAACATACGTGTAGGCAATCTCCCCGAATGTTGTGTCCGGTGTATCACGGATATAGGGCAGCAGACTCGGCTTCCTATGGATAAAGGATAGAAACCTAGTGGGGTCTCCCTTTATATACTCGACGGTACGGGGATCACAAGTCCGTACTAGTGCTGTCTAAAGCCAAGAGGCGAACGACAGCTACTAGGTTTAAAGACGCCAGAACACGTCTCTAGCCTAGACCACTAAATGTTGCGTTAATGTTTCAATGCTGCCTTAGTGTAAATTGAGTAAATTTTAATGTTTATCTTCAATTACGTTTCAGTTTTCAGGCCCTAGTGAGTGTGATGTCACAAAAATCTCCTAAATGCACACTATATGCCACAGCGTATCATTTCATTCGATGAAAGCTAACTACGAAAGGGTTGAGAGCTTTTCACACAAACAAAATTATCAGAAAACAACCAACAAAGTCTCTAATGCGGCTAATGTAAACCAAAACTTTTCTCTCAAAGTTACTAATCACTAATAACACCGAAAAGATTTTAATTTGCACTAACTAGTCAAAAGCAAAAGAGATTTTTTATATTTTCAATGTTTAATAGCAACATGCACTAAACGAAATGAAAACTAATGAAGAGCAATTTGATATGCGATAGTAAAAGAGCAAAGATAAGCAAATTCACTCAATGACAAACACGCAATCAGACCTCAAATCGACAAAATAGTCCCTCAAAACCAAAAGAATCCCAAAGACTCAAATGGATCATGTAATCTAGGCCCAAAGCGAGACAAAGCGAAATTCGAATGAAGAGGAGAACCAACACTCAAATGACGCAATAAAATGATAAAAAACTGCCAAACGAATGTAAAGAAGAAATCACAAGGTCGAATGAACAAATAGAGACCAAAAACTCCCAAGGGAGGCTCGACACACAAGAGCACCTAGATGCCCTAGGGCTAGGATGTGAAATCGATGGAAAACGGCAAACAACCAAAGGATGAAGGTCACAGCCAGTCAAACAAGGCTCCAAAACACTCAAGCAGTTGAAAAAACAAAACCAAACACACTGATCAAGCTCAAGAAGGTCAAAACAGGGCAAACCCTAGTACCTCACAGGATTGGCACGACTGTGAGGCTGAAACTAGCGCCAGAAAGGAATTGGCGTGGGTAATACACAAGCAACCTGCGCCAATGGGCGCGACTGTCAGGCCGTAAAGTGCGCCAATCGAGTTTGCTAAGGAAAAAATAAAAATAGACAATCCAAAAAGTAGACCAGTGATGATCAAGCTAACCAAAAGCTAAAATCACAAAAGAGCCAGCCAAAAGAGCCGATCAAGCAAGCAGAATCGAGAAACAACCGAAAAGACAAGACAATGCTCCAAGTGTTCAGTTTACAAACTAAACCGGAGATTGACTGAAGCAGCTTTGATCTACTTCGCAATTGCAGAGCAAGAGCATTTCGAAGGCTTCCTGGCTAACTTTAGGCTCCGTCTGTAGCTTATAAAACAAACAACAACAAGCTAGACATCCCCAGCGGAGTCGCCAATTTTTTGTGGAGGTAAATACCCTCTGCAGATAGAGGCGATCCCTACTAGCCCAGACTGGGTCTAGCAACAATCGTTCACGCTATAGTGCAGGTTCCTAATTGCAAATAAACCAACTAGCGATGAAGGCTTACCTGGAATCCAACGCTGTCGCTTGTAGAGAAAGTAGCGCTCCATTCCTTAGCTCCGGAAGTAGAGGGGATACCTCACGTATCTAACCATCATGATACCCACACCAAATGAAAACAAACGCAAAGCGTAAAATCCAGAGACAAATTATAAGGTCACTAAAGAAGACATAACTCACCATCATAACCAACAACAAGAGGGAACTAGCAACCAAAGGGGGCCGCTTATCATTATTCAATCAAATAGCAAACACAACCAGCTCCCGATCGCCCACCTCTTCAAGGGTCGCTTGGAACACGTCTCCTGCTCCCCTCGTCAGACGGACAAACCCCTCTTCTACTGCTCTACAATGATCTCCTTGCTTGGATTTGGCCTCCAAGGGAATTTAGAATCAAGGCTCTTATGTTAGACAAGGCTCGATAGCTCTTGGGAACTTCAGGATTTATGTGGAACAGATGAGCAAGCTTTTATAGGTGGAGGAAGGGGAGTTGGGATCCCTATAATCATGGGATTGGCCCTATCCTCAAGGAAGCTTCCATGAGAGGTGGCAAACCACTTCCTCTACATGGAGATCCAGAGCCAAACCACCCAATTCAAATTAGATACCAGTTTATGAATTGGTTAGGACGAAACTTCCGCCATTTATTTTTAAAAAACACTCCTTAAAATGGTCAAGGGAAAGGACTGGGAGTTTCACTAGATGCCCAACAGCGCCTCTTGAAGGATCCTCTATTTGCAGGCATCAATCATACCGCGCCAATGCAAAAAGGGGTGTTTTTAGGGTTTTTCACAAGGAGTTGTCTTCAGGGCAATGAAAGTACATGTTTAGAGGAATGCCATGAAAGTGTTTTCAAGTTATGTCACTGCTCACAGGTCACGGAGTAAGCCCTCCAATTGTGCGGGATGGGGAATTTCAAGGACGGTGACAAATTCCTGTGTAACAATGGGGTACCAGGGATGGATCTTCATCGAAGAATGAAGATGAAGAAAATTGCGCTTTGGCTACCAAATCTCGGAAAGGAAAACGGAATAAATCCTCCAAATCCGAAGCTAAAGGTAAGAAGCATGATTTGTCCAAGGTGAAGTGTTTTCACTGTCACGAGCATGGACATTTCACCACTAATTGCCCACAGAAGAAGAAGAATAAGAGCGCTGCTGGTTCTGCAGTAGAAGAGGCCTTAGCCTCGCAGTTTGAGCTCGAATTTTCTCTGATCGCATGCTTGGTTTCAAGTGTGATGGGATTGGCGTGGTTTCTTGACAGTGGTGCGTCTTTCCATATGACCAGAGACAAATATTTGTTTCGTGATCTGGAGGAAAAGGATCTTGGAGTGCACATCGAGATGGGCGATGATGGGAGATATAGTGCGACTGGTATCAGGACCATTTCCTTTGAGAGGGAGTCCGAAAAACCTTTAATCTTGAAGGATGTCATGCATGTTACAGGATTGAAGAAGTATCTGATCTCTGTGGTGATGCTGAAAGACAAGGGTTATGATGTTGTTTTTAGCGAGGGAAAAGCTTTCCTGCGCCATAAAAAAACTGGTCAAACCAGGAGGATAGGGATTCGAGTTAAGAATCTTTATCAATTGTAGGTAGATGGCTGCGCTGCAATGGGAGGCAAAGCAGAAGGAGTGGTGAGCCGAGATGAGGGAAAATTGTGGCACAAGAGATTGGGCCATCTTCACCATGGCGCTTTGAAAATTTTGCAGTATATTTCTACCGGGCTTCCCAAAGGTACACTTGCGCTGTCAGATCAGCGCAAGGGATGTACTTTGGGAAAATTTGTGAAGACCACTTTTCATGAGAAGGATAGTCGTGCTCCGACGATCCTTGAGAGAATTCACACAGACTTGTGTGGACCTTTCTCAGTTGCTTCAATAGCAAAGCACATGTATTATGTGATATTTGTTGATGACTTTTCTCGTAAGTGCTGGATCTTCTTCATGCAGAAGAAGAGAGAGACATACTCAAAGTTCTGTGAGTTCAAGGCGTTGGTTTAGAAAGAGTCGGGGAAGCAAATGAAAGCTCTTTGGAGCGATAATGGTGGTGAATACATCTCTGGAGAATTCAAATAATTCTGTCGCAAAGAAGGAATTCGAAGAGAACTCATAGCGCCTCATAACCCACAGCAAAATGGGGTCACTGAGAGGAAGAATAGAATGATCGTGGGTGCTACAAGGGCGATGTTGCATGATCAGGGCCTTCCTATACACTTGTGGGCTGAGGCATGCAACACTGCGATTTATGTGCAAAATCGTTGTCCTCATAGAGTACTTTGCATGAGTACACTCGAAGAGGCATTTTCTGGTAAGAAGCCTGATATTTCTCATTTGAAGATTTTTGGCTCACATGCTTACATTCATGTGATGAAGGATTCCAGGAAGAAGGTGGAGTCGACCGCAGAGGTTGGGATATTTTTGGGGTACACAGAAACACCCCACAATTATCGTGTGTATTTTCCAGACAATCAGATGACTTTCGTGTGACGGGATATCAAATTTCATGAGGAGAAAGCCATGAAGTTGTCGCTTGAGAGGGAGATACACTTGCATGTAGAGGAGGAGCTACTTGTTCCTAAAGATGAGCCTCAAGATGTGGATCAGCCATAAGAGGAGGTTCATGGAGTGGAAGAAACCACTCATGCAGTGCCAAACATCAGAGGGCGGAAGCATACTACAGAAGCTGAGCAACTGAATCTTGATGCAGTGCAGAATGTAGGAGTTCTTACATCACAACGCAGACAGAGACAGTAACCTGACCGATTTACTTGATACATGGCTCTAATGAGCAAGTGTATCGTGATGGAGCCATCCTCTTTCAAGGAAGCTGTGGAGGATCCTGCATGGGTAGATGCCATGGTGGAAAAGTATGATTCGATTGTCAGAAACAGTGCATGGGAGATTGTCCCAAGGCCGAAAGGGAAATCAGTGGTAGGTTCGAGATGGATCTACAAAGTGAAGCAAGCTGCTGATTGGAGCGTTGAGAAGTATAAGGCAAGATTTGTTTCCCGAGGCTTCTCACAGATCTAGGGGATCGACTATGAAGAAAACTTTGCACCTATCGCAAAGTATTCTTCCATACGGACCATCCTTGCTCTCTCAGCGCAGATGGGTTGGCACATTCATCAGATGGATGTGAACACTGCGTTCCTCAACAGAATCATTGAGGAGGAGGTGTACATTGAGCAACCTAAAGGATTCGAAATCTTCAACAGCGAGTTGCATGTGTGCAGGCTCAAAAGAGCACTGTATGGGTTGAAACAAGCACGTCGTGCTTGGTACACACGGATAGACAGTTATTTCACCGGACTTGGTTTCGCCAAGAGTGAGGCAGATCCAAAACTATACCAGATTGTGGTGGAGGGTAAGATTTTGATCATTGTGCTTTATGTAGATGATTTAATACTAATAGGTGATGAACTATTGATACACTCATGCAAGGCAGATCTTGCAAAGGAGTTCGAGATAAAGGACTTGGGCCTCCTTCATTATTTCCTGGGATTGGAAATTTGGTAGTGGAAAGGTGAACTATTTGTGTCTCAAGGAAAGTACGCTAGGGAGATACTGGAGAAGTTTCACATGCAAGGCTGCAAGCCTATCAACACTCCTCTTCTTGGTGGTTGGAGGAAGGAGGATGCTACATCGGCAGAGGTAGTGGATGCCACTGTTTATTGACAGTTGGTTGGTTCGCTCATGTATTTAGTCAATACACGATCAGACATATGCTATGCTGTGAACCAGCTTTCACAAGTGACGGTGAAGCCTACCAAGCTCTTTTGGAAAGCAGGCAAGCATGTCCTGAGGTATCTCAACGGCACATATGAGTATGGATTGCGGTACATACAGTCGGATGAGGTGAAGCTGCATGACTTCACAGATACAGATTGGGTAGGAAGCCCAACGAACAGAAAGAGCAGATATGGAGGGATTTTCAGTATCGGATCTATAGCAGTTTCTTGGTACAACAGGAAATAAAGATTGATGGCACTCAGTTCAGTAGAGGCCAAGTACATGGCATCAAGTTTGGCTGCATGTGAGGCTATATGGATGAGGAAGATCCTAGTCGATTTTTTCGGTTCTCATTTAGATCCTACTGTGATATATTGTGATAATTAGAGTTGCATTAAACTCTCGGTTAATCCAATATTTCATGATAGATCTAAACATATTGACATCCGGTACCATCATATCAGAGATTGTGTGCAGCGGAGGATCATGTTGCTTTCTTACATTCCTACGAAAGATCAGGATGCAGTTTCAATGGCAAGCCACCAGGAGCAACTAATACCATATAGAGACAAGATCTGGATGGCGATAATCCACATAGAGAGGGAGTGTTGAGATTCACCAAGATGATGAGCTTAGTGAAAAGAGTCGCCTTCACTAAGTGGGCCCGCAGGCTATTTTTGGCGCAAGTCTATTTTTAGACATGTCGATCATATTCTATGAGTTGCAGGATGCTATTTGTGGATGGTTGGTCAAGTTGGAAAATAGATGGACTTCTATTTTTAGACATATTGGGCGGAATCTATTTTTAGATTGCCAGTCTAAAAATAGATATGTCGAATATTATTAGCTCTTAATAATATTTGGACTCTAAACATTATCTTATTCTCTTGGAGCACTTCAGTTCAGTGCACGAATGTGGCACAACAGCTGAAAGAAGGAATTACGCTATTCCTGAGGGTTTACTGGAGCTATTGCATGGAGGACTCAGTTAGAACTCAAGAGGCAGAGTTATGACACAATTAGAAGAATTAGTTATGGAGTTGTATTCAGTTTAACTTAGTTAGACTCAGTTGAGCTTTTTGTATCTAGTCTAATTGATTGATACACTAGTGAGAGTGGAGTGAATTAATTAGTTAATTAATTCATAAATAATAACTCATTAATCAACTGAAGAATACATCAGTTAACTACAGTGCATGGCAGTTTCAGTGGAGACCAGTGGAGAGATAGGTGAAAGGGCAAGATAGACTATAAGTTGTGACTATAGTGATGCATTGATTGCATCCAACACTCAGTGGAGATGCCAATGAGGATTGCGTGAGCAAGGCTGGAGAAATTCGAACTCATTCAGAGCCATTCTTCAGCAGGGATTGTGTAGTAGAGGCAGGCTATCAGGAGGGAAAAAATCAATGCAGATTTTTGCTGATTGTTCTTGATTAGTGTGTAGTGATTGTATTGTACTGAGAGCTTGATATGATTAGCTTTGTATGAGGATTTTTACATGATCTCTATGACATATATTATATATATATAGTTTGGGTTTTCAGCTTTAGGCTTTCCCGTTAAACAACTGTGTTAATGTGTGTGAATTTTTGTTGTTTCATGTGTGCATTGCAATCTTGATTTAATTTCTGCAAATGATCAATGGTGGAATAGATTTTGTATTTTGCATGAATTTAAAATAGTGTGATATTAGGAGAATCTTGGACATATAACACATAAGTTATATAATTTCTACAGGAGAAGGGCGACAATATTCCTAAGTATCTCACAAAGTTTGTCCAATGTCGGGATGAACTAGGGAGTGTGGGAATCACGATTGCTTATGATGATTTGGTGAGTTTGGATCTCTTGGGACTTCCTAAGAGTTGGCATAGTTATCAAGACTCTATCAATGGACGGGAAAAACTACCGGATTGGGAACAACTGTGGTCGGATCTAGTGCAGGAGGAGTTCAGGTGGAACACTAGAGATGGCTCTTCATCAAAGCATGATGATGAAGAGGATTTTGCTTTGGTTGCTAAGGCAAGGAAAGGGGAGGGGAAGAAATCCCATTCAAAATATGAGGCTAAAGGCAAGAAGCTGGATTTGTCCAAGGTGAAGTGTTTTCACTATCATGAACATGGGCATCTTGCCACTAACTGCCCACAGAAAAAGAAGAACAAGAAGGCTACTGGAGCTGTAACTGGTGAGGCCCTTGCCTCACAATTTGAACTTGATTTCTCTTTGATCGCATGCTTGGTTTCAAGCGCAATGGTATCGGTGTGGTATCTTGATAGTGGTGCTTCGTTCCACATGACGGGAGATAAGGAGCTTTTCAGTGACTTGGAGGAGAAATATCTCCAAATGCATATAGAGATGGGCGACGATGGACGATACAGTGCGACCAGAATTGGTACCATTACCTTTGATAGGGATTCAGGTAAACCATTTATGTTGAAAGATGTTATGCATGTTCCAGGTCTGAATAAAAACTCGGTCTCAGTTGCAATGTTGGAGGACAGAGGTTATGATCTTGTTTTCAACGATGAAAAAGTTTCCTACGACATAAAAAAACTAGTCAAACCAAGAGGATAGGGATTTGAGTCAAGAATATCTACAAGATGGAGGTAGATGTTTGTGCTGCAATGGTGGGAAAAGAAGAAGAAGTGGTGAGTCGGGATGAGGGTGAATTATGGCACAGGCGATTGGGCCATCTTCACCATGGTGCCCTAAAAATTTTGCAGCAGATTTGTACTGGACTTCCCAAGGGTACACTTACACAGTTAGATTAGTGCAAGGGATGTAATATGGGTAAGTTTGTGAATACCACCTTTCATGAAAAGGAAAACCGTGCTTCGGTGATCCTGGAGAGAGTTCACACAAACGTGTGTGGGCCATTCTCGGTTGATTCAACAACAAAACACAGGTATTATGTTATTTTTGTTGATGACTATTCTTGTAGATGTTGGATCTTCTACATGTAGAAGAAAGATAAAAAATTCTCAAAGTTCTATGAGTTTCAAGCATTAGTGGAGAAAGATTCGGGGAAGCAAGTGAAGGCTCTGCAAAGAGATAATGGTGGTGAATATATCTCGAACGAATTCAAATAATTCTGTAGAAAATAAGGAATTCGAAGAGAACTCATAGTGCCTCATAACCCACAGCAAAATGGGGTCATGGAGAGGAAGAACAAACGATCGTGGGTGCTGCACGAGCTATGCTACATGATCAGGGCCTACCAATGCACTTATGGGCATAAGTATGCAACGATGTGGTTTATGTGAAATTTTTTTGTCCTCATAGAGTAATTGGCATGAGTACACCTCAAGAAGCTTTTACTGGTAAGAAACCAGATTTTTGGCTCATATGTTTATGTGCATGTGACCAAGAACACCAGGAAGAAGCTGGAGCTGATGGCTGAATTTGGGATATTTTTGGGGTACACAGAAACACCCCATAACTATCATGTGTATTTACCAAACAGTCGAATGACTGTGGTGCGACGGGATATAAAATTCAATGAGGAGAAAGCCATGAAGTTGTCGCTTGAGAGGCAGATAGACTTGCATGTAGAGAAGGAACTGCTTATTCCCAAAGATGAGTCTCTAGATGCGGATCAACAACAGGAGGAGGTTCATGGAGTGGAGGAGTCCACTCACGCAGAGCCAAACATCAGAACTAGAAGAAGGTGTACCACAGAAGCTGAGAGGTTGAATCTTGATGTGGCACAGAATGTAGGAGTCCCTACTTCACAGCGCAGATAGAGACAATCTCCTGACCATTTCACTGGATACATGGCTCTCATGAGAAAATGTATTGTGAATGAACCATCTTCCTTTCAGGAAAAAATGTAAGAGCCCACATGGGTAGATGAAATGGTGGAGGAGTATGACTCCATTGTCAGAAACAATGCTTGGGAAATTGTTCCAAGGCAGGTTGATAAATCAGTGGTAGGTTCAAGATGGATCTACAAGGTAAAGCAAGCTGCTGATGGGAGTGTTGAGAAGTATAAGGCAAGATTTGTGGCCTGGGGCTTCTCACAGATCGAGGGGATTGATTATGAAGAAACCTTTTCACTTATCGCACGATATTCTTCCATAAGGACCGTCCTTGCTCTCTCAATGTAGATGGGTTGGCACATTCATCAGATGGATGTGAAGACTGTTGCGTTCCTTAATGGGATCATTGAGGAAGAAGTGTACATTGAGTAGCCTGAACGATTTGAGATATTTAGCAGTGAGTTGCATGTGTACATACTTCAAAGAGTGTTGTATGGGCTGAAGCAAGCACCCTGTGCTTGGTACACTCGGATCGACAGCTATTTCACTGGACTTGGCTTCACCAAGAGTGAGGCGGATGCAAGCCTATACCAAATTGTGGTGGAGGGTAAGCTTTTAATCATTGTTATTTATGTTGATGATTTAATATTGACTGGTGATGAGCATCTGATACACTCATGCAAGGAGGACCTTGCAAAGGAGTTTGAGATGAAGGATATGGGCCTCCTTCAATATTTCCTTGGATTGGAAATATGGCAGTGAGAAGGTGAACTATTTGTGTCTCAAGGCAAGTATGCAAGGGAGATACTTGGTAAGTTTCACATGGAGGGCTGCAAACCCATGGATACTCCTCTTCCTGGAAACTGGAGGAAAGAGGATGCTACATATGGAGAGGTAGTGGATGCTACTGTCTATCGACAGTTGGTGGGTTCACTCGTGTATTTAGTTAATACAAGACCGAACATATGCTATGTGGTGAACCAACTTAGTCAAGTGATGGTTAAGCCTACCAAGCTCTTTTGGAAGGCAGGCAAGCATGTCCTGAGATATCTTAGGGGCACACATGAGTATGGCTTATGGTACAGACAGAAGGATGAGGTGAAGTTGCATGGCTTCACAGATGCAAATTGGGCAGGTAGCCCAATAGACAAAAAGAGAACATCAGGAGGGTTCTTTAGTATCATATCTACAAATTTTTCTTGGTACAACAAAAAACAAATATCTGTGGCACTCAGTTCAACGGAAGTGGAATACATGGCAGCAAGTCAAGCTGCATATGAGGCTATCTGGATGAGGAAGATCCAGGTCGATTTGTTTTGTTCTCATTTAGATCCTACAATGATTCATTATGATAATAATAGTTGCATTAAACTCTCGAATAATCCTGTGTTTCATAATATATCTAAGCATATAGATATCCAGTATCATCATATCAGATATTGTGTGCAGCGGAAGATCTTGTTGCTTCAGTACATTCCTACGGAAGATCAGGATGCAGATATTCTGATGACAACGCTCACGAGGAGCAGATTCGAATACCATAGAGATAGGATCAGGGTGAAGGATAATCCCTTTC
The DNA here is from genome assembly GCA_034641835.2 of Pinus albicaulis. Lineage (NCBI taxonomy): Eukaryota > Viridiplantae > Streptophyta > Pinopsida > Pinales > Pinaceae > Pinus > Pinus albicaulis. The sequence continues at coordinate 1,598,994,630 of CM076581.1, forward strand.
TTGTTGAGAGGGAGTGTTGAGATTAAACAAGATGATGATCCTAGTGAAAATTAAGCACCTACACTAGGTGGGGCCCGCAAGTTGGTTTTATGTGACATGTCTATTTTTAGAATTTGGATCGAAGTCTATTTTTAGTAGTAGTCTACTTATAGATGGTTGAGAAAATTATATGGATGGATGGGCATCTATTTTTGGAATGCATGTGCGAAGTTGTTTCATGGAATGCATGTCTAAAAGTAGAATGCATGTCGATTATTGTTATCTCTTAACAATAATTAGACAATAAATAATAATATATTCTCTTGAAGCACTTGATTTCAGTTAACTGATGTGGCAAACCAATTAACTGAAGGAATTTCGAGTTCAAATTTTGGTTGGTGGGACATGCAAGTGGAATTCGTTGTAAGTGAGTGATACAAAGTTGTAACAAAGTTGGATGTGTAGTTCTGTGAGTTGTAAAGTAGTTTAACTCAGTTAAGTGAGTTAAACTAAGTTGTGCTAGTTGTAACTAAAGATACACTAGTGAGAGATCAATGAATTAAATATTAAATTAATTCACATTGAGTGATCTCACATGCAACTAAATATTTACTACCATTAACTACATGCATGTCAGATCCAGTGGAGACACAGTTGAGAGATAGGTGAAAGGGACAATTTGACTATCAGTTGTGACATTAGAGGGTGCATTCATGTAACCACACACACACTGGAGATGTCAATGAGGATTGTACAGTCAAGGCAAGGCAAGATCAAATTCATTCAGGGATTGTGATCAACAGGGGTTGCGCAGTGGAGGCAGGCTGTCAGGAGGCAGTAAATTGGTGCATGTTTATGCCAATTTTTGTATAACAGTGTGAGATGATTGTATATTGTACTGAGAGCTCTTAAATTAAAGTTTTATACGAGATTGTTTCATGATCCATGATATATACATAATATGTGATAGTGGTATTTTTAGATTTATGATTTCCTGGTAAAAACATCTGTGTTATGTGTGATTGATCTTTCTTCATGTGTTTGCAATTGGCAATTAAATTTCCGCAAATATTGAAGTAGAAGGATTCTGTATTTAACAGTGGCATATAATTGTTAGATCAGGATAATCCGACAATACATAATTGTATTAAAATTTCTACATGTGAAGTCCATATCAAATTTTGAAATAGTAGAGAGGGTTGAGACCCTACCTTGTGGTGGTTACTAGGTTGCAAGGTCTTTAACAAAGAACAACACAAATGGAGGAGGGTATGCACTAGAATTTAGGGCCATAACAGAAGTAGTCACAGGTGTAATATTGACTGAGGTAATCATATTTTGAGGGTCATAGAGATCGAAAGTTCAGTTCAAGATTCAGTCAAAGAAATGACCAAAATCTATGGATCCATATGATCTAGGCCAAGTCTCTTATGGAGGAAAGAGTTTCCTTTTTTGATATGGGGTGGATATGGTTTGTTCTAAAGAAATTAGAATAGAAGTATGATTCCCTATTTAGAGAGGATTCCTAGCATGTTCAATTCATAAGGTATGCCATTAAGACTGTGACAAATATGCATAGAAGAAAAGGGGTTATGACCCTTAGAGAGCGGTTTATCTCTTCAATATATACCAAAAATTTGGAAAATGGTTTGCAGAATTATGTGCGGAGATAAAAAATCCAAAGGAAGGTGGAACCTAAGTAGAAGATGGAGCAAAATAAATGTGCCATATGAGAAACATATTGACATGAAGAGGAGTTGATTTTGTTGGACTGTTCATAGAGTTTTGGATAGAGATCTGAAGCAGCCTATAAACAGTTAGTCAATGGATTGTTAATGGATGATTTGTGACCCTAGTTCAATAATTTACAAATTTTTAGAAGGATGATATGATGAGTAGTTCTGATTAGGTGGCATATTTGAAGAGCCCTAGATGAGGGTAGTGTTGTGGGCACTAGATCAGTAAACAAATTTACTGTGGTTGGGAAAATTTATGGAAATCCAAGTACAACTGGAGGGTTTCTAGGTGACTATCAAAGAAGAGCTATAAGTCCTATACTTATGAAGGAAAAAAAGACCTGTAGAAGGGTAGGTGTATTGGGCCTAAGGACGTGTAGAATTTGAAGGACTAAAGTAGAAGTCAAGTGGGCTAGCCAACTAGCCCTAGTTCACTGTATTGCAGAGGATTGTGTCATTGAGAAGAAGGGAAACCTCCATATCCCTATACTTGTCATCTTGGAGCAGTAGTATGGGAAAAGTGGCCAGACCGTAAGAGTTGTTCACAATGGAGTTGTGAACAACTGATTGAAAACCTTAAGTGTTGCAGACCTGAAAGGAAAAAAGAGCTAGATAGAGGGATTTTTATTTTGAGTCGAGTTCAGTAACATAAAGAGTTGAGTTCATTGATAGAGGTAGATTGAAGAGTTGCATAATGGGAGGAAAGAGGACCTGCCAGATGTGTTCAAGACATGTGGATTGAAAGGGCTATGTGTGTCAACCATAAAAAATTGGGTCAAGTGTTGTCTTTTTCAAGGTATATTGGTTGTCAAAGGACTAACACCAAGCCCTAGTTGTATTCCTTGTATCAGTGTGATTATAAAGGGCCATCATTCCTAGTACGAGAGATCTAGCCTATTCTATTATAGTTTGTAATTTAACAAAGAAAGGTTTGAAAAAGTTAAAAAAATTTCATGTGCACTAATTGATTCCCTGATGTGTGTAGATTTCATTGTGCAAAGTTGAAGTGTTGTGGCACTTGAGTGTGTCTGCATAAAATATTGTAAGACCAAAACCAAATTCTCATGTGTCGTGGAAATTCAACATATGCCTTGTTCACCTAAGAACTACATGTAACTCATCTTAGACTACTCATTTCCAATCTCATTTGATCCCACTTAATAAGTTACCAAGACAATGCTCATCACATCCAACTGTGGTCATAAAACAACTTATAAGCAACATAGTTTACATCTTGACATGCCATAACACTTGACATGTATTAAATGCCTTGGAATTATGTGGCATGTGTTATCATCCCCTACATTCCTTGACATGATTTTACACTCCCTAACACACCATAGCACTTACTAACACACCTTGGTAGTTTAACATACCTTGGCATTGCCTAGCATATAACCTTGTCACTCCCTCCTTAACACACCTAGAACTCATTGACGCTCCCTATCACACAATCTTATTTGTTCATTTCCATGCATTTTTATCTAGTGCTTCCTTATGTTTACCTAACACTTCCTAGCATGCATTGGCACACCTTAACACCTAGCACATCTTGGCATGCCGCCCTAGCACTATAGCATTCATTGGCACTACCTAAAATACCTTTTCACTATCTCCTTAGCACACCTAGAGCTCATTAAAACTCCCAGTCACAAACTCTTATTCATTCATTTCCATGCATTTTTACCTAGTGCTCCCTTGTGTTTCCATAGCATTCCTTAACACTTCTTGGCATGTGTTGGTACACCCTAACACCTAGAACATCTTGGCATGTTGCCCTGGCCTCTAGCATGCCTTAACAATTCCTAGCATACGTTGTCACTCCCTCCTTAGCACACCTGGAAGTCACTGACACTTCCAATCACAAAATCTTATTTGTTCATTTCCATGCATTTTGACGTAGTGCTCTGTTGGCTCGAGGATTCCTGACCCAGGTTCGGAGGTTAATGTTTTCCAACAAACCCCTATACTACTGGCCTTTTCGGTAGTGACCTGCTTTTGCAGGCCAAAGTCTCACCTGAAGCAGTATGGGAGGGTGCTAGAACCAGGTTTCCACACCCTGGGAGAGAGTAGGTAATTCAAGCTGGTCCACAACTATTAGATCTATACAGCCAAAGGTCATTCGTAGGAGTTTCAATAAATAACCAGAATAAAGTTGATCAGATCTAAACAACAGGCTCGCATCCACATGCGTACTATCAACTATAATCACAGAACAATATATTTGCAGCTTATTAACAGATCACAGATACATTTACCATAACATAGATAGTTCGCAGCTTACTCACAGATACATCATCATATAACTCAAGTCCACATTAACCATAACAAGATAGATCCAGATAACATCAGATATCCACAATACTTCCGCATATCTATTACCCAAAAATCCTCTTTACATTCCCCAAATTACCACCTGCGCACACAGCCAGCAGGATCCGCACACAACATGACAAAGGATCTTCGCGCACACAACCAGCGGGATTCCTAACGCAAAAAACTCTACCACAGATCTAAAAATTCGTACTTCGCATCAATCTCTATTCATTCCTACCTATGACTCAAAAAAGGTTCATCTATTTATAGCGATTTAGCCTACGCATCCAATGGTCTGCAAACCGTGGTTTGCAGACTCTTGGTCTACCCTTGACCCATTTGCAATGCGTTAGGGGCTTTGACCCACCCCAAAACCCTTGCATTAGACTAAAAAATACAAAATTATACAAAAATGAACAAAATTCATAGCTTTTGGGAGACCCTGCTCCAACAGTCCCCCAACACACTCTTGTGACTCGTCCCGAGTCACTGTGCTAGTGGGGCTTCAAACTGCACTTGAAATACTCTGATCGCCTCAGCTAACGGAGGTAGGACGCCTTCACTTTGGATAGTTTCATTCTGTGCTATGTCGACCAACTTCTCGGACAGTGGTCTGTCATATCCCAAAATAGGGAAATTCTACACTATTGGGAATATCTTAAGATATTCCGAATGTGGAGATCCAGCAATATGTAAACACAATGTTGAAAGAGTAGTGTTAAATAAACTCATAGAGTGAGAGAAGAGCTCAGAAAAATTTATACAATATCTTGAGGTAAAAGCTACTCAAGATAGGCAATAATCAGCCTCAAGAAACAAGTACATAAAACATGACAAAACACTGCTACACAAGAGTGCCCAAGCTATGACTGCGCAGTTTTATAAAGAAAAACTGCTGATAACATATGTAAATACATAGATATACAAGTGTATGGCTCATAAAACATTGGGAGAGAATATATAAGCTCCCAAAGACTACCTCAAGTCAATCCTGGAAGGATTTGCTGAAATATGCAAAATCTGCAAAATGCCGGAGTTGTAGGGTAGTAGCTGCAACTCAAGAATTGGAAATGAATGGAGAAGGCTGAAGATGCTGCATTCAATGAAAATACCTCCTTCAATGGATCTTCCAAGTGAAAGGCTTATCCTAACATTGAAGACCTCACCCTCCAACAAACACTGCAATCCCTCACTGCAAATACCAACTGAAAATAATGCAGTCACTGAGGGATACTGCACTGTAGGTGCAAGAAAAAGTATTGGCCAAGTGCCAAGATCTGCAATATGCTCCAAGGGCTTCCAAAATGATCTCTCAAAGGAAAGAGAGCCTCCTCCTCTGAAAAAAAAGTGATGGAAGTGATGTTGTGAACCCTCACTGCAACACCCTTCAACACAACATTATTCTGCTACAGAAATAACGCTGTAGCTGAAGGAGGATGCTTGGCCTCGAGCCTAGATGTGGGGAAAATTAGTAAAATTCCTTCAAGAGGCCTCTCAAGAAAGGATAAGGATTCCTAAATAGGAAATCCTTGTGCTAAGCAGCACTGCAACTCTGCTAAACAGCAGGAGAATGCACAAAGTCTAAACAGACAAAGAAATCAATAATATGAATCATGAATAACAAAGGCTGCCTTGCCCTCCTTTTAAACAAGTGAAAGCCCTCTCTCCATGGGTCCCACTCATTAGGGTTTCATCCACAAAATAACCCTCTTCCCATTCATACTGCGTCGTCTATCAAAGTGTTCTCCACCTCCTATTGCAACGCTGTTGACTTGGTCAAACTTGACCTTGTCTCCATGCAAATGTCCTCTTTCACCCATAAGGGTGTGAAATCCAGCTCTTATGACTATCCCCTTTTAAATTTGAGGGATTTTATTCATGTTTTTAATATGCATGGGTTTCCTTACCCATTTGTTTAGCTTCTAGGTGATAAAAACAAAACTTTAATATTCCATTTAGCTGTGTGCTAAAATGGGAATATTACATGGTCCTTCAGTCGCGATAGTGACACTTTCCAAAGTTTGGTTTAACTACTTGATAGCAACATCTGCATCCTGTGAAATTTTGAGAGCCTCATCATCCCATGGATTTATTCGGTCGCCAAGGATCTTCTTATTTTTCCAAAGGTCATCAATATCCACTTGGAGAGCTTGGCTGGTGAGCAGTTGTTGCAAGTGCTGAGCAAGTATTAGAGTGGGAAAGGTGGCTTCGATTGTCTCTAACTCTTCTTCTTTTTGTAGCAGGTCCTAGTTTATCCCTCGCAAGATTGGATCATGTTGGACCTTAGTCCATAGCTGCATGGTGGTCTCCATTAGCTGGGATCCCTACGCGATCTACCCTGTGATGACATTCGTAGTTGCAGTGACCAGCACAGTTTGCTAGGCTCGGACCTCCGGAGGTGTTTCAGGCTATAACTTAGCCTGCAAATCTGCGATGTGCTGCTCCATGTGTGCCTTGATAACCTGAACTTCATCCCGGGAGGCCTTGAGTGCTGCGACCAATCTTTCTACTTTTTCCTGAGGGGTGGCTAATGCCGGGATCTCTGCAGGAACATCTGCGCAAAGTCGGTGAATCGTGTCTTCGAGTTCTATGTGCTTCGTGGTGGCGAGGCACACCTCAAAATTCTTTTCAAGGATGGCCTATTGAGCTATGCTAAGATGTTGGTGCACTTGTTGGCCTTGATGGTGGATTTCCTGAAATACAACAGTGTGGAGACACTGCAAGGCCTCATGGGGGAGCTGAGCTAAATTCAACTGGACTGCTTTACTGGCCTAGATTTGAAGTCCCAGATCGGGTGGACTGAGCACTAGAGATGCACCAGGGAGGGAACATAGGTAGCTGTCATCTGTAGCTAGTGCTGCACTACTGACGGTGGGGGTGGGCATATTGGGGTGACAATAATATGCAATGTGTATGTATTTAATTGTAGCACTCGTAGCTCACCCTGAATTGTGTCGATCGCGGCCTGCTGTTGTTCTTCCATGGCAGCCCATCTATCCTCTGCGTCCAGAGTGACTGCATTAGTGATTTTTTCTAGGTCTCCATCAGTCATTGTGAGTGTCTCGTCCCGTTCCGCTCGCTAAGATCGCTGCTTTTTGCGAGGCGCTTCGACCGGCTCGCTTGTGCGCTTCATGCCGCGGGGAGAGGCAGGTCTGCCTGTATCCAAACCTTCTGTACCCAAACCAGTCTGTGAGTCCGTCTAGGTCTCTACCTCGACGTCCTTCAGCTACTACGCATCCATTTGGGTGGCTGCATCAGTGTATTGTTTGGTACTCTTGGGCGTACCTCTGATATCCGGGACGATGATAGGGAGTTTCACTTGGGATGTGATGGTGCTTCCAACGCCCTTCGCGCCAGTTTTGAAGCCAATTTTCCAGTTAGGGGGCCAGAGCGCAATGATGTTGTCGATTTCTTCGTCCATCACCATGTAAGGAAGCGAAGTCTAGGCTTTCTCTTTGTGCGTTACGCTTTGAACATTGTGCAGAGTGACCTGAAATGTGGCAATGCCCTTATATCTATCGTACACGACAGGGGACAACCGTGGTTGGGAGTTAATAGCTACGACCACGCTTCTCTGAAAGAGGACCTAGAACACTTGGTTTTCCTTGAGCCATTGCATATATGTGGAATCCCATAAGTGTGCATAGCGAGCCCCTTCGCACATGTCCGGGGTAATCTCAGGGAGGATGGACTCTGCAGGAGCTTCCCAGGCAACCAATGATATAAGAAACAACAACCGAGAGTAACAAAAGGTGCGACCCTGCTCCTGGGACTCATGAACGTTGGTTAGAAACTCATCGCACAAATACTGTGCCCAGTTAAAACATACCCCTTTCGCACATTGGCCGGCTAACCGAATGACATAGGCTGGAACAAAGGTGACCTGACACTGCCTCTTCATTTTACATGCTAACAACATGGTGCCCAACTACGTACCTTGGTCACTGATGGTCTTGATGATAAATCCCCGAGTATTACAGTCCACATGATACTTTTGGCACACGAACTCAACAGTCTCCCCCTCATATTTCTTACCCACGCACTCCAGGGGGTTCAGGGCGCTCATGGGGAGACTAGTAATCCGATGCACGAGTGCAACGTCAATGGGGATCCTGTCCTAGATCCACAGGCATCCATCATGAATTAGCACAAGAAATTGTCGTGCGAGTTGGTCCATTACATTGTAGTGTCCAGAGTGGGGCATCCTAAGCAGATTTAGGAGCCCAGACCCCGCCAAACCACGTACCCAGCGTTGGGGGACAACTTTGACCCCATCGGCGCCATGAACTGTCTCAAGGTATAATTTAAGTGCGAGCTCAGGGAAGGCCTCAAAGTTGGCCAAATCACGATCGTCGAACTTAACTTCATGAAGGCGACCAAAAGGTTCACCTATGATGGGGACCTCCCCTGGGTTCAGCGGCATCTACAGGTAGGTGATATAGCCATCGAGGTTTTTTGGCTGACGTGTCGATGCCTTGCGTGATCGCATGAAGGGGGGAAGCCAGTTGATTGGCTCAGCGGGTTGGGTCTCCTCCTGAGCAGCCCTTAGGGATTTCACGTTTCGCGGGGAGGTACGGGACTTTCCTCCGGCCCATTTCGTAGGTTTTGGGGGCCTGCCTGAGCCCTGAGCTTTTTCTTTCCCTTTCCTAGTGGTAGGGCTGGGTGTGGAGAGGATTTATTCGACTTCGGATTCGACCTCCACCACTTCCTCAATGTCTTGGTCTATTGAAGTTACTGGCTCCGAGAGTTCGGCAGGGTTCGTGGCCATCATTCTAGCATGAAATATGAACTCAGAATTGCTACTGTCAGAGTGGGCAGGCTGCTCAGACATGAATGAGATGCTAGCGGCACAAAATTTCTTACAGCACAACTTTGTCTAGGAGAACCAGGCTAAGTATAAGTTATTTAAGAAATATAGAACCTGTGTCTGATCTATCTTACCTATTTTATAGCCTTGGGTACCTCCCAACGGTAGGGTAGACTTCGCGCGGGACTTACCATCAAGCAAATGGTAAAAAATCTCCCAAAATTTCCGCATTAAATACCAGCCGCCCGTTCCATCCAACGGTAATTTGTTGTTTTTAGCTGATTTTACTGTTTCAACGGCTAGTTTTCACACCCGAGGTGCGCTTTGCATACCCCTGCGATCCCAGCATACCCCTATGCTCCGAGAAATCCTCCCGTGTTCCCGGCGCACTGGCTTCACTCTGCTGGGATTCCTTCCAATTTAAATTCTGCATTTCTAGAGCCCAACCTTCAAGACCTCTTGCGCCATCGTCTTACCTGCATAGTGACTCCCTGTTATATCTTCGTAGTTTACATACTTCAGGCCATCTTTGCGCAGTACTTCATGAGGTGCGATGCTGATAAAGTCCACCGCTCGATGCACCAACTCCTTCTTTTTTCGTATCGAATATTTGGCAGGTACTATGCCCGTGGTCAAGAACATAGAGATCTTAGTAAAATGCACATCCACAACCCTACTTGCAAAAAACTGTGTATCAGGCAATCCTTCCTCACCCGTCGCAATTCGGGACAAGTGATCCCGCTCTGTACTCAACTTTCGTGGCTGGACGATGATTTCAACATCATATTCCTGAAGGAGTAGCCACCTGCAGACTCCCCCACCCCCAACACAGTCATATTCCTCAGGCGTTCTAAAACCCAATGATCTGTAATCATCTTATAGTGGTGTCCTAACAGAGGGCACTGATACTTCTGTAGCTCGTAGGTCAGGGCCAACCCTTCCCTCTCCGTGGTGGCATACTTGTGTTTCCCATCCGAGATTTTCTGACTAGTACACGTGATTGTGTGATTACTGTCCCTGGTGCCAAGCTACGTACTACCTACTTCATGAGCGATTCCTGAAGTATCCTTATGAAATATCATCGCCTGATCGGGGGAAGTGAGAATAGGTGCAGTGACCATCCTGTTCCTGAGTTGTTCAAAGCTCTTTTGGCGCACGTCATCCCAATTGAATGAAATATCATGCTTAAGCAGTGTTTTCAAAATTTCAGTGATCAGTGCATACCCCCAACGAGATTTTCTGTAGTATCCCATATGTCCCAAGATCTCGTGCAACAGCTTTGTAGTCATGGGCTTTACCTATGTGACTAGTGCGATGAGTTTATTACCAATCTCCTCCCTCACCCTCTGCGTATGATAAGGCCACTGTTCTTCCAGCCGCACATCTTAGTTGAGAGTGACGAGCATACCGCCCAAGTTCCCCATGACCTTCTTAGGTCCTGAAAAATTATCTGGATACTCCATGATTAGTTCCATAATCTTGCCTGCTACCCCATCATCCTAGTAGTTCCCAATTGTAACCCTCTTGGGTGGTACTACCATTTTGACATTAGTGCTTCGTGGTTTTAGTGGTTTCGCACTAGCTGCCTTATGTATCGGAGGTCCCGCAACTGTGCTCTCCTCCCCTATTGCTATGATAGAGACCTTGCGGAGATCTGCGTTGCAATATTCCATGGTGGCCTTGTGGAGCTCGACATTATCCTGAATCTGTGTTTCCCATGTGGGACTTCCTCTTATTGCGTCGGGGCTGGATTCACCAATGAAAACGGTGTCGAGAGTCTGCAGAGCTTCCTCAAGCACCTCCAATCCTCTCGTTAACCCAAATGCCCCCAAGAATTCATCTCTTAGGGTTTTCCACTAGCGGGTGCATTGAAATAGCTCTGCATGGAGATATTAGGCAGTGAGAATTGGTCCCAAGGCATGAATAAACAAGTGAACCCATTATTCTATAGTACGATTGCACCATTGCTCCATCAAAGCGAACAAGTGTTCACGTGGATTTCCTAGGCCCTGGAATCTCTTAACGCGCACATCGGTTAGATGTTAAAACCGTAGTACCATCATATCCCGACATTCCTCCCATTCTTGGAACGCCACCTTATGTGTGTCCCACCATTTCGCAGGCATTGTGTGCATAGCCCGGTTAAGAGCCCATAGCCTTCATTCTCTGGGAACCTCAGCTTCGAAGGTTCAAAAAAATTCCTTTATACTACCAGAGCCCTCAAAGCAGGGTAATTCTCTTACCTTGGAAGATATATACCGAAAGTCTCTGGTAATTCGTAGGCAGTGTAGTGTAGAGATTTCTTGCATTCAGTTTTTCCAATCTTCTAATTCTTCATCGGAGTCAGAGATGCATTCATTGTCCTTCTCCCAGCAAGGCATACCGTCGGCTGTAGGGTTGATCCAGTCTTTGTCCTTCATAGTTAGCTTATAGATGTGATTCATCCCGTCTTCCTCACGTGCTGGCTCGGTGTACCTTTCTCCTTCTGCAAGGTCTAGTGGTACGATCACCTGAGTTCCCTTTCTTTCAAACACCATGCTTCGTTTCTTCAAGTTGATAATTCCACCCATATCAATGGCCCAATCCAATCCCAAGAGTGCTGGATAAGGGTCAGCATCTTCTAAAATCTAAATGACTTCAAATTCAACTCATATCTTAGCCCCAGCAATATCTACAACCATATTTGGCAATCTCCCCAATGGTATGATCTTCTGTTGATTAGCCATGCGCAGCTGGATAGTAGACCATTCCAATTTAGGTTCTCCCATTCATTGCCAATTCTGCTTAGGTAGTACATTCACATCTGATCCTAGGTCTAGAATTACCTGTTCCGTCTCATAATCACTAATCTGCATAGTTAATCGCATTTCGCGGCCAGTGCGTCTCTTCTGCTCGTAAAGTTTATGCACATACTTAATCTTTGTGACTGGGTCTGCTTTTCCTACGTAATTGTCGAGTAGGGATTGGAGGTTTTCTACAGCCTGCTGATTGCACAACAGCTTCATGCACGCCTACAAGAATGGTTTGACCTCATTTTTTATTCCACTGTTTGGAGCCGATGTCTCATTTTGAGAAAAGTCTTTCCGAGACGCGACAAAGGTCTCCTTCTCGTTCTGAAAGCCCCCACCTTCCGGTTTAGTAGTTGCTTTACGGATTAGAGACTCCGTCTCAGATCTTTTCGCAGACCCTCCATGGCCATACCTGCGTGTTATTACATTAATGCTCGGTTCCTCTCCATGAGGTTCCGCCTTCACCCGTTGTACATTCTGTGTAGGAGTATCCTACTTTTCCTGTACCTTGGCCATAAGAATCAGGTAGTCCTTGATCACATGATCTAATTGTCTGCAATATATGTAGGATTTCTGAGTTGGGTTCATGCAGTCCCTCGCAAAGTGACCTATTTCCCCACAATTATAGCAGATTAATTGGCCTCTACCCCTGCTTGCGCTTCCTCCTCGTCCCCCTCCCCTGCCCCTGGCCGGGGATCCTCCTATACCTGCGGGGGATCTAGGTGATGAGGGGTTTGACTGTACCCTATATAGGTTTCCCCGGTTGATCATTAGATTATACGTTCGACAGTTCTATTCGTCATGTCCTATAGACCTACAAAACATACACCATTGCTGTTTTACTTCTGGGATATATGCGGCAAGGCGGAGACAGTGGTTGGTATCATGTAGTCCAGCAACGCGATAGTCATCGCACCATAGCATCGGCCCACTTTGTCCCTCAGCTTCCCTAGGGCGCAACGGGCTGGGTCCCTTGACCTGGATGTAATCTACAAGCAGCGGTCAGTTATCTTTGGTGTGGCCATTCATCCTGCATCGTATGCACCATCTTTCAGGGCTGGCCTCTGTCCCTGGCTCCTACATAGATTCTGAATCTCCATGTGCATTGATTCTAGCTGGCCTTGTATTTGCTGTACTCTTAACTGGGTATCATCTCTTGGTGAAACTTCCAGTTTCATGGAAACCTCCAAGGTATTCTCCTATTTTTCAATGGCTTAGTGACCCATAGGTACGCGTAGGTGGGGGAAAAATATAGCAATGAACCACTTCGTGTGTTTCCTGTCACCATACTGGAATCCTCCTTCACTGATCACTTTCTTTATTCGCTAATCTGCTTCCCATACGGAATCAAACGGTCCTTGCTTGATATCTTTCAGGTCGTTCACTATCTGAGAGTAGGACTTAGGTTTCTTGAACTGCTGCTTTAATGCATTCTTGATTTCCTCCATAGTCGCGTTCACATGTTGGTCAATGTATCCCATATACCAGTCCAAGGCTCTCCCCTCAAAAGAAAGGGATAATTGGCCCATTTCATCACATCAATTGCTACGTTCTGTGCAGTCCATACCGATCCTACGACAAACCAGAACCAATCCATGTCCTCATCACCCACGCCTTTGAAAGTAGGTAGCTTAATGTGCGAGGCCATCTCACCTTCTGATGGAAGTGAGTTATTTCCCTATGAATTATTTCTTTAAACTCTTCGCTGATTCTTCTTAGGTTTCTAATACGATCTTGATGTTACCCGATCTCTCTCAAAATGCTCCTGGTCCTGGAAACGGAACCATTTGTTGGCTCGAGGGGTCCTAACCCAGGTTCGGAGGTTAAGGTTTGCCAAAAAACCCCTATACTACTGGCCCTTTCGATAGTGACTTGCTTGCGCAGGCCAAAGTCTCACCCGAAGCAGTATGGGAGGGTGCTAGAACCAGGTTTCCGTACCCTGGGAGAGAGTAGGTAAGTCAAGCCGGTCTGCAAATATCAGATCTATACAACTAGAGGTTGTTCGCAGGAGTTTCAATAAATAACCAGAATACAGTTTATCAGATCTAAACAACAGGCTCACATCCACATGCATAATATCAGCTATAATCACATAACAATATATTTGCAGTGGATTAATAGATCACATATACATTTACCATAACACAGACAGTTCACAGCTTACTCACAGATACATCATCATATAACTCAAGTCCGCATTAACCATAACAAGATATATCCAGATAACATCGAATATCCATAATATACTTCCGCACATCTATTACCCAAAAATCCTCTTTACATTCCCCAAATTACCACCTGTGCACACAACCAGCAAGAGTCCTAACCCAAACAACCCTACCACAGATCTAACAATTCATACTTCACATCAATCTCTATTCATTCCTACCTATGACTCAAAAAAGGTTCATCTATTTATAGCGATTTAGCCTATGCATCCAATGGTCCGAAAACCGTGGTTTTCAGACTCTTGGTCTACCCTTGACCCATTTATAATGCATTAGGGGCTTTGACCTACCCCAAAACCCCTGCATTAGACTAAAAAATACAAAATTATACAAAAATGGACAAAATTCATAGCTTTTGGGAGACCCTACTCCAACATGCTCCCTTGTTTTTCCCTGGCACTCCTAGTTAACACTTCCTTGCATGTGTTGGCACATCTTGGCTGCATCCCCCCTTATCACTCTATCATTCCTTATCACTGCCAAGCATTCCTTGTCACTCCTCCTTATCACACATGGAACTCATTGAAACTCCTTGTCACACACTCTTATTCATTCATTTCCATGCATTATGACATAATCCTCCCTTGTGTTTCTCTACTAACTCCCTAACACTCCTTGGCACACATTGGCACACCCTGAAACTTGGCACATCTTGGCATGCTTTCCTATCACTCTATCATGCCTTGGAATTTCCTATCATACCTTGTCACTCCCTCCTTAGCACACCTAGAACTTTCTAACACTCCCTCCTTAACACATGACATGTCTTGGCATGCATGGCATGCCTTGGCACTATCTAGCACATATTAGCACATCATGACACTTCTTGAAATGCCATAGCATTCCCTAGTATGCCTTGTCACTCCCCCCTTACCACGCTTGACACTCATTGACACCCCCAACACACCCTATTATCCATTCATTTCCATTCTTTTTCACTCGATGATTTATGTTTGATGGGATGCATGTATAGAAATAGTTCCTTTAAGATAATAAAGAAATGATTTCACCATTATTGACATAAGTAATTGAGAGATTCTACTTGAATGACATTAGGAAACTACACAATAGATTTTAAGAATGAAATTTTTATGGTTTTTAGTTATTTTGTGAGAATCGTAAGAAATGAGTGGTCAATAAGGTGTGTGAATGCTTATAATACCTTCTCACTCCCTCCTTGGCATGACAACTATCACTCATTTCCACTCCCTGACACACCCTCATATTCATTCACTTACATGTATTTTGACCTAGTTCTCCCTTGTGTTGTCCTCGTACTCCTTAACACTCCTCAACATGCATTGGCACTCTCTACTTAGCACTGTTCGACATGCCCTGCCACTTCATAAGATGCATAACACTCCCTGACACACATTGGCACTTGGCACATGTTAGCACTTGGAAAGTTTTAGCATGTCTGACATGCATTCATGATATGACTTGGTATGCTTTGGCATGGTTTAATATTAAATCTATTTGAGATCAATTATTGGAAAGTAGATGAGAAGAAATAGAGGAATATTTGGCACATAGAACACACTAACACTTGCACTTGGCACCTATTCGCACCTAGTGTTGGTATGCCTAGCATGCCCCCCACAAAAAAGGTAAATTGATTATTTATTAACCTTCTTATGTGTTCATCTCTTTGTAGTTCAACTTGTTTCTGCGTTTGTTTCCTTGGTTGTCCCTGACACACATTGTCACACCCTTGCACATATTGGCATGCCTTAACACTTGGATCATCTTAGCATGTTTGACATGCCTTCAAAATATCTGTCACATATTAGAATTCCCATTCACGAATTGACATTCATGCCCTCACAACTAGCCTTACTTGGGAACCTTACATTCCTTGGAACACCTTGGCACTCCCTAGTTGTCACACCCTCATAGATAGCCTTAATTTTTTTGCAACTTGGGAACCCAACCAAGTCATTAGAAAAACAATTTCGTGCCCAACCTAAAGTCTCCCTTTATCCGAAATTAATCTTTCCACTCCTTATCACAACCATAGACTACCATCTTGCGATTCTTATTCTAAACTTCTCCTAAAACACTTCATCCTTGGGACGCCTGGAATTCACTGACACTCCTTGGCACACACTCTTATTCATTCATTACCAAGCATTTTGACCTAATTCTCCATTTCCCCTAGAACTCCCTAACACTCCTCAACATGCATTGACATTTTATACCATGTGCTAGCACACCTTTTCATTCCTTGGCACTCTTTAGCTATCATGCCCTCACAACTACCCTTACCTTTTTTTAGACTTGGGAATCCAATAAAGTCCTTCCTTGATTATAATAGCTTGACCAAGTTACAATTACTACAACTATACTATGCCTTGTTCACCTAAGAACTTCCTATGGAACTCCCTAACACTCCTTGGCACACATTGGCACACCCTGACACCTGACACATCTTGGCATGTCGCACTGATACTCTAGAATTCCTTGGAACTACCTCACATACCTTGTCACTCCCTCTTTAGCACACCTATAACTCACTGACACTCCTTGCACACACTCTTATTGATTTCCATGCATTTGAAACTAGTGCTCCCTTGACTTTCCTTGACACTCCATAACACTCCCTGACATGTATCGGCACACCTTATAACCTGGTACATATTGGCATGTTTCCTTGAACTCTAGCATACCTTGTCATTCCCTCCTTAGCTTACCTAGAACTCACTGACACTTCCTGTCACAAACTATTATTTGTTCATTTTCATGCACTAAGTTTACCTAGTGCTCCCTTGTGTTTCCTTGACACTCCATAACACTTCCTAGCACATGTTGGCACACCCTGGCACCTGACACATCTTTGTCACATGCCACCCTGGCACTCTAGAATGACTTAGTACTGCCTGGAACACCTTGCGACTCTCTCCTTAGCACACATGGATCTCGCTGGCACTCCTTGTCACACACTCTTATTCATTCATTTCCATGCATTTTAACCTAGTGCTCCCTTGTGTTTCCCTATCAATCCCTAACACTCCTTAGCACACATTGGCACAACCTAGCACTTGACACATCTTGGTATGCTTCCCTAAGAATTTGGCATGCCTTGGAACTACATAACATACCTTGTCACTCCATCCTTAGCACACCTGAAACTCCTTAACACTTAATTTCCTTGCATTTGAAACTATTTCTCCCCTGTGTTTCCCTAGCACTCGGACCTAACACTCCATAGCATGTGTTCACACCACACCTTAGCATCTGACACATCTTGGCATGCCTTAAAAATTGCCTTGTCTTGGCATGCCCAACATGCCTTGGAATTGTCTAGCATGTGTTAGTATTTCTTGGCAATCTATGGCACACCTTAGCACTCCCTAGTTGTCCTGCCCTCATAGATAGGCTTAATTTTTTTGCGACTTGGGAACCCAACCAAGTCATTGGAAAAACAATGTTGTGCCCAACCTAAAGTCTCCCTTTATCTGAAATTACTTTGACCAACCCCTTATTGTAACCATAGGCTTCCCTCCTACAAGTCCTATTATGACCTTCTCCTAACACACTTTGTCCTTGAGACACCTGGAATTCCTTGACACTCCTTGGCACACACTCTTATTTGTTCATTTCCATGCATTTTCACCTAGTTCTCCCTTGTGATTCCATGACACTCCCTAACACTCTTCATCATGCACCACCAAGGAAACATTAACATGTGTAGGGATGCCTCTTGTTGCAAAACTTACAACATGAAACCTTTACAACCGTTTGGGTTTGCCTCTCAAGCTTAGAGGGAGCAACAATTTGTTTAACGAAGGTAGATATGTATCATCATCCAAGCTCTGTAGCTCACATATATAACCATATTTAAACCTTGTCCAGAACATGTTTTGGAAATAAAGAATTGAATTTGGTGATAGTGTGGGTTTTCTTTAAAATAGATAAATTGAATTGAAATTAATCATAACCATATTGAAACTTCGTGGAGAACCTTTTTTTGCAATAAAGAATTGAATTTGGTCATAGAATAAGATTTAAAATTGTTTCTGATTGACTAAAAATGTGTTTTCCTTATACACAAGGTAATAACTTAACTCAGTAATAAACAAAAGTATCCTGCAATAGTGAAAGTCCACACGTTAATGGCCTGCCAATAAATCATTTCAAATAATATATTTTTCCTTAAATAACATCAATGAATTAAGTCTCACTCTATTTTGGTTATACAATACAATAAAAATAAATTACTTAAACATTATCCAAGTTGAAATCTAAATATCCATTAAAGAGTATCTATGTGGTTGTTTGAGGGTTACTTCATGTTTGAGGTGCCTAGCCTAGTTTTGGTTAGGACATCAAGTGCAAAACATGTGATACACGTGGTTCGTAGTCATGCTTAACTAGTAAGGTCACATTAAATATTCTTGGTGAGCATGTTTCTTGAGCGGTATTCGACAGTCAAGTGCAATAAAAAATATAGCCCCATAACAAATGGTATTAAATCCATGTTTGAATGCAAAATTGTGGAATTGTTCTTCACTATCCACACCCATTTCATTGGAGAAGTTGATGGGGCTATATTGATGAGGATGTTAACAATTCAAGTTGGGAATCATGTAAGGACCTTCCTCTAGGTTCCACTGGAAATTTTATCCTATATAACATTCTAAGAAAACATGATAAAGGGAGCCACTTGAAATGTTATCTTATATAACATATTAAGAAAACATGATAAAGGGTGCCACTTGAAATGTTATCTTATATAACATATTAAGAAAACATGATAAATGACCTTCCTTGAGGTGCCACTGGAAATGTTATCTGATATAACATGCTAAGAAAACATGTTTAAGGACCTTCCTCGAGGTGCCATTGGAAATGTTATCCTATATAACATGCTAAGAAAACATGATAAAGGGTTTATATGTTTCATAGCCCTCATGACAGACTCACAATGATCCTTGAGACATTTAGGATGATGTGCTAGTTTGGTGTGGAGTAAGAGGATTAAGGATGTCTAGCCTAACACGGATGGATGATCAATGAAGTGTTGTAACACAAATTCACCGAAGGATAACACAATCTAGCAATGTGTTTGATAGTGTGTTAATCATGGCAAGGAAACATAGTTGATGAGTGTATTGAAGGTAAGTGGAAGCTTGTTGCCACTATGCACATGACCTTTAGATAATTACAAGGAGTTGGTCTAGATGGAGATAACATAGTCGTACACTAGGTGGTTAGTTATTCAAGTGTGTTCGCTTGAGGGAGGCTGTGAAAGGTTGTTTATGTGTGGGTGGCGATGACACAATATCCCTTATAATGAAACAAGCACTGCAACATTTACTATATTTTAAGGAGCCTGACTTAGGGCATGTTGTCTAGGAATAGTTGGAGTGATACAAGAGGTTGATGCTTAAGTGGATTGAAAAGTTTACCCTCATGACAAATGGTATCAACACCACATTTAAATGAAAAAAATACAAAGTGTATTTCACCATCAATGCCTTGTCCATTAGAGAAGCCAATGGAGCCATGTTGATGAAGATGCTAATAATTAAAATGAAGGGAGAATTCAAGGATCTTACTTGAGGTGCCATTAAAAATGACACAATGGATGGCATTTTGGGTAAACACAACTAAGAGTGGACAATGATTTTATATGTTTGGTATAATTTGTGAGTGACTTAGGTTGTTTCATGAGACAATTAGGATGGTGTACTAGTTTGGTGTGGACTAGGAGATCCCCTTAACAAGGTTTGATCATTGACAAAACATTGTAACACAAGCTTAGGAGAGGAAGATGTAAATTGGAAATGTGCTGAATAACGTGTTAGCCATGAAAAGACAACATCATCGATGAGTGAAATGTAAGTGGAATCTTGTTTCCATTAGGTACATGATCATCGAGCCTTGATGGAGACAACACAATTCTATATTGGGTGGTTAGTTGTTCAAGACTGCTTGGCTTAGAGGAGGTGGTAGAATGTTTCCTATGGTTGGGTGGTGATGATATAACATTACTTACCACTAATGGACATTTCAACATTTTTTATAATTTAAGGTGTTTCTCTTGGGTTCAATTAAAACATGTTGGTTAAGAATAGATAGTTATGCCTAACTAGCAAAGTTTATCACTTCTATGCAATGACTAAATTTTTATAATTACATAGCATGCTTAAATAATCACTAAATTTTTATAATTATATAAGAATGGTTTAAAATAAAATAAAAAGTTTAACATTGTGACACCCCTCTCTTACTCTCTTCTTCTTCTTCTTCTTTTTAAATAATCATAACTTACTTTTATACCAACCTAGATCCACCTCAAATGCATATCTACCAAGAACCTCAATTACAGATCTACGAAGCACTTAGGGGGATCAGATTTCTTTTCACTCTAAAAAATATTTGCATCTAAATATATTTGATCCCTCTTACTGCTTGGTAGATATGGAGTTGAGAAGAATCTAAGATAGTTTAATTATTAATTATAATTAATTATAAATTTTATTTTATTTTTATTGGGTCAAAACATTTAACAAAACATTATAATATTTGTATTATGTTGGGATATTATTTAGACTTATATTCCGTTTTGTTTATTTTTACGGAGTCAAAATGCTTAAAGAAACATTACACTTTTAACTATACATGACAACATCTAGCCAGAATTAAAAGTGGAAAAGCTAAATTTCTTTTAATAAATTAAAAACCTAAAAAATTAAAAACTAATTTTTAATTGAAATTTCTCCTAATAAATTAAAATCCTAAGAAATTTGAAACTAATAAATAATATTAAGAATGGTTATTTTCATTGAAATTTCCTTTCCCTCGCTTCCATTAGCGACATAGTCTCAATGTTAAGCATTAAGGTAGAGATCAAATTTCTTTTTAGAAGTAAAAATAAAAGAGTAGCGTGTTACTTCTATCTCTCAATGCGGCAAAACAAGGAGCTGTGACCAAATCCTTATTTCTAGACCATTTCCGGCTACTTTATAAAATTTATCTAGATTTGACCAAAAATATATACCTATTGGTTATACATTTCTCCATTGAGGCCGTCTTCCTAGAGAACCCAGCAGGCATAAGGGATTTGGGGAGTAAAAAATACCAATCCGAAATGTTACAGAGGTCCAACAATCAATGTCAATAAACATATTAATCCAATGGTTTATTTCTGTTAGCTTTTCTGTAGATTTTAGGGTTTAGTAGAGGAGCAGAGAGAAGACTAGAAGCTAAGATGAGGAAGCGGAGGCTACCAAGTCCTAATTCCTAGCAAATTATTGACTCATTTGTTCATTTCGAGCAACATCATAGGTGGTAGTTGCATAGGTGGAGGGAGTCATAGATTCATTTACAAAGGCAAAGGCTTATGTATCAACGACAAGAAAATAACATTCAATTTACTTAAAAACAGCGGAGGCAGGTGGATCGATCCCAAAATCCCCTTTTGTTCCATAACCAGGTCGAGATTGAGCCCAAAATAAGCTAAATACATATTTAATCAAAATTCAGGGTTTATTGGAACTATGGGTGCTTTCAATGCTTAATATATACATAATCTAATTGAACATGTGTGGGGCTGGGCGGGTATATTGGAAAGGAGCATAGTCCCTTCCTTCCCTTGGCTGGTTTCAGGTCTAGTGGTAAGTTTCCATGTCCATTTCCTTTCACATTGAAATCATCCTTTATTTCTAATCCAATGGGAGGGTGAGGCTGCGCTCGTAGCGGATACATCACTAGTAGTGAAAAGTGACTATCAATTGTGGTTTGGGCCCACCGCTCGAGATCCCACTGCACCATCCTCTCTATCAGCACAAATGGAAGAGTCTCCACCTCCTCTTCCACATTCACGCTCCCATTTGGAAGCCACGATTGCATGGCATAGTAGTGTTGGCCCATTTTCAATACATATACTAAGCGTTCTCGAGACGAAATTTCACTGGTATGGCATTAAAAACTGCAGATCAATTTCTGTTGATTTTGTTTCACATAGAAAATCATATTTTTCCTAGTATGGTGAATGTGTTTTTTAAATTTTCCTCATCATTAATTTTCCTAATATTTTAAGAAAACTTTTTCCATAATTTTATGGTAGGAATATCTAAGTGTCCCAGAAATAAACCAGTTGCAAATAATCTATGAAACAACGTTAGCCTCGTGCAAAATTTGGGGTCGTGCTGTGTATAAATAGTGTAAAATAGTATCTTGGGTTAAGATGTAATTTTCGGAGCAATTTATTGATAGGTGGTACATCATAGAGTGTAGGAGGTCCGAGAAGATCTGGTACTTCAAAATAGATCCGATTTTTTGACCAAAAAAAAAGGTAGCATATAGAATGAAGTCAGATCCATATCCGGTCAATGAACCAATCCCAGCAACAACGATAAAGGTAAGTGCATTGGTTATGAAAAAATATCCACTTAGATATTTCATTTCGAGATTGAAAAAAAACAGTTGATCCGGTTGAATCAGTCGAAGATTTAGTCGAGTCATTTGGACTTGGTTAACATTGTGAGTCAAGTATTCTTAAGTCTTAATGTTTAGTTTTCCTTCACTTAAGTTCTCTTCTGCAAGAATTTGTAAGTGTAAGCATCAAGTAAGAGCCCTGGTTGTACAATAAATAGTGAATATAACTTCAAATGCCAACGTCTTTTCAAATGGGAGACTGAGATCACTCTCAAAGTATAGAGGAAATGGGGAGTCAAAAAGGTGTTATGTTTGCTTTGTTGATGTTAATAGTTTCGTTTGCATTGCTTTGAGTCAATCGTGATGCATTAGTATTGTCATAATTATAGTTCATTGTATTGGATGAGGCTGACCAGATGTTGAATGTGGGATTCGATGAAGATGTTGAGGTGAGTATGGAAAGATTGCCGAAAAACCGCAAGGACTGTGTGCAACATAAACAAGATTTAATTCCCAAGTCAAATAGATTGATAGAGTAGACTCAAAAAGATACTAGGAATGAAAGGTAATTCCACTTCCACATGGGAATAAGATTATAAATCCTACACATTCACAAGAAAGAAGGTTGCAATCATAATGAATGCTTGCCATTTGTGTCACATTCAATGACCTTTAAATTGCCAATAGAAGCCTAGGATTTTCAGAAATGGATGTGCCATCCCTGCTTCCGAGTTGAACTGCACACTTGAATGCTTCCACTCTGAGATTTCAATCACAATTAATAATGAGCATGTTGCTGAGAAAATAACCTAGTTGACAATATCATGGCATTCCATGACAGGCTTATTTACTAAATCAACATTATTGATCCTGTATATAATTTATGGCATGACTGATCAATTTGCAATAATGCAATATCCACTCTTCATTGAGGACAACTTAACATAATAACAAGGTCCACAATGGAAACTGCATCACCAATCTCGTAGAAAGCTGTCCCATATGGGATTGTACATGATATATAGGTATAGATAATTACATCTTTGACAAAAAAGAAAAGAAAACCTACGTGTTCTATACAACTGCAACCCGTAGTTTTGACGTGCAAGGACTATGTGCCAGCAAGCTCACTGTCATTTTCACGAAAATTTTCACTGTCAAGGCCATTAACGACTGGATTATTGGCAACCATCTATGAAGAATCTGCATTAATTTGAAGTTATCTTCATGATTTCCCAAGAAAATGGAATTTTGGCTTGGGTTTGTTCCATGATCCATCCATTAGAATGGAGGAATTACAGGCTTGGAAGAAATCGACAATGGGCATGTTCATGTCTCATCACTCAGGTAATACACTTTCATCCTTTTCCTCGCCATTACCCCAGGCTTATTTTTGCAAATTGTTGCTTAATATCACATAAGCGAAATCCTTGTTGTTTGATGGGCTTGGGTGTTTTGGACATGCAACTCTGTTTCTCCCTAGCAGATTGAAGATCTCATATTGGAATTTGAGAGCAGGCTTGGATGCTCAACAAGGAAAATTCGATAAGTTTCCTAGGTCAACTCATAACACTAAACTGTTTTCCGAGTAAAGTTTAATTCGAGTATTTGGTTATTGCATGAAGCAACTTATAATGATATATAAATTTTATTACCACACCAAATATAGAATTGCAATCACATATCTACAAAAAACTAGAACCTCAAAACATGCTTCAGTATTGTGAGACAATGTAAAACTTTGAGGTAGTGCTGAGTGAAACATTTCTGTCTCAATCCTTAACTCTAGGGAAATATTCAACGAAATCACACCCATTTTCTATAAATAATAGGGATGTACAGGAACACTACTTAAAAAATTTGGGTGGTTTTGAGATAATAGTTTTCTCTCATCCAATGCTTCTCAAGCCTCCTCTATAAAACCATGGGTGATTTTTTAAAGTTCGGATTTTGTTAAAAGGTCCACTTGGTTTATTACTTTGTTGTCCCTACAATATAACTGCATGCCACACAGTGATCCACAACTCATTAGTGTGTAGTCATTGTATTTCACATGGTTTTTGATTTGAATGTAATGTAATGTTCTGAGCATGGAATCAATTCAGAAATTAGAGAGACTTGTATTGAGAAAATGAATGCAAACGATGAAATTAATAATATTCTTTTATTATAATCACATAAGTGGATTCTATCTGGTTTTCTTAATATTGTACAGAGTAAAATGAATAATAGTTTTTGTTTGTTTTTGGATTTTTTTTAGCCTTTCTGAGATAATATCTTAAGTGCGAGAACAACCTTCATCGTGACCTATTTTGACTGATTTCCATGTTCATAATAGTGATTTCATTTATTGTTCGACTTTGCTAATTGACTACTAAAGAGTTTCACCAAACAAGTTATTTTTCTTAATCTACATATTTCAAAAATGGAAAATGTATATATTGTGTTATAAAAAGCTCAAATGGAATATTGTGTTTTATCCCTCCTGTTGTTTTAGACCTCATGATCAGGTTACTCTCAAGGAAATGAAAGCTTATTGGCATGCTTTCCTAGACAAAAAGGTTGGGTTTAAGGTGAGGTTAATATGATGCCTTCCATTTTTTACAAGAATTTAAATGATTTATGTGTACATATGAGCATAGTTATTTCATCATTCAGTAAACTTAATTTCCTTAGACATAATATTCTTGATTTTCATAGCATTGAATGCATTTCATTATTGATTTGAATAAATTTAGAAACAAATTTGCAATTGTTTCTAAGTTTTTCATACTCCTAGCCATCCACTTATCAACGTGGATTTCAAACAAGTCACATCTATCATAGTTTATAGAATTCCCTCTAAAGTTAGTAGTCTTCCATACATTAAGAGAGCATATCCAATGTTGATCTTCATGCTCAACTATCATATCTTCAACCGACAAATTCTAAACTTCAAAACAAATCATGCTTATGCAACAAGGCATATTCCCGCAACTTGCTCTTCCTACAATAATCTGAAAGCATGAATCAAATTTACTAAAAAAGAATTCAAATTCATGCATATCTCTTTCTTCAGCTAGCCATCTAGTCCAAAATTGCTTCTTATCTCAAAGATGAGATTTCGTCCATGTTGAATTGTACCTGCAAACTGTTAGGAAACTTGCTCTCAAAATCTGAAAGTATATAATATTCCCTGCAATGTCATCATGATTCTTCTTCTACAAATTGAATAATCTCTCATGATTTATTTCTTGTAGAGTATCTTTGATATCCTCTCTTGCTATGACATGATACAAAGAGTTTATGCATGCATTGGTCCTATTGCTAGATGACTTCTTTTATGAATACCTAAATTCTTCATTTTCATATGATGCTATCTATGATGCGAAAATTAATACTTTTACATGATCTACTCTCCAAACTACAAACCTCATTAAGATGGAGCTAATAGAAGAGATCCTTGGGATATTCAACCTTAGGCTTCTTTTCAGGTTCTTTTCCTTCTTCAACTACGTGAGCTCCATCCCTTTCCTTTAAGGATTCTTAGAACAATCTCTCTTGAAGTGTCCATAATCATTACATTCAAATAATTGTATTTTGGATATATTAATCTTCTTTTGACGAGGTTCGAACTTCCCAAACTTCATTTTCTTCAATTTCTTTAATTTAGTAGCAAAGGCTTGATACTTACCAATGGGATTGATGTTGTCCTTTTCCTTCAATTTAGTTTCTTCCAAGGTGCATTGAGACCAAAAATAAGTTTGGAGAGTCTTTCCATGAGTAGATACTAGTCACAAAAGTCTTCCATTCTGGAGGTAGAGCATTGAGCACATAGGTTTTCATCTGAAACAATTTCTACAAGAGCTTGGAGTTGATCCATCAACTGAGATGTCTTCACCAGGTATGAGGAGATGTATTCATCAAAGGATAGCCTTACCTTGTACAAGTTACTCCTCAAATATATCTTCTGTCGTGAAGTGCTTACTACATATAGCTTAGTCAACCTGTCATAGATGTTTTTTTCCTTATCCAATTCTACAGCAAATGGAATAAGGTGATACTTGATTGATTCAATAAGGATTTTTTGATCCCTTGTTTCATCCTTGAATTATTTGTTCCAGTCTTTGGTATTTCTCTTATCTAGTTCTGCAAATTTGTCTAGGACATGGTCCATGACATCATTTTATATGAGGATACTATCTATCCTATTCTTCCATGCTTGGAAGTTGGATGTCCCATCAAGCTTATTACTTTCTTTGTAGAATGAAGACATAGTATTAGATGCTTGAGACATAGAGAGAAATACAAAACTTACTTGAATTTGATGATGCCTTTAAGTTTCACTTCAATTGTAGGATTGTTTTAAATGGTCCCAAGACTAAGATGCCAAGGTGCTGCTCCTTTTTTATTCTAGTTAGGGTACACTGTAGTTACCACTACAGTCTTTCTAACTCAACCTTATTTTATTCCAAATAATTGTGGATTCCTTCTCATCAACAGATATGTAATTCACTTCTTTAACAATAGATTTGGTACTTAACTTAAGGCTATTAATATGTGCAAATACTCTGCAACTTCAGCCCTCTGGTTAGGGCTTACAACAGTCACTACAAAAATCTTAAGAATAGGCTTAAAATTCCACTCCAACCTGCGATCTCTTTTTAATTTCCAGGTGAATTCTTCCCTGGCTTAAATTTTTTCTTCTAAGCCACTGTAGGCCTTCCAAACTTAAGACTACATAACTCACCTTTCTTGACAAATGAGGCAAAACCTGTGACCTAGGTTAGGCCTCTTCTCGGGTTGCCTCTAGAGGTTTCTATGCCTCTTAAAATACTCTAGAACCCTCAATTTTGTAGCACAAAGTTTCGGATTTGTTAGCTGCTTTTCTAGCCTTATAATAGCCCTCAGACCCTCTCTAGGTAGATTTGAAAAAAAAAAAATTAGTCTTGTTCACAGAGGTATTCGAGTGCCCAAACTTGCCTTTGATCCCACGTTCAACCTTGTGCTCTTACTTTTCTTCGCTCTTGATTAATTCAGCCTTCAGAGAATTTACAAACAACCTCTTTTTCTTCACCTGGAAACCCTTTTGAATTAAAAAAACAGTGATATTCTAGCTTCTTATGACCTTGACCTTAGCTCTAATACCATGTTGATAAATTTATTATGGAAACAAGAATACAAACTTCTCTTATCTTGACAAATTAATTGTGATATTCATTTATCTTTTCTTCTTTATTATTATTATTATTATGTCTTTATCATCAAATAATTTTCCAAACACTAAAGATCACAAACAAGAAAGAAGGACACAAGATATAGGCTCCAAGCCAGGGTAAAACCCCTCCAAGGAGAAAACTCAAAAAAACATTCTCTTCTTATAGAATCAATTCAAATAAGACTTCCAAAACTCAAGACCAAAATAGGGCATCCACCAAGAACCAAGCCAACAATAAAATAGGTCTTCTCCAAGACAAAATAGACTCTCTAACGACAACAAAGCAAAATAAATTCAAATCAAGGCTAGACTAGCATTTCGACCTCTGAAAAAATCTTTGCTACTTTTCTTGCAATTCTCAGAATTGTAAAGTATCCATAAAATCTAATTACTTTGCACGTGTGAGCTGTAATAGAAATAATTTCAGAGATCGAACATCGCTAGGGTTTATTTCTCCTTTGTTAGGGTTTTCCTTGTCTTCAAAGGCCTTCTCACATCATTTCCAATTGCATATCGAATGTGAGAGGTGTGTATCAAATATGGTTGAAGTTATTGATTTAAATAACCTTTCTAAGAGGTTCAAATAGCCCTCTCTAGGCCAACTTCATCATAGCTGTCCAAATTGGTCTTGGGAGTTCTCTAGACTATTCTAGAGACCAAATAATAATTATTTTCTTGATACAAGTGCCTAATAGGGTCTTATGCAAAATTTGACTCTTTGACTTATGTATGTCCTAGCAACATTAATAGAATTCTTGACCTAATTGACAAAATACTTGAACATGAAACCCATGATTTACAAAATAATCTTCTTTTTCATCTTTTGATACACATATGAGTCAAATGACAATTATTAAGACTGAAACTAGTTACATTTTCCAACATCCTTAGCATGATCTTGTGATTCTTGTTTGATTGTATATAGTTGTATCATTACTTGTGATTCAAGTGTTGAAAATATTTGATTGCATATTGTTCCCCAATCAGTTCGATATGAAAAATCATTTTCTTTTTCAGGCAGCAAAAGGGAAGAAAGGAAGATGATAGAAATCTATAAAAGAAGATAAACTCATGAATTATATCATAATATTAATGAAAGGAAACTATGGAAAAAATTAATCATAATGAAAATGTTGTTGATACTTTTGAATTAAAAACAATATGAACTTGTATCACTCTGTTTTTGTACCTTCTTCTGTGCTTGAAGCATGATTTGTGCTAAAAGACAAAGTGCTTGTTATTGCATATCAGAAGTCCTAGGCTAAGAGAGTGCTCTGGTTGATGAATATAACAAGTATGGAAAAAGAAAGACTAACATTAAACATATGGAAGAACCATAATTTAAATATTGGAAGCACCCCCTAAATGTTAATTGGATTGATGGTTACTTTTCTGCCATGTAACATCAGTTGCAAGAAGATAAATCCCTTCTATGATTAAAATCAATCCCCAAGATTTAATTAGAATACCCTTTATTACATATCCACATCCTGCATGTTCAAGGAGAGAAAGAAGTTTGTATTTATCTATTATTTCTTTACTATGCATATATTTTAGTCAGCATGGCCAACATGCACACTATTGACTTGATTACATCATGTAATCCAATGGAATTAAATTTGCACAAATGAAACAGATTTGGAAGACCTTGAACTTACAACGTCCACAATTTGTCATATGATGTACCCTCAGGGTCCACAACCACCCATTTCATTAGGACTGGAAAGTCCAATACAATGGAAAAGCAAGATGTGGGGTGCATAATGTATGGTTGGCCCATGCTCTTCCATGATGGACTAGGAAATTGGAGGTGGTTTACTATTTGCTGCTAGAGCTTGTTTGGATGTTTGAAAGACATTCTTCCTTGAAGTGTTGGACAAGTATGGAGCTTGGTGACTTCATGTTGTTGATGCATGAAGGGAGTTTATGTGCTTGGAGTAGAGTTGGGTATTTCACAATGAGAAAAAACTCCCAAAATCACCATGAGCACATAAAATCCCTTGACATGTGAACTCTTGGGTTGAGGGAGTGTATATGTAGGTATGGGAGTCCTTAAGGTGACACATTACCTTGGATATGCATTGTCCTTAAGGAGACACATGACCTTGGAGATGCATTGGAGCTTAGGACCTTTGGAGGATTTTTGGACCTTGGGAAGTAGTGCTCATGCCATGGAGGCCTTACTTGTTAATCACTCTCACCTTTGATCATGACACATGTCACTTAGAGTAGAGTGCTTCACATGGGTGGACCTACTTGTGTCTTGCAAGTTTTCTTGTAGTGGACTAGGTCCTCTTGTTATTATAAAGCCCCTTTAGCTCTCACATAAATATAGGATGGAGTGAGTTGTTATTATAGTCGATCCTGCACTTGTGCAAATTCCTTTTCATACTTGGGTTAGGGATGTAAGAGCAGTTCTACTCTCTATCTCTTCCCCCCCCCCCCTCTCTCTCTCTCTCTCGTTCAATATTCTTTGTACTTTATGTGTTTTTTCCTTAAGGTTCTAGGATTGCTTGGAGCATTCACCCGAAAACTTCATATATATATAAAGAAGAAATGAAACCCATGAACACAATCACAACCTATCATATAATTCTCCATGCTTTCGAAAACCATAGATAGGGAAAACTGGGAGAAACCCTAGCTCCACCAAAGATACTCCAACAATCTAAAATCACCATGAGAAAAACCTCCATGTCAGAGTATCTTTTGTGGATTCACTGTAAACCCTAAGTTATTTTGGAATTGTGTTATTTCAGATTTGACTTCCAGCTTACCAGTGCCTTGCATACCTTGTCACTACCATAAATTATGTTATTTCAAAGAGTTGACTTCTAGATTTTCATAAATACAATGTCCTCAATAAGATAGTTGAACGCTTCCATATTCATAGTTAGACCATATTTCAAGAATATATACATTTTTTGTACCGATCAACAATTGTCTCACGAAGAAAAATCACGTCACAAGCGGCAATTGAACTTGGTTGGACGAGATATTAATTTATCCTCTAAATTTCCTGAGATAAACCAAGCAAAATGTGTATAATCATACTCAATCACTAAGGATTTTTGATAATTTATCTCTTTAGTGGACTCAAAATTTCTCAATTAGCAACAAATAATGATTGTTAAAATCCTTTGATACAAACTTCCATTTATATTTTTATGACTATTTACAATTATCACGAGTCACTATTAGTGGCTTGCTTGTCATTCCAAGCACTATCATGATTTCACAAGCACATAATTACTATCCTCACGAATTGTGATTCCTCTCTTACTATATACAGGCAAGGAAAATTGTTGGGTTCCAACATGTCCCTAGTTTAGATTTTCATTATTTTATAAAATTCTTATGCCTTCCACATGAAGAAGAGGAGCAACAATATGACATACATACTAAATTTGTTGGCACAATGCTTTGTGATATTAAATTCAACTTGGATTTTTATTTATCCATTATCGAATTGACTTTTTTCCCTAATCACACATCACAATATTCTTATTTCTAAATTTAGGATATTCTGTTACACATTTTCTTACATCTACGACACTCCAATTTTCCAATTGGGCATAGCTAAAGATTTTTGTAACTCCCATATTAATTATGCATGAAACACTCTAATGAACACACAAATACCACTTTTTATTTTATGACTTATTTAATTACATGAATTGGACCAGTAATCAAATAGTTAACCTCAAAAATGTGAATTGAATCAAAGCTAGATAAAAACCGGGTCAAAAAACTGGTTGTCCAAAAATACATAGATGATTCAAATTTAGGAAAAAACATATATATTATTGTGCATCCATATGAATCAAAACCATTATACAAAAATATTTTCATTTAACTTGAGTTTTCCTGGGCATAGATTTTGAGGTTTTCCAACATGAAATTCCTAAAGAATATGTTGTCATGAAGCCTAGCGTGCACCATATCATAGTTAAAATCTAAATTATTTGGCATCCTTAAACTTGGCACTAGTCTAAGAATCCAATACCATACTGAGAGAAAATTTGCGTTAAGAGAGTTCACCATGCATTTACAACCACTATTTTTCTTAAGGGTGAAAGTGGTTCTGTGTCTCATAACTCTGTTTGAAGGAAAAATGTCCATATCATACAACAGAGGCAAGCTTGAAATGCTTGTTATATAGATAGAATAATTGTTATGACATTATTCACACACCAGCACTAAAGATGCAACATATTGTGTGCATCCTTAGATATGTTTGAGACTACAAGGTAATTGTTTAAATAAATTCATGTATAAACCTTATATATCAGCAAAATAACCATCAATATTTTTCTTCTAGCATTTTGTGCTGAATTCACAATAGTATGCTAAAAAGTGTCATTTCAATGTATGGAAATTAGGATATTTAAATGTGATATATATACTCTACATCTTTGGTTATCTACTTTTCAAATCTGAGCTTTTTTAGAATACATCTTTGGGTTATCTAATTGTTTGAACTTTGAACTTTGAAGAAATTCCTGAATGGACTTCATAAATACTCGACATATGGTGGTAAGGCAATGGTACCATAAACTGTGTTATTTCAAATATCGCCAAGGACTTGGTGCAGTGCCTCAACCTACCCACGACCCCTCACCCATCCCCCTACCAATTGGGATGGGTGCAAAAAGTGGGCCCTCAGCTTATAGTCTCACAACACTGTGTTGTGAACTTTTCCATTGGTCCTTTCTATGAAACAGTGGATGTGATGTTTCTTCATTGGACTGTGCCAATCTCCTACTTGTTCTCCCTTACGAACAACAATGCCATGCTATCTATAATGCTAAAATTCTAGATTCTCAGAAAATACAATGTCTTGAATAAATACTTATCTGTATAGAATCTATACTTATGTTTAGGATTATATAATTTGTGTTGGAGCTATTCCTTTATGTTTTAATACAATCCTGATGTTGAAAATATTTAGCTGAATTTTTTCATCAATTTTTCATAGAATATGCAAAAGGAAGTGATTGTTAAAATGTGGCAAAAATTACGTTTCTCCTTATTTCTTTTTTTATTGTTCATGACAAGACAATCATGTTGCAAGAATGAGTTTTCCTACAGTCTGTTTCAATTTGTGGATTTTATTTTCCTCCCCTTATTTTACAAGGATGTAGATTTAATTTTCATGTTGATGGTTTTTCCATGTATATTATCGAGCCCCAAATGCTGGTAATGGAGCAGATCTTGAGAAATAGTCACAAACACAAACTCTATCAGAGGATAATGTTACAATTCCATTTCCACCTGGTACCAGGAAAATTTCAATGGTCTGTGCATAAAGAAGAGTTACCTAACAGCAGGGTTGAAAGCTAAAACTCATGTCTTAGCTGTAACTCATTTATTTGTGTCTCTTAGATGTAAGTCATATGTTTATTTGAGATTTATTAGATCAATTATTTCACTAAACCAATATGCATGGCCATTATTTCTCACCCGATGTAAGTTACTTGACATGGTTGATATAACATTAAATTCTAGGCCACTTTTATTTTAAGTAAGAGATTATATTGATTAAAAGGATGTTCATATTTTGATTGGTTTATTGGGAGCTTGATTTAAAAAAGTTTTGTAAATCCCATGTGGATGTTATTTTTTTAGGGGAAGCTCTTTGCACCAACAAGGTCAGATGAGTCCTAGAACATAGATATACATAAAGTGCATCTTTTTCCTTTGTTGTGTATCTATTATTCTTTATATCATTGCTGGATGGTTATTTATTGATTTAAGACAAAGGATGGGAAGGTCCTGTCAATTATCTTGACAAAACAAAATCAAATGGATAGGTAGAATTGTGTTTTAAAGGGTGAGCCGGAAATCTGATCCGGATCCAGAGACACGACATACAATGGAAAAAAAATGATGGTATCGGCGAGTCTTCCCCGCTAATCAGCTCTAAATGTTAGACCACTACCCAAATTTAAGTTATCTGCAATGGAAATAGTGAATAGCTTTAATATTTGTATGAATAGTGAGTCTGACCATTGTCCTGTTCTTTTCCTATGAACGATATTAAAATTTCAAACTCCAACTAGTTTTTTATTGAACTAATTAAAGTTGTGATGACAAACATATAGTTTTCAAAGCTCTTTTCTAAATCTATTTTCTTGACAAAATTTGTCTTTTTACTTTATGTACCACAATTTCTACTGTGTGACATGTGCTATGATATAATTTCGTAGATAAATATACAAAATGTTATACAATGTAGTATTTTTTAAATATGAAGAAACAAGATTTCCAAATACAAAGTTTATTAAATAAGAACATCTTTTAGACTTCTTAGCTAAGTTATAATTATATATCGGTAGGGAATTTTTTGCATGTTGATCTTGTGTTGTCTCTTTGGTTTATGTCAGGTAAGAATGGTTAATAAGGAATGTGTTCTTGAGCAACATGCACATATCTTATTCTACTATTGATAGGGATCTCCATGTTTTTCAGTTATGGCAATGAAAATGCAGATGTTTTGCTTGTTTAGTAAAATATTGTTGAGAGTTTGATTTATGTAGAATTTGCAATCTATAAAGGTTTCAAGATATAATTTTTCAAAGTCTAAGTCTTTAAAGGGTTCTAGCTCAATGGAAGAGCACCTGCTTTACAAGCAGGAGGTTGGTGGTTCGATTCCATCGTGCCTTGATATTCATAGGGAATGGCGGCAATAAGTTTTTGGTGACGGATGCTCTTTTGACCAATTCCAATGAGCTTATGGTGACATTTTTTGACCCTCACCAAAATATGAAATGGTGACGGTCAGGGAACACCACCATATAAACACATCAATAATGATGACCATGAAAGGTCCGTCACCATAAATATTTGTTGTTGATATGAAATGGTGAGGGTCACTATTTGTCATTATAGTCATTATTTGCGACAGACCTTGATGTCAACCATGAGTTTATCATGACATTTTTTGACCCTCACCAAATATGAAATGGCGACGGTCAACAAATGTCGCCATATATATACACCAATAGTGACAGCCATGAAAGATCCATCACCAAAAATTGTTGTTGTTCATATGAAATGGTGACGATCACTATCCGTCATTATAATCAATATTTGTGACAAACCTTGAATGTCACCACAACACACACTTTCGGTGACTCCAACTTTGGTGACATTCAGGTTTTTGGTGACGGAGGCTATTGTCAGTCACCATTTCTCATATGAAATGGGGACAGTCACTATCCGTCATTATAAACCATTAATGGTGATGAACCTTGAATGTCACCACAACACCTTTACTTTCGGTGACGCCATCTTGGGTGACGTTCAGTTTTTGGTGAAGAAAGCTCTTTTGACCCTCACCAATGAGCTTATGTTGACAATTTTCACTCGTCACCAATGCCCTTTTTTCTTGTAGTGCCTTCTTAGCTACAAAAGTTATTGAATTCATTGGAGATGTACTCACCAGCATTGTCTCTCTTGAGAGCCTTCACATGCTTCCCCGTGTCTTTCTCCACCAGTGCTTTGAACTCAAGAAATTTTGAGAACGTATGAAATTTCTTCTGCATGAAGTAGATCCAACACTTTCTATAAAATTCATCAACAAATATCACATTATACTTATGCTTTGCTGCCGAAGCAGTAGAGAATGGTCCACACACGTCTGAATGAACTATCTCAAGGATTTCCGAAGCTCGGTTCTCCTTCTCGTGAAAAGTGGCCTTTGCATACTTCCTCATAGTACATCCATTTAATGTGTTTGACTGCGCAAGAGTACCCTTGGGAAGACTCGTGGAAATCTGTTGCATGGCCTTCAAGGCTCCGGGGTGTAGATGGCCCAATATCCTGTGCCATAACTCACCCTCATCCCGGCTCACCACTTTTTCCGCCTTACCCATAAATGCAGCACAAGCATCTACATCAAGTTTATAGAGATTCTTCACACAAATCCCAATCTTCTTGGCTTGTCCTGTTGTTTTGTGTCGCACGAAAGCTTTTCCTTCACTGAAAACAAAATCATAGTCTCTATCCTCTAACATTGCTATTGAGACTAAATTTTTCTTCAAGCTTGGTACGTGCATTAAAATTTTTAATTGAAAGGGTTTACCTGAATGTCTCTGGAAGGTAACTGTACCAATCTTGGTAGCACTGTATTGCCCCTCATCACCCATTTTGATATGCATCTGGAGTTCCTCCTCCTCCAAGCTACTGAAAATTTCTTTGTCTCCTGTCATGTGAAAGGATGCACCACTATGAAAGTACCACACTGATCCCATTGTACTTGAAACCATGCATGAAATGAGTGAGAAGTCAAGCTCAAATTTTGAGGCCAAAGCCTCACCAGCTGGAGATCCTGAAGCCTTCTTGTTATTCTTCTTTTGTGGACAATTAGTGGCATAATGTCCATGCTCGTGACAGTGAATACACTTCACTCTGTACATGTAGTGCTTCTTGCCATCTTTTCCAGACTTAGATTTTGAATAAAATTTCTTTCCTTTCCCCTTCTTCACCTTGGCATCCAAAGAAAAATATTGTTCATCATCATTCTTAGAGGAAGACCCATCCCTGGTATTCCACCTAAATTCTTCTTGCACCAAATCTGACCAAAGTCATTCCCAATATGGAAACTTTTCCCTTCCATTAACAGAGTCTTGATAACTATGCCAACTCTTGGGAAGTCCTAGAAGAGCTAGGCTCACCAAGTCATCATCCACGACAGTAATGCTGATCCTCCCAAGCTCATCCCGACATTGGAAAAAAATTGTTAAATATTTTGACATAGTGATGTCTTTCTCCATTTTGATTTTCCTTAGCTTTTCCTTCAGTGCCAATATTATATGATCACTGCTACTCTAAAATATATCTATCAAATCTTTCCACATTGCATATGGTGTCTCTTTTCCATGGATACTTGAGACAATGTGGTCTCATACTTCCTCCAATAAGATCCTCCTCGCCTTTGCAACCTTCTTTTACCAAGTATCAAGATTTGCAGCATCTGCTACAACGGGTTTGGGAACATCATTATCAATGAATTCTTTTAACCCATTGTCCTCCAGTACTGCCTCCATCCTGTCTTTCCATGAAATATAGTTAGATCTGCCCTCGAGTGCATACTCCAATCTCAAGCCATTGAAAGTTATTTCAATCCTGAATCACCCATCGCACCAAGAATACCTTTTTCAAATTCGAATTCTATTAAGTCACAAACTGAGCTTCTCCTCCACTATAGTGATTTCATGTGCTCTGATACCAGGTAGAAATTATAAAAACATATGTATATCAATGGATTCAATCCGGTCTAACAATGTTCTAAATCTAGATACTGAATCCTTCTACAATTTAATTACGGAAATTAAACACAGTGGCCAATCACATGAAGCAAAGAAAGAATCAAATCAAACCACAACACATATAATTTTCCCAGGAAAGCTTGCATGTGGGCAACCTACTAATCACATAACTGATAGTTTACATCCCTTTAACCTTTGTCTCAACTGGGTCTCCATTGGAACTGAATTGCATGCAACTATTAATAGTAAATCATCAGTTGCATGGAAGATCACTGATTGTGAATTAAATAATATTTAATTCACTTGATAGATCACTAGTGCAACAAACAATTACAACTAGTTCAACTGACTCTAACTCACCTAGCCGTGTTAATTGATTACTCATGCATTAAACTAATGCACCAACTGCAATTCGAACTCCATAACTAATAGAATTACTCTGCATGCCTCACCAACCACCCTCAACTCGAAATACATAAGCTAACTGAGTTTATCACACTCAATTAACCATTACAAGTG
This sequence comes from Pinus albicaulis, assembly GCA_034641835.2. Lineage (NCBI taxonomy): Eukaryota > Viridiplantae > Streptophyta > Pinopsida > Pinales > Pinaceae > Pinus > Pinus albicaulis. The sequence goes on from CM076581.1 coordinate 1,599,031,855, forward strand.
ATCATGAGATAATATTACATTTTAATGTCCAATTAATTAAGGGAAAATTAAATTAGACACTGCACCAAATTAATTAATTAATTTGGCCTTCACACTAATGTATCACTAGGACCTATTGGTCCCACACTAGTGTGTGTGATGCAATTTCTTGTTGGACTTAAACGTTACAGATATCCTTATGCCCAAAAGAGTGAGATTGAACGTATGGTTGCAAAAATGCTAGAGGCTGGTATAATTCAACCTAAGCAAAGTTCTTTCTCTGCTCCAGTAGTATTGGTGCACATGAAGGATGGATCATGGAATATGTCTTCGGATCATAGGGAGCTCAACAAGCTCACTATTAAACATAAATTTCCCATTCCTATCATTGATGAATTGTTGGATGAATTACATGGGGAAATTTTCTTCTCCAAGATGGATATTCATTCAATATATCATTAAATTAGAATGAAGAATGAATACATTTTGAAAACAACATTCATAACGCATGAGGGTCATTATGAATTTTTGGTCATGCCTTTTGGCCATACCAATGCACCTTCCACATTTCAAGGTTCGATGAATTCCATTTTCAAACCCTTCCTGAGAAAATTTATGTTAGTATTTTTTGATGATATACTAGTCTACAACAAGTCTTGGAAGGATCATGTTCAACATGTTGATAGGGTGCTCAAAATATTGGAGGAGAAACAATTATATGAAAAAACCTCCAAATGTTTCTTTGGAGTACAACAAGTGGAATATTTGGGTCATATTGTATCTTATGAGGGTGTTAAGGTAGACCTTGACAAAATTGAAACCATTAAGGAATGGGAAATTCCCACAACCATAAATCATATTCGAGGATTTCACGAGTTGACATGGTATTATTGCAATTTTTTTAATAATTATGGGAGAATAGCAACAACTCTAACATCATCACTAAAGAAAGATGCATTTTCTTGGACTCCAGAAGCAACTATAGACTTTGAACATCTTAAAGAGGCAATGTGCCAAGCATCGGTATTAGCTACGCCAGACTTCAAAAAAACCTTTATTGTGGAATGTGATGGCTCATGAAATGGAATTGGTGCGGTTTTAATGAAAGAAGGAAGGCCCATTGCTTTTGAAATTCGTCCAATCAAAGGAAAGTATTTACATAAACCTATTTATGAGAAGGAAATATTGGAAATACTACATGCACTCAAGAAATGGCAACCTTACTTAATGGTGATACACTTCAAGGTGAAAACAAATCATGAGAGTCTTAAATAATTTCTGGAACACAAATTATCTTCATAATAGCAACAAAAATGGGTCACAAAGATGTTGGGTTATGACTTTGAAATCATCTACAAAAAAGGGAAGAAAAATGTTGTTGCAGATGCACTCTCAAGAAAGGATGAGGATGTAGAAGCATTTCTTTGTGCCATTTCTATTATCCAACATGGGTGGATAACTGAAGCAAGGGATAAATAGAAGAATGATGAAGAGGTATGGACACTCATTCAAAAGTTGCAGCAATATCCTAGTACATCTGATACATTTAGCTAGAAAAATGATTCATTATGATACAAAGTTCACTTATATCTTTGTAAGAATTCCAAACTCAAACAAAATATTCTTTTGGAATTGCACACCTCTCCCTTAGGAGGGAACTCAAGATTTTTAAAAACTTAGCACATGGTCAAGAAGGAATTTTTTTGGGATGGCCTTGAATCTGATATTCAAACGTTTGTGGCAGAATGTTTGGTTTTCCAACAAAATAAAGTTGAGACAATTAAGACCCCAAGTCTTTTACAACCTTTAGCCATTCCAAGTCAGTGTTGGGAGGAGGTCTCAATGGATTTTATCACAGGTTTACCCAATTCTGAAGGATAGAGTGTCATCATGGTGGTAGTTGATAGAATTACAAAGTATGCACACTTTTGTGCATTATACCATCCTTTTAAAGCTAGTATAGTGTATACTGAATTTATGAGAACAATTCAAAACCTTCATAGAAACCCACAGATTATAGTAAGTGAAAAAGATCCTATTTTCACTGGAAATTTTTGGACGTAATTATTTTCTTTTCTTTACACTCAATTATCTCATAGTACATCTTATCATCCTCAATCTCATGGGAAAAATGAGATAGTGAAAAAATGTTTGGAAGGATATCTTCGATTCTTTGTATTTGGTAAACAAACACAATGGGTCAACTGGTTACCTCTAACTGAATTGTGGTATAACACTTCCTTCCATATTGCAGCAAAAATGACCCCATTTATGGCATTTTATGGATATTATCCACCATCCATCACATCATATTTAAGAGAAAATTATAAGGTTCAAGGAGTGAAGATCACATTGAGCATCAAAAAAAATTTCTCAAACTCTTAAAGGATAACCTCACTTTGGCACAAAATTAAATGAAACAACAGGCAAATCAACATTGCCGTGAAAGAAGTTTTGATGTAGGCGACTGGGTATTTTATGGCTACAAACGTACAAAAAAATTTCCCTCAAGCAAGCTAAGAAGGATAATAAATTATCGCCTAAGAACTATTGGCACTATGGCATACAAATTGGAGCTACCTGCATCTTCTCGAGTACACCCAGTTTTCCATGTTTCATGCTTAAAGAAGGTTATCGGTGACAATATTCCAGATCAAACAGTGTTGCAAGACTTGAAGAAGAAGGAAAAATCATATTTGAGCCTGAAGCAGTCAAGGAAACAAGAACCCAATGACTATAGAATCAATCAATCTCAGAGTATCTCATTAAGTGGAAGAACTCACTGTTACGTAGGAAAATCCCTTCTTCAGAAACAAGCGATCCTTCTAGCCCAATGAGTGGGTCTAGTAATAACCATGAAAATGGATACAAGCTTCCCTAGTTTAACATTGAAAAGTAAAGTGAGAGATGGAGATGGCCTACCTCGCTCCTTATTCAGTTTTTTCCTCAGTGTCGATGTCAATCCTTTCGCTTCCAGGCTCGTTCCTCGCTATGCTTTCTACGTCCAAATACCTGTAAAGAAGATCACACCATAAAAGATGGGAGATACATAGTATATGTGTTTTAAAGAAAGCTACATGATAGATCAAGGAGTATCATGCTAAACCAATTAATATTAACAGATTTATGGGAAGCAAAGTATTCTTTGTATTAGAAAATGATCAAAGGAAAGCTTACAATCGGTGCCTTGATGTTGAAGGCCTAGTTCGGAGTGGTAATCCAAGTCCAAGCTACACTCTTCAATCTCTTCTCCTTCTTTGTCAAATCGACAACGTATGGGTGGATTCAGGTAGAAGTAAGGCAACCGGCAATGACCAACTAAGAATCACTAGCATGGAACTCTCTTATAACAGAGCTGAGGAGGTTACAGATCCACTAATGAGGGGGAAAGTTCTTATCTATAAGGGAAAAATATTTGGAGCTAATATTAAAGGAAAAACATGGGAGTATTAGACCATATCCTCAACCAACAAGTACAAGAACTCCATTCTCGATAATTCCATAGGCCGAAGCTTATGCTCCATTTTTGGAGAACCTACTTGAAGAGGACCAATGCAACTTTACTGTTTAATTCCCACACTAGAAACATTGTTCAAAGGATGGAGATAGGGTGACAAGCGCAAGCTTATTAAGGGGAGGATCGCACTGGGCTTGCAAAACAAGTTTTTTTACAAACTTTGCATAAAATATTCAAGGAATTTCTCTTTTATGTCTTCAGTGATATCTTAAGCATGTTGTCCAGGATGAAAAATTTTATACAAATAAATCATAGTAGCCGTCGACTATTTCACCAAATGGGCAGAAGTCATGCCCACATATGACAACACCGCAGAAACTGTAGCTTGGTTTCTCTTCAATTATGTCATCACACGATTCAGTGTGCCTAATAAGTTAGTCTTTGACCATGGAAATAATTTTGAGAATGAAATATTCTAGGAGCTATCCCATCATCTAGAGTTCACGCAAGAGTTTGCATCACCATACTAACCCCAGTCGAACGACCAGGTACAAGTTGTTAGCAAAGTGCTCAAAACTATGTTATAGCGTATGGTAAACAACCATAAAACTAACTGGCACCAAATGGTATTTTCAACCTTATGGGCATACCACACAGTAGTGAAATCCTCAATAGGTTTCACACCTTTCCAGTTGGTATATAGAGTGGAGGCCGTGCTTCCCATTGAACGTGAAATCCCCAAATTACACGCAGCCATCAAACTCATCAATGATACTCAGCCTTTAGAACAACGATTTGTACAATTAGATCTCGTCAACGAAAGTCAACGAGAGTCTCTCCAACATAATGAGGCTCACAAGAAAATATTAAAGCATCATTCGACCGCAACATCACCCCTCGCTCATTTTTTGAGGGGGAGCTAGTCCTCCACTACGATGTTTCAAAAGAAGCCTTAGGACCTGGGAAGTTCGAAACATTATGGAAGGGTCCTTACATCATCAAACATTGTCTCCTCAAAGGATCATACATTCTATCTAAGCCCAACGGTACATGGTTAGCTAATCCTGTCAATGGGCTCTACCTCAAGAAATTCCACCCATAAGGCAGGAAGTCTCAACCCTAGAGATAAAATGAATGTAACATAAATTTTTATGATGACCACAATCATCGTGGACTTGTTCTAAAAATAATGCTCTTGTGTCACAGATGGATCATCCTCCCATCCACTATTTTGGATTTGCTAAGGGAGCCTCTCAATGGTCACAAAATATAGTAACAGCCGCCTAAGGAATATACTCTCCTGACCGATCACCATTCCTCACCAACATAGTTTGTATCATATCGACTACAAATAATCGAGTAGAATATGATGCAGTCATCGGGCTGTTGAGCGCTGCCTTCAACTAGGGCATTAGCCATCTACATGTCTTTGTTGACTCCCAGTTAGTGGTATCGCATTTAAATCAATCCTTTCAGATATGGGGTTCACACCTATTTAGGAAATACTTGCATGCACGATGGTTAATCCACCACTTTGATCACATTACATTTACAAACAAGCGAAGAGATCAAAATTAGGTAACCGATCATATATCTAACCATATCCTAGACTGGAATGCGTCTTGTATAAACCATCATCCATAAAAAACAAAATCATAAGCATAACATCCATCATAAACATATACAAAAATAGAAAAATAACCATAGACACATCATAAGAGCCACCAAAAAGTACATCTCGCATATATACATAAAAAAATATGTGTCCCAGTATACAAAAAAATTCACTGACTATCACGTTAGTAAAAAAAATATACATATCATCAATGCGGGGAAGCATCCTCATAATGGGTGCTTTCCCTGACCATACAAAATCTCTAGGGCTGAGCCCTTATTGGTGGGTCCTTTGGACCCACGTGAGCGCTCGATGCCAATATAGGAGCAACAACTGCAATATAAAGTGATGCTCTACGCAAAGTCGGGCGATGTACCCTCTCCTGGGCCATCACCGTCTCCAACCATATGTCATCCAGGTCGTCAAAACCCCTGGTAGGCAAGCCCCAAGTCAGCCTCTCCAGCTGACTCCATGAATCTGCTAGATCCATGATACAAACATAGACCACCTCAGCTCGAGCCTCTGCTACTAGTACTCGAATATCAACAACAACCAATAACTCCTCTACCGCCGCCACATGTGCCTCGACCACCTCAGCATGTGCCAGGAGGGCAAAATCCCCACCAGTAGCTATAGCATTTCTACCCTCACCTGAGGGACCCCCGACACCAACTTTACCCCCAATCTAGGCCTGACCTGGCCCAAGAGGGTCCCTCCTCCTCGGCTGGTGGCCTACCAAACGAGTAGTGGGACGCCTTGCTGAAACCACATCTGCAAAATAAACCAAAAAAAAATATCAATGTCACCATCAAATACATATAGATATATATACAAAAATAGACCCTCAAAATGTAGAAAACATAAAATGTCATACCTGCTAGACCCCATACATATCCAAGAGGGATACCCATCTCCGAATCCCCCCCGGAAATCCATCCGAGAATATGGAAACTCAAGGAACACCTTCGGGTTTGACTTGAACCACGCCTCGACCGTCGGATCCCAGTAGCGGCCTTCCTCTCCCCCACCACCACGGGGCATCACAGGTGCCCATCGGCGCATCCGAGGATCCCTCAGAGGACCTAGAGGCATCGCCAAAAAGGGTCGTAAGATCACAACCTGCTCAAGCATAATGCTCCAGAGGATGATCACATAAGAAAAGGTCTTGATGGCACTCCTCTGTGTTTTGGCCAACTGAGTGACCATGCCCTGATAGCACCCCTCTGTGTTTAGCATTGCATATTTTTTACCACCAGCACGTAATAAATGGAGAATTCTCCACTTGTGTTATTAGGCTGTTTGATCCATAGAGATTTCGTATTTTGCATCTTGTGTTTTGTTTTTTTCTAGTGTTGTAAGATTAGTTTTCCCTCAAACTTATTTTACATTGTGTAAAATATGTTCCACTAACAATAGACAATCATTTTTTCTCTGTAACCTTTTGTAGGTAGCATCCAACTTGCTAAAGAAGTGTATTTTGTACACCCTTGTGCCAAATACACTACCACAGTGGGTTTTTTTCTTATTGTATTTGAAACTAAATATGTAAGTGGAAGTCCAAGAGTTAAATATGGAATATGAAAATTCATTAATTAGAATAACGACAAAAGAAGTCCAGGAGTATCAAGGGAAACTCAAAGTTCACAAAGGGATATTAAGGGTCATCTCATTTTTTATAAATAAACCCTCATAATTCAAGCAAAGGGATTGGAACCAAATATTTGGAGCCTTGGATTCTCTAGTCTAGCATAGGAAAATTATCATTCTTTGGAGAAGAAAGTGTTGGCTTCATGTTCCACTCTTGAAGCTAGTGTCTTATCAATATAATTGTATGCTTGGAACTTTCACTTTATAATAATATGCTCTCAAATTCGGCACACATTCATGCATATGTTGTGGATGTAGTAGGACTATTCTTAATATATTAGCGATGTATTTTGTTTCACTTATGCTAATGCTAATGAAATAATTTTTTTTGCTTTAGTATATATCTCGTTGGATGAGTATTTTTTATGTTATCATGATCGTTGTTATCTTGTGAACTATTTTGCATGTTAATAAAAAATTCTTTTAAATTGCTCGTGTCTCTTTTAAGATACTATTATTAATTTCTTCTAAGAGGAACACCCTACATTACGTTTGATATTTCACAAATTTCATACACTTGTCGCCACCAAAGCCATGAATATATCATCTTATGTGTTTATTGCAACCAAGGAATACCTTTGAGACCACCCATTTGGAAACTGGTCGTATGATGGTTGGGGCTCGTACTCCAAATAGTGCGGGTTCTAATTGGGACTTCAAATTGGGGAGACCCCCTACGTCCGTCATCGACTTCCAACACCATCAACATAATTTTGGCGTTAGAAGGAGGGCCAGATGACAAGTTGAGTTTGTGAAGTATATTTTCACCTTTCCATATTGAATGGCTTCTTCCTATATTATAACCCCGACATGTTTTTCAAAATTTACAAATATAAAACTTCCCACATGGATAGTTCATGACTTGTCAAATTTTAAATTTGATGGCGAGGGTGAAACAATCATTCTTGATCATGCCCTTCACTTTCTTAAATTATGTGAAATTATGAAATTAATTATGAGGATGTTTCTTGTAGGTTTTTCATTCTCACATTTGAAGGATGTGTTAAACAATTGTGCTACACATTACCGACTGCCTCAATTCACTCTTTAAAACAATTTGTCAAGGAGATTCACCAAGACATTGACAGGTACGATTATGAAAGTTTTTACAAGAAGAATATTCATCTCAGAAAGAAATCTAAAGAATCCATTTGATATTTTCATGATCGGTTCATTCATTTTTGTTATGAGTTTTCAGACGATGACATAGATTGGAATTTCATGAACGAGAAATTTTAGTATCTTGTTTATATTTATTTGAACCAACCTGAACCCAAATCCATTTTAAGTCTCCCAACAATTCTTGGTCATGGATCTCACAAAATTCCAAAAGAAGAAACTAATTTTTCAGGTGATTATTCATCTTCTACCAATTCTTCACCAAATCAAGAAGCTCCATGCACCCAAGTCAAGGTAGGAGAACTTGAAAATCAATTTTCCAATCCAATACTGCCTTCTACTTCCCCTCATTTTCAATATTTGAATTCAAGTTTCAATTTTTAATCTAATTTGATCAATGCCACTGTTTCTTCTTGATCCATCTCTTACTCTCCATTGGTTATTTCATTTGATACTCCTTATCTTGATTTGTCACATCAACTTTTTACAACAGTTTCTTTTGATTCTTAAGAGGTTCAAGTCTGAGTTGGAGACAATGGAGACCAAGAAAATCAAGATATGCTTCATAATGACTATGTTTTCGATTATGATTGTGAACAAGAATCTGTTGTTAAAGATGATATTTATCCTAAAATTTCAATTTATTCCTCATATTTCACCTACTATCTTGACATGTTCAATGAATTTATCACACATGTCACATCTATGGATGATATGGATTGCAATAAGGAGTGGTGGAATGTGGATTTTAGATTAAAAGAAGATAAGGAAGAATTCACTCTTCACAATCTATCTCTTTCGTCATCTTGTGATTAAGAAGAAGTTAAAGATGCAATTTCATGTTTTTAATCAACCCCTCACTATGATTCATCAGTTCATGAGGATGTCTTTCTCTCGAATGAAAAATCAAACTTTGATCATGATCTTCTTAAAATGTTAATTGACTCATCCAATAATGATTCTATGTTTGCAACTGTCAATTATTCCAAGCCACCAGTTTTTAATGATTTTCTTTCTGATACCTTGGAACCATGTCAATATGTCGAGACACTTCAATCTATGTTGATGGTTATGTCAGGATCTGACGATATTGATAGGTGGTCCAAACATGATCAGATTGATACTATTTCACGGGAGAACTCTCATGAATTTATCTCAAATGTTGAAAATTAATTTATCTTTCAATCCTGAGGTCCTTCACCCATTTACCATGATCCCATTTTCGAATCGTTGGAGGAATCCTACTTGGAAATTCACTTTGATAAGAAAACGTTTTTATCTTTATTTATGTTTTCCAAGGTTGAAAGTTAGAATGCATGCTTTGTTATGAGAGTCTATCGCGATGTGTGTGAAAATTATAACACAACAACAAAATTTTTAGTACATGCCTTCTTGTCATACATCTCTACTCATGTTTTGTGCCTTTGGATTTCTGAGCATGTCATGATTTATCTTCTTGTCTTATGCTTTTCTTGATAATATTTCTTGCTACTTATTCCCTTGCTAATATAGGTAAGGAAATGATTTGTTGGTTGCATTGGAAGTTTCACTTCACGTAAGCCTGACCTATATTCTGTTAGCCTAAGATTAGGTTTAGTGTAGTTTAGCTTTATTTGGATTTTGTTATTGTTTTGTCTTTCATCTCACACTTTTATTTTAGTTTCTTTGAAACAAGCCTTGTATGAGAGTTGTACTTTGTTTTTGAATAAGCATGGAAAATTTTGAAAGGACATTGTAAAACTATTAATACTTTGCTAAATAATCGTTCATTTCTTTGCACATGCCTTGTATTTTTAAGTCTATTAGACAGAAAATACATTCTTTCTCGAAGAAAGCCTTATTAGATCTATGATGCTCTAATATATAAATAGAATCCTCTTCTTTAATCAACTTTTAAGTTCGATCGGTTTTAACGCATCAACTCATTTGAGTAGAGAAAGGAGAGGAGGAAACTTAAGTGAACAAATTGTATCTCAAAGGTGTTATATGTATCATTCTCTAAAGGAGCAACCTCTTCAGCCTCATGACCTAATAAGTGCCTAAGCACAACTATAGAAATAAAAATGATAAAGGGTGAGAGAAGAGAAATATTTCTTGTGCAGAGAGGCGAAGCAAGAAAATTTGCATGGGTTCTGAACAATCATGCTGTTAGTGAATCAATGCTTGTGCTCTTGTAGTGACTCCACCCGGGTACTGAACAAACTCACTGGAAACAGAGCAACACCAAAGATGAAAATTGAGACTCTGACATCCGTCTTTCTTGCATATCTATATACTCCTTATTCCTAATCTAAAAAGCTGGGATTTGACTTTTTTTTTTTTAGTGTGCCGCTGATGAAGAGAATGAAGGAAACTGTAACTTTAAATTGGGATAAGTAAGGAAAATATGGTAGTAAACAAAATTAAAAATACTTCTTGAAGAGCTAGAACTCATAATGAAGAGTTAGACTCATGGAGAGAAACTAGAGTTATACCAATGTATATCCAAGTGTTGTAGTTGCTACAACCCCCTCCAAAATTTTACCTATGCTTCAATTTTGGAGCCTACATCTTGTCCCTAAGAACTGATATTTCACTATCATCAAGTGTTCTTCTTGATTTTCTAATGTTGTAACCACTTATATTTTCATGCTTGTGTCATGTCTTAACTGAGTCTTGTCGACAACAGTTGCACAAATTTTAAAGACAAGAAAATCCATGTCAAACATAGGCTAAATCTCGTCGTGATCTAGAACTGATTTCTGGTCTTGATTTTGGGAACTATGCAATCCTCTACCAATGGAGACTACACAATTCCTTGAGGAAGTGAACTGTGAAATCCCGTGAGACAAGGAGTCACTCAGAAATAAAAATGTGCAATCCTTCTCTGAGAGTCAGAACTGCGCAATCCACTGAGCCAGTGGACTGCGCAATCCCTTGTCACCGGGAATTGCATAGTATTTTATGCCAATGAAGTGCATAGTCTTCCAGAAAAAATCCAATTTCATGACACTAGAAAATAAGGAATGCACATTCCTCTTTGACCATGTGGCATAAGTTTATATTTTTTCTCTATCGAAAAATTTCGATTTCTCCTTGATTTTAGGCATGAGGGTCAGAAACCCTAACCCTAATCTTGTGGTGGTAAATCTATATATTAGAGCTTGTAAAGCTAATTTTCACATTCTACATTGGAGCTCTAGCAATCCCCACGAGTTTAAGGAGCTTTGGATTTGGTTTGCAAATATTTTCCACGTAAGTTTCTAAAGTGTTGCTTTTTTATGCTTTTTTCTATCGCTTTTGTGTTTGCAAGTGTCGCTTTTCCTATTTCTTCTTGTAGTTACTAGAGTTTCTATTATTAATATCTTGTACAATTGTTCTTTCAGTCCATTTTTCCACTTTTACAAGTGTCGCCTCCCAAATCATTTTTCCTACCAACAATAGTTGTTGGTAGGTATTTTTTATGCATGCATATTATTTCCTTCATATGATCATTTATTTTCAATAACAATGATTGATCTAACTAATTTTAAGGCCAATCTACACTTATCTTTTCCTTAGCCCCAGATATGAAACTTTCCTTTTTCCCAGGCTGAACTATTGCATACTTAAGGATTATTGGCTTCTCCCACTATGCATTGCATAATCCCAAGAAGTAAGTCTCCTCCTTTCCAGCTACAACTGCAAAATGTGAAATCACTAGCCTCCTCCAAATGTGCATTGCAAAATCCCATTCATCTATGGTCCAACTTGGCCACTGAGACTACGCAATTCCTAATCCTCTTCCTCTTCTGCCGATTGAGACTGCACATTGCACATTCCCAAGCCTCAATCCATCCCTCTATCAGCTGAGGCTGGGAAATCCCCTTTCTTACTACATATTGTGTAATATGAGAGCTCATCCTGCCCCCTTGCAACCCAACATTACACAATCTCTCTCCTCAATTAGTGTGTTGATGCTTTTATATTGATTTTTGAACTCATGTGTTTAGAGCTGACTTTCTACTACCATGAGTGCATCTCTTGCCACGGGTACTACAATTATTGAGCATAATTCTCTTTCATCAGAAGATAACATCGTGCCTCCCAAGTGATTAGCATCAAATGAGGATGCAAAGAGTAATACTAAGGAAGTTGTTGAAAGTCCTTCAACAACAGTTACCATTATTTATCATACATAGGTTTACTTTGAGAAGGACTCTAATATTACATGGAATAATTTCAAGGATGCATTCACTGCCACATAATTCAAAGAATATTAGGAGGATATATAGGTCTACATCAACATGCAATGGTTATGGATTCACTGGGTCGCTTGCAGATTCCCAGTCTTGCCAGGTGCAGATATCACCAAATGGATTTTTCAAGGTGTAGATACCAAAACCATGTCTTTAAACAACGCTAGTGTGAAACATCTTACCTCTTACCACTGACATGATATACACCTGATCTACCACTTGTCTAACCCTGAGAAACATATGGAATCCCATTTCTATGCAATGAAAAGCTATCTCAACACCAAGGAAGTGGTTAAGATGCGAGTAAAGGAACCGTCAAAGTTTCGCCACACATCAAAAAATACTTAGAAAAAAAAATCACTTAGAAAGGTGTTTCAATACTTGATGGTGTTGTGTTTCTAATTTTATGGACTTAAGAATACTAAATCCTTCCCCAAAGGATGGATTTACATGCTAAATCAAATTGTCTCAGAAGGGAAGATATTCAATTGGTTTGATCTTGTGTATCAGTAGCTGAAGATCAATGTGAACAAGGAAAACAATCCACTAAAAGACAAGAAATGACAGTTATACATGTATTCTTACCTACTGGATGGAATATGTGCTCACAATTAGTTCCCTGAAATGGATTGGAAATGTACACCTAGAGAGCCTCCTATCCATAGTTATTGCAGATTATTATTAGAGGTGGAGTTACATAGGAGTCTTTGAAAAACTGGCTGATCAATTATTTAAGGTCCTATATTAAATTATATTTGAAGAATAAACCCCTTGCATGTCTTAGGAGGCAAAGATTTCATTATCATAACTTTCATATTGGTTTGCCTCACTATATGGAACTTACCTCAGAGTGTTTGAATTCCAAAAACCATCTCATCTCTTACCGAGGAATGCCACAAAAAAATTATTCATGAAAGGGGTTTCTTACCATATTTTCAAAGGTCTTACTACAATAATGCAAAGGAAGAAGAAGGGAACTTTTCATGCTCTCCCCTTGCAGGTGGGATCTTATGAGGTTACAAACTTGAAGGTCGTAGAAGATGAAGTAACAGAATTGGAAAGCCTCAATATTTTTACAATGTATTTTCATGAGTATGATCCTAGAGGAGTTTGCAAGAAACATTGTGCCAAGTTACATTTTGTCTGGCCATATGGGACCTATTCCAGGGCAGAGGGAGAAAAGATGAATAATCACTATAAAGCCTCTCGGTCACATGCACTAGATGATTAGGCAGGCCCTTCCAATGAAATTCTCGAATAAAATGCCACTCAGGAAGCAAAGCAATCGAAAGAATGTATCCCAATTAGTATTAAGTATAAGAGGAAATTTCCCATAACCCAACGGAGGAACAAAGCCATAAGTTCAAGGAATATCCAACTATCCTAAAAGAGGTTATGGAAGTAGAAAGGAATAGGAAGCATTGAGAAATAGAAAGAAAATAGGAGGTAGAATGAAAAAAGAAGGAAGAGAAAGAAAGGAAGGAATAAGAGGAAATGCAGGTACAAGAATAATTGAAGAGAAGAATAAGAAGAAGTCATACTGAAGCGAGTAGAAGAATAAATGCAGAAACAAATTGAAGAAGAAGAGAGCAAACAAAATTAGGATCATGAGCTTGTTCAAGATATTGAGGATTATATATTAGCCCAAGACATGGATATAGAAGGAGGGGAGAAGAACCAAGATGCTTACCTCATGTCTAACACATAACAAATTTTCAGTCAACCTCCACCTCCCCCTACAGATGGGAAAGCCCGAAGTGGTGAAGAAGAAATATCTCCTCTAGATGATGACCTAATCATGGATATATTGAGCTTAACCTTTAATGAGCTCTAGAACATAATTGTAGAGGAAAAGAAGAAACATTTCCCCAATGATATGGCACATTATTCTTTCATTCACATGGAAAGGGTGATCATCATTGACACCAAAAGGAATCCTCATACCATTTTTGAAATAAACTTAGCCTTTGTAGATGCTTCAAAAGCAAATACAAATTTCCTGATTGTGGCAAACAAACAAATGGCAAAGAATCTGGAAGCTACAAAGAAACAAATAGAACAACTCCAATCAGAGAATTATAGGTTTTATTTCACACATGCTTGCTTGAAAGAGCTTCATGTAGCTGTACATGGTAAGATCCATGCATTGGGAGAGAATATGAGGCATATTTATTAGGAATTGGTCACCTTGCATAAAGTAACAATTACTTTACATGATATACAAGGGAAATTGTAGGAAAATGTGAAAGTATTGAATGTAATTCATGCAACCATTACCGTGATTTATGAGTGGGGAATTAAGTACAAGAGTGCACCAACAGAATTGGCTAATAAGACAAGGCAACAAGTAGAGTTGGAAACATCCAAGGTCAAAATGCTCATACAAAGCAATAAACAACTTGAAACTTTTGTGGAAAAAGTTATAGATGCTTATGCATAGCTATATAACAGTTTGGATTCCTTGGTTCAAGCAAACAAGATCCCCTTAGTAGTTTCATTTGTAGAAACAAAGGGGGGAAACGTTGCCAGGGAGGTTATCAAGGAATATTTGAACCAACTAAAGCAGATCACTACCAAATAAAACTTGGAGGTTAACAAACACAACATGAAAAAGTACATAGGTGGTCATACTAAGATTAATATGAAGTTGGTATTATTGCAGAAGGAAGTACAAGCTAGTTCCAAAACCATATACCCAGATGCGATTGAAGCTAGAGTATGTTTCTAGCCTAACCTTCCAACAAAGGTTGAGGAGACAATCACACAATAAAATCTTGGCATAAATATGTAACCAAAAAATTACAGGTTGAAGTTTTCGAGCTAAATTTTTCTCAAACACAAGCTTAATGTATCTAGTTTTTCTTATTAGGCTCTACCCATTTTTGTCCTATGTGGGTTTTTGAATTATTGTATTTGAAAATAAATATGTAAGTGGAAGTCCAAAGTTAAATGCGGAATATGAAAAGCAATTAATTAGAATAAAGACAAAATAAGTGCAAGGGTCATGAGGGAAGCTCAAAGGTCACAAAGGGAGATGAAGGGTCATCTCATTTTTTATAAATAAACCATCATAACTCAAACAAAGAACTTGGAACCGGAGATTTGGAGCCTTGGTTTCTCTAGTATAGCATAAGAATATTATCATTCTTTAGAGAAGCAAGTGGTGGCTTCATGTTCCATTATTGGGGCTAGTGCCTTAGCAATGTAATTGTATAATTGGAACTTTCACTTTATAATAAGAAGCTCTTAGAGCCGTACACCTTCATGCATATGTTGTGGATGTAGTAAGACTATTCTTTATATATTTGCGATGTATGTTTTTTCACTTACGCTAATGCTAATGAACTAATTCATTTGCTTTAGTATGTATCTTATTAGATGTGTGTTGTTTATGTTATCACAATAATTGTTATCTTGTGAACTATTTTGCAGGTTAATCAACGATTCTTTTATATTTCTTGTGTGTATTTTCTAATATAGTACTATTACTTTCTTCTAAGGTGCCCACCTTTTCCATTTGATGTGATGGAACCTTTCATGCAGTACATTTAATATTTCACAAAGTTCATACACTCATTGTCACCAAAGCTATGAATATACCATCTTATATGTGTATTTCAGCCAAGGAATATCTTTGAGACCACCCATTTGACAATCGGTCATATTATGGTTGGGGCTCCTACTCCAAATGGTGTGGGGTATAATTGGGACTTCACATTAGGGAGACCCCCTATGCCCGTTGTTGGCTTCCAACACCATCAACATGTCTCTAAGGATGATTTTCAAACTTGTCTCCCTCTCAACTAGGTTAGAGAGGACTTCCTTGTACCTAAATAAATGTCCAAAATCCCCACTATCTACCAACCAACTGTCATACGAATTTGGGGGAGAAGAACTAGAAAGAGAAGAAATAAGAATATATTTAGATTAACTAACAACTGCATTATTTTCATACATGGAGTTCCTTGAACTCTTTTGAGGATGATGGCCTTCTTCATAATCATACATATTATCTCTTATTCTTCTATCATCCCTCGTTCTTTTATCATATCCTCTTCTTTGATCATCACCTCTTCTTCTATTGTTGAACCCGTTGTTGTTGAAACCACAATTTTTGTTGTAGTTGTACCATGAAAAGTTTCTCTTTTTCTGAGAAATCTCGGGCATAGTGGCCATGCTTGTGGAAATTAAATCATTCATTCTACTTCCTCTTATATTAGAGTCCTTTGATTCAGGGGAAGGCCTTCTTGAACCAAATGGACTCCCTCTTCCGTTTTCTATTCTTGCCTTGAGAAACAAATGCAAAGGGATCTCATTCTTCATGCTTTTGTATTCTTCCTCGGGAAATCATCTTGACGTCCTCTTGAGTGAATTTACCAACGATCTCATCAAATTTTGGAAGAAAATTATTGTTTCTTAGAGTAATAATGAAGGTTTCCCAAATAGGAGGAAGACCTTGAAGAGTCACTACTGCCAGCTCCCTATCAGATATTTTTTCACCAACATATTGCAATTGATCCCTTAGGCAGGATGCTCTCATGATATAGGATTGCACGAATTCACCCTTATTAATCTTCATGTATTTGAGTTTATTTTTAAAGGAAAGGATGTGATTCAAGTTATTAACCTCATACATCCTAGCCAACTTGTCATAAATATCCTTATACTTCTTCAAGCTACCAACATAAGCAAATAAATGGTCTTGCAAAGCATCAATGATAATTTTCTTGGATTTTATCTCACCTTTCTTATACTTGGATTTGATAGTAGCAGAAGCATTTGCCAGAGGCTCAAGTACCTTTACTTACATGTATTCCAAAACATCGTTGTCATTTAGTATAACTCCCAACTTGATTTTCCAAGAGATAAAGTTAGATGAGTCACCCAACTTCTCATTATACTTGAATAAAGATGTAGACATATTGTCCAAGTCAAATAGGCTCCTTCAACTTCTTTCAAGAATGATTTCTCTTGTCTCTTATCTCCTTAGGCTTGTCTTCACATTGGCTATGATACCATGTTAATTTTCCATTGTTCTATTATGTTACAATCACTTTGGCCCAATATTTTCTTCAATTAGAAATCTTTCCAAAAATAATTTAAAATTCCAATAATCAATAAAAATTGTAGATAGAACCATAAATGAAATGTACAATAGAAGACAATCAGGGGCAATAATAAGAGACACTATAATTGGTCAAAGGCCAGGGAAAAAACCCACAAAGGGGAAAACACTTTCAAATTCTTCTTCTTATTAGATTTTCATAAAGTGTTTAACACAAAGAGTACAAAGATTCAATTCACCATCTAGAGTCAAAGTAGATCCTTTGAATATCCAATAAAACCAACCAAACAATATCCAAGAGATGAGCCCAATAGACAAATCTGATCACAGTCAAAGTCTCCCAAAACTGATCCAAGTCTGTGATCAATGGTCAGAAATATCTTAGGTCACAGTCATAGGGACCTAGTAATAATCAGTGCGACTATATCCCTTCAGCCGCAGGGAGAGCCCTATCAAGAGAGTGATTGTAGCCAAGATTTCCTCGTTCCAACCCTGCGGCTCTAAATCAATTTCTTCTCCTCACACATGTAAGCTCGAACCCTACAATTTCAAACCTGTATGAGCCACAAACTAATTTCAGACCTATACAAACCAATCCAAAGAAGATAGAGAAGAATATGCCTGACGATGATTGTGTCTAAATGAATTTGACTTGTGTTGTACTTATATGCTTCCAAGGGGTTCCAAATTTCTCTTTAAAGTCAACTCGAACTTGTTCACATGTTGGTTTTCAGATTAAAAATACATTTTTCCTTAACCAAATTATATTATTCCAAGGGCTAAGAGGGATATTTCTTGAAAAGGAAGGTTGTCTAAAGGAGGGAATTTGTCTCTGAGCTTGCAAATTAACACCTCTCCTCCCAACCACTTTGATTTTTTTCTTGAAGACCTTCAATGTGACTTTTGCAGTTTCCCCCATGAGAAAATTGTTTGTGAATTATTCTTAAAGTCTAAGCTCGAATATCAATCAAATCCTCATCTCTTCTCAACCACCAAAAGAGATAATCACATTGATCATGATTCTTCATCTTCAGAGGTTTGTACAGAACCATTAGCTTATCAGTCTTCTCATGTTGTCTCTGATCATGAAGCTTTGTTGGATTCCTTCCCTTTTAATGATGCTCTTTTTGAAGCACATGTTGAACAAGGTCATCTTCTATTTCTTAGAGAAAATTCTCATAATAAGAGTAGTCTTGTTTCATTTCACATTAATCCCCATGTTCTTTTCTTTTATTTACATTATTGAAATTTATTTTTAAAATTTTGCTGCATGATAACAAAAATGAAACATAATATCCTTGAGTACGATAGGAAATATCTTTAAACAAGATAACTAAATTCCCTCTCTAATATAATTTTTTTCAAGTTACATTTCTCTAAAAAAAAAATTTCTAACACACTTAACCTGTGATCAACAAGATTTTTAACCCAAGAATGCGGAGGAAGCAAGAAACCTTTTTGTTTTGTATGCATAGATAGGTATCAAAGATGTTCTGTTGAAGACCAATCCTTTCCTGCACTAAACCACTTTAAAATATGTCTTCTTCATCCCACCTCTTACAACCCATGTTTCCTATCGCCCAATAACAACTTGCATCATACTTAATCACAATCAAAATTATTTTTTCTACTAACCATAAATTTTGAGTTATGGTTTGCCTCATGCAAGCCACCCTATGGATTATGGATTTTCCAGCATTGACATATGTTATTGAATAATTTCACAAATAATTGTGAATTCTCGTAATTAAGTTTCTCCCCCCAACAAAAAAAACCAAATTTCAAATAAGAATAAGAAAATGAGAAAAAAAAAATGTTCGTAGGTAGTGCCCTTCCTCAAAAAGCGTCATGATTAGTCAAAGATCAAGCCTAATAAACACCAAAATCATATAAGAAATTGTCCATACATTTCTTCATACAATATTATGGGCAAGGTATAATACTTATAAGCTTTTTTGGTTTAAGTGAAGAAGCATGCTTATGTCTTGATTTCATGTGTTATCACAATTAATGTGAAACTTGGGAATATATTAAAAAAAAGAAGGGGAAAATGGATATGATGCAGGAGCATCATGGTTCCAAATTTTGTACATTTAGTAGAATCTAGGGGGTCTTATATTTTCAAGGGAGTTGGTTCATGAAGTATTTAATTAATGTAATTTTCAATGTTTTGAGAGATTTTATGTGAGAATTTTAATTTAATATTGAGAGGTATATTTGTAAATGTTCTCGAATGTAGGGGAACATGAGAGATTTAGGCTAGTTGAGATTTCATAGGGATTGTGAATCCTAGACTTAGGAATTAGTTAATAATTTTGTGGATTTAGAGGATTCTTAGGATTTAGTTGAGAAGATTGAGAATCTGAACCAGAATTGGTTGCAGGACCTTTTGTATATATTGGTTAGCCTCAAAGGCATTAAATACAATATCCTTAGAAAAGTAGAAGTAAAGAGGAGAGAGCTGAGAACAAAGAAGTTTATGTTGAAGAGAAAAGGGCCATGTAAAGGCGCATCAGGCCAAAGATAGAATGTAAATAGGCTTTTACTGTATATACACAATTTATTTGATTAATGCGAAATTGAGTTCATTGCGACTGTGTGATTGTTTCTTTTATGTGTTGAGCGATTCGTAAAAGGATAAATCTGATTCTATGTGATATTTCATTGTTGAATGAATTATGATGAATGCATAAGTCTTTTTTGAAGTGATATAAGACTTAATGGATGAGTATAATATGTGTGATTCCAGTCTGGAACAAGTAAATGTATATGCAGACCGAGAAGGAGAAACAAATGTGAATTCTGGATGCAGTGAATGAATACACAATGGTATTATGGATTGGAAACAATGTGCAAAGCATGCAACGAGCGTGAAAGCTATAGATCTAAGTGAAAAACAGAAGAGAAAGCTTGGGAAGGAGTAGCGTGGATGAGACAGAGTTTCAAAGTGGTGGCAATCAGAAACAAAAAATCGATTAAGGCAGAAAACCCTTAAAAGATTCCAGAAAAGAGATTGGACGGCAAGGATTAAATCGTAGCGACAGGCAAAAGACCGACAACTAAGATTACATCGCAAAGGTAAAATGTGAAAACGCCAAAGTGGAACATCGCACATCGCTATCGGCGATTTTTATGTTTACATGTTAAGACATCACAAGTTATATGGTTTAAGTTGCGATGCGATGAAGTGGACACATGTCGGGAAGACGTCCAAGCGGATATCACATAGCGCATGTGATATGATATAATTGTTAACAATGGAGTTAAAAGTTGTGAAGTGTGATGAGGTAAGTTTGCGGTTTGTCGAAGTGTGATAGTATTAAAGGGGCGAAGTTGTGATGCATGTAAAGTTGTCGAAGTTCCGACGAGTTATAAATTCCAATGCGCGAAATGTTATATTCGTCGATCTATGAAATGTTATTTTTGTCAGTTTGCGATGCGAGATTGCATAGGGAAGAGCCTTGGTAAATGTGTGGAATCTTGGTAAGCGTGCAAAGTCACGTGAAAAAGATGAAAGGGTAAGTTTAAAGGTTTTATATGTGTTCCTGATGGTTTACGACATAATTCTATAATAAAAGGTTTTATAATAGAAGAAAGTGGGGATTGAAGATTAAAGCCTTTTATGGTTAAAGTGTTTATAACATAATGGTTTTGGAGTTAAAATAGGGTACCACAAAGCCCGTGTTAATTATGAATTGGCACTATCGAAACCGAATCACCATCACATTTAGATGTTGGTTAAGCATGAGTTTCTCAAACTTCCACAATCATGGAAAATGAAGACCAAATAGAGGAAGGGGCCTAGAGATAAGGAGAAACATAAGGCAAACATTTTCTGTCCATTTTGACGGTGAACCTGATGAGTTGAGAAAGTTGTTACAAACCAGGATTGTTAGCCTTATAGGTCAACCTATCTTGCAAGCTACTCAATTCTCTATCCATAACTAGCCTAGCATCGACATCCATGTACCCCCACAATAATCAGTAAGATGGTCATTCCCGCCAATGATGGTCGAAAAAACATGATGCTACCTCAACCTATGCAGCTTATCTAGGGGTGGTCCAAAACTTCTCTCCCTCCTCCACCACCTCCTCCTTTCATTCAGGCATCCCAACGTTTATAGTCTACTACTTCACGAGCCATTCCCATCACTCAATCGATAACCTTGTCATCCTGCTCTACCATTACTTGGAAGTAATGCCTGCATTAGTAAATAGATAGGTTGATTTATTGAGTGGATTGTGTTGTTAAGATAATTTCTCAACAACAATATCTTAGTTTAGAAATGATTAGATCTCATGAAAACTATTTATGTGGCTTCCAATTTCCTTTTCCATTCAATCTCCTTAGTCAAAAATTGGTCAAGGAAATAGAAAGCTCAAACCACTAATTCCCACTCTTCTCATGGCTTCTCACATTCAGTGACCTCTCATGCTCACCATAACAAATAGGAACAACAAGTTGAGACAACTGTGAAAGAGAAGGTGAATTATCATCATAAATATGGTTTTTAGTTACAAATTTCTGTCATTTGGTGTTGAGGATGGATTTTTGGTTTTCAACAATATTACATTAACAATATATTTTTCAGTTTACAACATGCATGTTTCAGTTTTGGTACAACATCACATATACAATTTTTTGGGATAACATATATTTTGGACAACGTTATGTTTGAGCTTTTTATGATATGTGGCTTACATTATTTTAAGATACTAATACGTGATTACTAATAATATTTTTTATTTTTCAATTTTTTATTTTTATTTTTATGGAAGGAAGACATAAAGAGGTTATTACAATGTATGGAGGCACAAATAGAAAGAGGTTTGATTCTTTTATTTGGTTTATTTTCTGGCATTAATTATATATATGTGTGTGGATACTTATATATTATTTACTTATTTAAATACAAACATGCTTGGGAAGTTAAATAAATAAATAAAATTTTAAGGATTAGGAAGGATCAACTTACTAAAACATAAACACAAAATGAAAATTTAAATATTGTTTAACTTCATCCCCTTAAAAAAAAACCCGTTCTTGCTTTCTAATCATCAAAAACATGGTCAAAAAGTCAAATAAAGAAATATAATTTTAAGGATTAGGAGAGACCCACCTACTAAAACCTAAACACAAGTTCAATAATGAAAGTTAAATATTATTTAACTTCCCCACTTTAGAAAATTCAATCCCACTTTCTAATCATTACAATTAGAAATAAAATAAAATAATTACCTAGGTAGTTGAACTTCTCAATTGCATTGAAGTCCCTTAAAAGGGAATGAAGTCTATGAAGGGAACATAGATAGAACACTCTGAGGAGAAGTATGCACTAATTATTTCATGTTGTCATTATTTCTTCTGATTTCATTCTCTGTGATTCAAAGAACCTAATACAAGGGTGGGAGCAAATTTTCTTGGAAGGGAAAACAAGTTTGAAGGAAACTCCACTCATCACTTTTGATTACTTTTTTCAGGTATCTTGAATTTTTTGCAACTTATTCACTGAGAGAAGGTTACGTTTGATTTTTACGAGTGCCAATAGCTATCAATTTTGTAGAGAAACAAAACTGTCCCAAATTTTGTATCAAATGTTCCAGAATTAAATCTGACCAAGGGTTTTGGCCGAAACCTGCCATCAAAATTTGTTTTACTCACACATTATTTTATAAAAAAATCAGCCTTTTTTTTCCTTCATTTTTTTTGTGCATATTATTATATACCATGTTTTATTGTACAATATTTCATATTTCTATGCTTATTTAATTTTTGTTTTAATTGTCGTTTTATTTTTTTTCACTCTAAATACCACATACCACTATTAACCTTAAAAACTATTAATTTTGCAAGCATTAAGAAATGGGCAATTTGTCTCATTATCTCACTCGCTCGGTGAGATTCAAGGGATTTGTTTAAGAGAAGTATAACAACTTCTCTCGATTCAACATAATATTTTATTATACAATCATAAATAATAAAATTTTAACAAACTATATAAATATACTATAATTTCACTATATCATGTATGTTAGATCTAAGACTTTGGTGATCCATAATGTAGATGAATGTCTTTCGGATTAATCACATCATAAGGATTTGGTCGAAGTTGCGAACCAACTAATGTGGTTTATCCTCAGGACAAGGTGGAGAAGCTAATCGATCTTAATGAATAAATAGTGGAGATGCAGCATTGCTCGGAAATAGCTGTTAGGAACTAGATGTTAATAACTAGCCATTAATAAATTAGTTATTAGGAAAAACTATAAAAAAATTTAGAGTTAAGAAATATTATTAATTAATAAAATTAAATAGCTATAAAAATAATTTTTTTAATTAATATAATATAAAATTATAGGGATAAAAAGAGAAGATACAACTTTAATTAAAACGGGTTTAAATTTTTTTATAAGAAAGGGGGTTAAATTCATATATATATATATATATATATATTAAAATTGAATAGTTATTAAAATAAAATATTTTAACAAATATTTTTTATTTATTTAATAAAATAGGAAATTATTGGGTTAAATAGTGAATGACAATTTTTTTTTATTAATAAAAGTTATATATATATATATAATTTATGGAAATCACAAAGATAATAATAAATATAAAAATATTAAAGAAAATAAGAAAAATAACAAGAAGAGGGACAAGGAAATTAAAACAAAGATAGGTGAATAAAAATACCAAAAACAACAAGAATATTAACACAGAAAGAAATTACCCGGTGAGAGCTCCTGTGACCAAAATTCTAAGAAAACAATAGAAGCTCCTGTGACCAAAATTCTACAAATTCTCCCTAGAGAAACTCAGAATGCTCCCACCCCAAATATTGGAGAAATCACATCAACTGCTACTCAAACCTTCCCTGACAAAGAAGTTTAAAACAAAACAGTTGACACACAAACTGAATTACCAACTGTTAATAAAGAAGACAAAACCACACAAACCACAATTGGTAAAGATGAAATGATCAAATTAGGCAAAACTCTAATGCCATTCAATATCAAAATTGAGATAGCCAAATTAATAATACCAGTTCCTTTAACAAAGCTGGTGAAAATGACTCATACAAAGCACAAATCACTGAAACATTAAACATAGGAGAAGGTGAAGATGCTTTCAACCTCAATGATGATAAACCTAAGTTATTATTTGGTCGTGAAGTAAATGGAAAACATCAACAAGGGGGTGTCCCTCCATTCTATATTAGCCTAAACATTCATGATAAAATCTTACATAATGCTATGTTGGATTTAGGAGCATCTCATAACTTAATGCCTAAAGCAGTCATGGAAAAATTAAACTTAGACATCACCGGACCCTATAAGGACCTATTCTCCTTTGATTCTAGTCAAGTCAAATGCCTTGGCCTGATCAAAGATTTGTGTGTAACTCTAGTCTAGTGCCCAGCAAAGAGTATCGTTATGGACATAGTAGTTGCTGATATCCCTCCCAAATATGGTATGTTATTATCTCGCTCATGGGGAGAAAAATTACATGGATCACTACAATTAGACATGTCATATGCTACCATTTATGTATTTGGTCAGAAAAGGAAGCTATATAGAGAAACCTTGATGAAATACATGGTAAGTAGTTCAAACATACCACAAAATTACCTCATCTATTCCATGCATTCTGATCTGGATTCATTTATCTTATGTAATTCAGACAATGACAAAGATAAAATCACATTTGTAGAAGATAAACATAAATATGTCGATTATGAAAATATAATATATGAATCTATGTGGCATTTAGATTTTAATGGCTCTATAAATAGATTAGGAGCAGGAGATGGAGTATGGATCTACAATTTAGAAAATGATCATTCAGAAGGACATGCTTACAGATTAAATTTCAAATGCACTAACAATATGGCAGAATACGAAGCATTAGTGCTAGGCCTTCAAATCGTAAGAAAACGTGGGGCTAAAAGAGTTTCCATCACGAGAGACTCAGAACTCATTATAAAACAAGTCAAGGGAGAGTACATTACTAATAACCCTAGACTTAGGTGCTACAGAGAAACCATCCTAGAGTTGATAAGATGTTTCCTTGAGACTAACTTTGTTGTTCTTCCAAGAAAGCAGAATATGCAAGCACATACCTTGGCCACTTTTGTTAGCACATGCAGGTTACCCTTTCAGCCAAATCATCAATACACGGCTGAGGTAAGATATAGACCAACCATACCTGATAAATTGAAGTATTGGCAAATATTTTCACAAGACAAACAAATTCTTGATTTTATGATTTCTGAAGGAGAATTTCAAAATGGTAATATAGACACAGATTGCACATTATATTACACCATAAATAATTAAATAGATGTAGATGATGTAAATAAGATAGAACCAACTAAATTCACTAAACTAGAAATAGAACAATTAGAAACAATAGAAATTGAAGAATTAATCAATGATGAATCAGAATTTTTAAACCTCAAAGACAACATTTTTCCTAAGGGATTAACCCCACTAGAAGACTTCTTTGACTCCAATGACGTAGCTAGAAAACCTAAAATGGAGCCTCTAAGGTCAGATATAGAGGAATGTAACCTAGGAACAAAGGAAAATCCCAAGCTTATCAAGATATCTAAGAAATTACCTCCAACTGAAAAGTTGAAGTACATTAGCTTATTTAAAGAGTTCCAAGATATCTTTGCCTGGAATTATGAAGACCTCAAGTCTTATGATACCAGCATTATCCAGCATAAGATAACAGTTAAAGAAAATCAGAAGCCCTTTAAACAAAAGCTAAGGATATTTAACCCTGTTCTTATGCCATTAATAGAGAAAGAAGTTAAAAGGATGTACGATGCTCAAATCATATCACCCATCATATATTTTGATTGGGTATCTAATTTAGTCCCCACTAGAAAGAAAATAGGAGAAATTAGACTCTGTGTTGATTTTAGAAACTTGAACAAAGTATCACTGAAGGATAACTATCCCCTCCCTAAAATGGACCACATTCTCTAGAGGGTAGTAGGGTCATCCAAAATTTCATTACTTGATGGAATTTCTGGATACAACCAAATCCTAGTCCAACCTGAAGATCAAGCTAAGACTGCATTCACAACTCCCTGGGGAACTTTCATGTACTTGAAAATGCCCTTTGGGCTGATGAATGCTGGAGCAACATTCCAAAGAGCCATGGGCATAGCCTTTGCAAAGGAAATCCATGAATTTTTAGTCATTTACCTAGATGATATCACAGTGTTTTCAAAATCAGATAATGAACATCTATATCATCTAAGAAGAGTATTCATAAAATGCAGAAAGTTTGGCATATCCTTAAATCCTAAAAATTCACTTTTTGGATTAGAAGAAGGAAAAATTCTAGTACACATTATTTCAAAAGAGGGCATTAGAATTTATCTAGCTAGAATAGAAGCAATCCTAACTATCAGTCATCCTAAGAACATTAAATAATTACAAGCATTTTTAATCAAAATAAATTTTCTTAGAAGATTCATCTCTAACTTAGCAAAACTAATTATAAATTTAAATAGCATGTTAAAAAATAATTCAATACTTAAGTGGACAGTAGAGGCTAAGCAGTCTTTTGAAGCAGTCAAAGAAGCCCTTACTAAAACACCCGTCCTTATAAGTCCCAACTTTAACAGAGATTTCATAATTTTTTTGTTTGCTTCAGAACACGCTATTGCAGCAGTCTTGTTGCAAAAGAACGATGAGGGCTATGAAAAACCCATTGCTTTCTTCATTAAATATTTGAGAGATGCAACACTGAAGTAAAATATCATGGAAAAACAAGCTCTTGCTTTAGTGAAAGCCATAAAATATTTCAGAGTATACATTCTATACTCGCATATAATAACATGTGTTCCAAACTCAGTTGTAAAGGGCATTCTAACTCGGAATGGGCCTGATGGAAAAAGAGGCAAATGGATTGCCACAATAATAGAATATGGAATTGAGATCAAGCCTAAAAAATTGATTAAAGGCCAAGGTTTGGCCAAACTCATAGCTGAATCGAACTGTCAGGCCTTAGATATAAATTTCATTGTTGCCATAGATAATCAAGAAAAGATGGTGACTCCACAAATCAGTGAAGATTTTATAGATTCACCATGGTATGGAGAGATTACATTTTTTTTACTCAACTTACAAGCTCCTCTTGTTGGAAATGTTGTCATTGATGGAAAAGGAGGCAACAGAGGCAGAGACAGGCAAAGGACAGCAACAGAGGCAATGGAGAAGACAACAGGTAGCATTTACAGGGAGCATAAGAAGAACAGAGACAGGGCAGTAAAAAGAGAGGTGGCGACAGAAAATACAGAGGAAGAGATGAAACGATCGAGCAGTGGAGGCAGAGGTCGAGCAGCAGAGGCAGAGGTGGAGACAGTGAATACAGAGGCAGTGGAGGCAGATGCAGAGCCATTATCAAACAGTGAAATGATCAATGTTGAATTAATGTAATAATGAAATAGGCTTCATATATTGAAGCACTGAAGAAATAAGAAATAAACCCTGTGTCAACGAATTATGAATCGAAATGCAGAAGATTGGTAATAAACCCTTGCGTTATAATATGTGGAAGTGTCGTGTTGAAGTGTTGATGGAAAAATGGTTAATATATAAAAGGAAGAGCTCATATATATAAAAGTGCGACGGAACCCTAAGGGAAAAGGAGAGGAACCACAAGCGTTGTGAACAGTGACAGTGGGTTTGGAACACCCGACGATTTTCATCGCACCGGTTTTGTACGACGAGCGGTATTTACAAATCGAACGCGATATATGCCAGGAGCTGACACGTGGTCTTAAGTGGGTTGCCGAAACCGCTCTCATTGCATGGCTATCGCGCGTTAACTGTCGACAGTGAAATGAACGCGATATTGGATTATGGTCGTCGGATCATCCTGGACAGCGCAATAAGACATCGACCGTTAGATGAGTAGGGTAAGTTAATGTTGGGACCCATCGTCATCGCACGCTTTTGAGCGGTTAAAAGGAGGGTAGTTTGGTTGCGCGATTATCGTCAGATCATCCAAAAACAAAGCGATAACCTCTCAACCGTCAGATGTGAGAGGGAAGTACTGTGGGCCCGAAGATGTTGTATATGTTATTGTGTGGTTTTAAATCCAAAGTTGTGGGTTATTAAAATATTAAAGGTTGACTTAATACATGTATGTTGAAAATTAGTTGGTATGCGAATATTAAGGTGGATGACCGAAAACCTTATGTAAATGCCTGCATATAACCAAAGTTAATATGCAGGTGGGACCCTCACCCAATCGCATCGGAGAAATTTGGCAGCGGAACATATAAACAAAAGGTTGCGATTGCGATTAAGTTCTGGACCCGATACAGTTTAAACGATGACTTTCATATTTTGTTTGAATTCCGGCCTAATCGCATTGGCATTTCAATGTAAACAGTGTTTCATCGCATCGGCATTTGATTGCAATCGGAAGTAGTCGAGGAGTGATACATCACATCGAAAAGTTCGGCGAATGGGCCCGTAAGGGCATTCTTTGTATTAAAACGATCTCTTAGTATCATATCGCCGGAAGTTACATAAGTTATATAATACGACAGATTATATGTTAAAAACAATTCTTATCATGCCGAGAGTTAAATTGTGATATATGAAAAGGGCAGTTACGTATGTATGGCAGTTATACTGTGACAGTAAGCAGGAAATCAATCAGAGTCGAAAGGGCCAAACAAAGTCACAGAAAAGACAAGCGCAGTGAACCAAGAGGCTGAATGAGTAAGCTGGAGTTTTCATTGTAATTGAATGTAAATGTTTTAATTGATTTATATTGTTGTGATGCATTGGCAAGTCTCCGGAAGAGAACAAAATTCCCACTGTAATATTAAAATTAGTACCTACAGTTATATTTTTCTGAGTGAGCTGAAAATAAATGAGAAGGTCGAAGACCAAGAGGTATGACTATCCATTTCGAATTCCTAGAGGAAAATAAACAGTCATAAGGAATTCTCTATAAGTAGCATCATCTTGATATGCATAGAGAGGTTAGAGAGAGTGAGTATAGAGAATGCAGAGTATGGAAAATTGAGGTAAAGAAGATAAGGAAGAGAGGAGCAGAAAGAGATGCTACAGAACAGAGCTGATATCTGAGGTAAATCAGCAACCATTTCTTTTGGAGTAAGGAAGTTGGAGCTTCCCTATCAAGTTGTAGCTTGATAGATTTCAGTTGTAGCTGACTGAGGTAAGAGCCTTCTGTAGGTTGGTTCCTGCAGAAAATTGATGGGAGTTGGAGCTTCCTTGTAAGTTGTAGCTTGTAGAATTAAGGTAGTAGCCCCCTGTAGGTTGGTGCCTACATAAAATCAGTGGTGAGAGGAAGTTGGAGCTTGCCTTTGCATCACAACAATAATAAGATGTGGTTTTATCCCTTTATGGGTTTCCACTTATATCTGTTGTCTCTATGTGTGTTGCCTGTGTTGATATTATCTACCAAATCTGCTTAACATTTGTTGCTCTCATGATCAGTTTGGTGTCACATTAATTTAATTCTTTCTGCAACATATTAAGACTATTTACATATTAAGGTTGGTTATAAAATTAAGCTGTAAATAAGTTGATGAAAAATTTAAAAAGCTTATGTATGTGTTAAACTGATTCACCCACCCCCCCCCCCCCAACCCTCTCAGTTTAACTAAGGATTCAACACCTCCTGGTTTATCTAGAACCAAAAGTAGATTCTTAAAAATGAAAGCAATGAAATATTGTATCTTAGATAATGTTTTATTTTGGAAAGATCATGGTGGCATCTTGTTAAATTGTTTATTAAAAGATGAAGCTGACAAAGTCATGCAGGAGATTGTGGAGGACACCTATATTGGAAAACAAATACTAACAAAAATTTGAGGGCAGGTTTTTACTAGCCCACCCTTTTTGCAGATGTCAGAAAGTATGTGACCTCTTGTCACAAATGTCAAATATTTGAAGGGAAGAAGAAAATCTCATCATTACCCCTCAAACCTATCTCAGTAGAAATGCCATTTCAACAATGGGGTTTAGAATTCATTGGTGAAATTCACCCACCCTCCTCTGCCCAACATAAATGGATATTGACAACCACTAATTACTTTACCAAGTGGATAGAATCCATCCCTTCTAGACAAGCCACAAACTCTGTCATTATTTCATTTCTTGAGAACAACATCCTTTCTAGATTTGGATGCCCATAAAAGCTCATCACTGATAATGTTGTTGCCTTCAAATCTAAGAAAATGATAGATTTTTGTAACCATTACCATATCACCCTAGGCCATTCCACTGCCTATTACCCTCAAGGTAATGGAATAGAAAAATCTTCAAACAAAAGCCTAGTCAACATCATCAAGAAGTTATTAGAGGATAACAAGAAAACCTGGAATAAAAGGTTGGCAAATGCCCTATGGGTAGACATACTAACTACTAAGAAATCTACTGGTATATCTCCCTATCAATTAGTATATGGGATGGATGTTATTTTTACTTCTTCATTAGGAGTGCCAGTAATGAAAATGATTCAAGAGCTGAAAGTAGAACCAAATGACATCCAAAGGAGTATAAACCAAAAAATTCATTTACAGCAAACCAGAGAAGAAGTTTATATCAAAACCCAAGTAATTCAAGACAAAATCAAGAAGATCTTTGATAAGAAAGCTAAAAAAGATGATTTCTTCATAGGTAATCAAGTACTAAAATGGGATTCCAGAAGAGAAGAAAAAGGAAAACATGGGAAATTTGACTTTCTTTGGAAGGGTCCATACATTATTTATGGTTACAGAGGCAACCATGCCTTTTTATTGAAAGAATTAAATGGATTGACCTACCAGATGGACCATTCAATGGTCGAATGCTGAAGCACTATTTTTTACCAGATTAACTAGTAGTTCATTTGTTCTATTTTACTCATTGTAAATACCATAGCAAATTTTAGATTGGAGTGGATGATTATCTTGTAAAGTTGAAGCCTAAAGAGGAAAATCTAAGCTTTAAAAGATATAACATAATATGTTTGAATAAAGGAGAGCACGGAAAGCAATTCCAAGAAAAGCAAAGCCAAAGTTCCAAGGCCACTGATCAGAAAGTTCTTGACATCTCACAAGGAGATGCCATCCCCATGTGGAGCCACTGTTAGGGTCCTATAATAATAGGGATCATAATTTTGAATTGGCTATGTTAAGTCTTGTAATATTGTACATTATTTTGCATTTCTACAAATGTTTTCCATATTAAAAAATGAAAAGAGGTTATGTCCTAAAAGAATAATCAAAGGACCAAAAGAAAGAAAGATTAAAAAAGATATAAAATATGGACCCCATAAAAAGAAGAAAAAATAAATTATGAAAGTGTTGCACATTCAAATGCCACTATTCTTAGTTTAGTTTAATTCTACAAATAAATTGTGTGCAACTTGTTCAAAATGCCTCAATTCATGATGATCATGCAATCTAATCTTGTTCATTCATGCTTTTAAATTTTATGTTATGATAGTTAGTAAATAAAGATCTGACCAAACCATTTAATCTTGGCAGATCATTAGTTAGGGAGAGAATAAAAATGAGCTCATAAGTTTAATCTGAGCCATTGGAAGATATAAGGTTAGAAATAAGTTAATTTGATTATCAAAAGAAAATAAAAGGGTCAACAAGCTCAAATGCACCCAATAGAGAAAATAAAAAAATGTTAGCATAAATAAAGGGTAGGTAGAATACTTTTCAAAAGTTATATAAGCATCATTATGCTTATCCATTATTAAAAAATATCTTTTTAACCTTATCCTTGCTAAAAACCCCTTTCCCTCTTTATTCCCCCTTATCCTAACTCCCTTCCCTTTGCTAAAAATCCCTTTTCCCCTTATCCTAACTCTCTTGCCCTTGCTAGAAATCCCTTTTTCCCTTTTAAAAGCCCTTTCCCCTTACTAAAATTCCTTACCCGCCTTAAATAAAACTCCACATTTTCATAAAAATACAAAAAAGCACTTTTTCAAAGTTTAAAAGCGCTAGGCAATTTCCCGACCCCACTTTGATTTGACCCTTCTCGATAATTCATTTCTCGTCCCCACCTCTTCGAAGTGCTCATCTCTGCCAGCCTTCCGATCATCATCTGACAAATCGGACGTCCCACAAACCATATCGCACCCCCCATTGATCTATAATTTAGCAGCAGAATCTGTCGTAGTTTTCCCCGCCCGCTCCTCTGCCATGCAGCGTGTCTTGGTGCTCTCGCACCCCCCCTTTCCCAAACCATAAACCAACCTTTATGTGTGCGATAAACCATCATGTTTCAAAATTATAAAATCCTGCTTTCCTATTTGTTTCCATACCATTCTTGACTCGTGAAAAGACTAAAGTGCCCATCGCCCAACTAATTGAAGCCCTTGCTGCCGCCTCGACTCCTTCCACGACCAAAATTTTAGTATCCCAAGTAATTCTAAATACCCGCCACCACTAATTAAGCTCATTAATTAATAAAAGAATCAAATTGATGGCTTCCCAAAGCGTCCAAATTGTAAACCCTCTACAATCACCCCTGTTAGATGTCGACCATACTCCAATGGCCGATAAATATTTTAAAATTGTAGACACAGTAACTAATAGCAATATTTTGGAGCTCCATTGCTAGAGCCATGACAAATTTGCTGATCAGGAATATGATATACATCTGTGGGACCCTAACCTACAAAAATACACATTTCCACAGACTTACCAGTTCCTTGAAGTCATCAGACTTTTCCAACTCAGTTATTTTCCAAATGAAAGACCCATAGTCACCCTTGACCAAGAAATCCTAATCACTATCACTGCCTAGTCCATTAACCAAATGTTGTAGATTCCATCACAACCAGAGGGAGTGCCTTTCTCCATTGAAACCCTCACTGAGATTTACCTAAAGCTATATTTTCCTAATAAGTTTCAAATATTTCAGAATTTCCTCCCTCAATGAGTACAAACTCCTAAAAACAACCCACCATACTCTGCTACCATGTTTTCAGAACGAACCAGACAAATTGTGACCATGCTGTCTTGTATCCTAGGATATTTTACTGATGAGTGGGTAGATTAATCCATCATTTGTTTCCTCTCTACCTTTTGCCCAACCCAGCCTCCATCTATACTTTTGAACTTTGGCCAGTGTTATGAATATTTTATTAATTATTAGTTAGATATAGTTATATTAGGTTTTATTAACTGAAAGGGCATGATCAAAGATCATGCCTCTTCGCCAAGGGACACCTTGAGGCTATATTTAAAGCCTAGGCAATCCCTCATTGTAATCATCTCATCTTTCATCATTAATAATATATATTTATCAAGTTTACCATAGTTTTTACACTCCATTGGTATCGGAGCCATCGCTCTTCGGGATCTGTGTGATCACCAGAATTAAGGAATCAAAGGAAATTCCAAAAAAAATTGCAGATTTTTACCCAACCCCTTCTGCTCTCTCACTCCCACTCTGCCTTTGCTCACAAATCATAATTCCCCCAAAGCATACGTAAATTTCTTGTTGGCTGGTTGTCGGAGGTTGTAGCAAGGAAGATCGATTAAAAAAGAGTAGCAGAAAGGACGTTGTCCAGAAGATAAAAGAAATAAGATAGCTGTAGGAAAAAGGCAGTCCGGCAAATAGAAAAAAAGGACGGAAACCTGGGATCGTATTTTTTCACACTGCCTAGAAGCTCGAATTGAACAGTGACATTTGTTTTTGTTCGGATTTTTGGATGTAACGTTGAACAATCCTGTGGAAAAAACTCGATTAATGAAATCACCTAACTGTGACATCCTTGACATTCGATTTGTTTTGCCTCTGACACAGGGTACTACGCCAATTCAGGGCCAAGTATCTCAAAACCTGCGGCTCACTCAAAACCCGTGGACGCAATTCACACTCGCATCATTTTGTGTGACTTTAGTTCCAGGCTGAGTAAGACGTAAGAACATAGGGCAAATTTTTGAGTGACAAAGTCATCCAGCGGAGCAATAAATTCCTCACGCAGCACTTCTGTTCGATCGAACTCATTCCGGGGAGAGATACCAGCTCACCCACCCTTGAGACGAATTGTCACAGGCCGAGTCCACCCCAGATCAAAGGCAACCGAGCTCTTCCTGAGGCCACTCGGATGAGCATCTGTATTCTGTAACAGATCTCGATTCTGTATTCTGTAACGGTGCGCTCGCTTGGCAGACCGTTTCAGTACTTTGCTTGCCATTCTACTCAACGATTCTCTGCCTCTATAATCTATTCCCGCTGAATTGTAATCGAAACACTGGTTGGGAGCATCATTGTTCATGTCAGAGGTTCTACCGTAAAAAAGTATTGAAAGACACCGTTCATTCTTTCTCGTAAGTTTGAAGGGATGCGATTAGCGTGTATTTAAATAAAATCACGATCAAATCGTGAACAGCACACCACACACAAAAACCGTCGGAGCTACCAAACTCACCGTTCATAGCCACGTCCCGCACACCACCACCATTGGACGATTGTGTACAGGCCGTACGCAGCCACTAACCACGGTGCCAACGACAAGTTGTTCACCCCGAGCCGCCGCCTGCTCTTTGACGTCGCCGCTGACTGCCGCCGTTTTTTCCGACTTTGTAATAAAAAAATTCGTGAAACAGGGTGTCATTTAAACGACTGCATCGATATATTAATAAACCGATTTGATAAAATGATAT
Source organism: Pinus albicaulis (assembly GCA_034641835.2). Lineage (NCBI taxonomy): Eukaryota > Viridiplantae > Streptophyta > Pinopsida > Pinales > Pinaceae > Pinus > Pinus albicaulis. The sequence goes on from CM076581.1 coordinate 1,599,066,632, forward strand.
GAACAGGTGTGTCGTTTTAAAAAAAGGCTGAGCAACGATATATAATAAAACCGATTCGTTATAATTCGAAACTCCAGATTGGCATCGTATTTTAATTCGGAACGGCACATTCTAAAAACGATTTTTTTTTAATTATATAAAATATATATTATATAGTTAAATTGATAATTATATATATGTATATATATTATAATTATATAATTCATTTATATATATAATTTTCATTTAATAATTATATATATAACAACTATATAATTAAATTATATATATTATATAATTTTTAATTAAAAATTATATATATATAATAATTATATAGTTTTAAAAAAAAAATTAATTAATTAATTAATTAAATATTAATTAATTAATTAATTCAAAAAAAATTAATTAATTAATTTTAAAGAAAAAGAGGAAAATTTGGCAGAAAAATATCAGTATGTCTTTATCAATGATGACGATTGATCAGATAAAAAGGCAAATATGGCTTAAACAAATGGAGGCTAAGGACAAGGAGAACAAAATATTGCAGATATTTAATGCGATCATGATCAATATGACAGAACTCTACAGTAAGCTAAATGATAAAATAGATAAGTTAAGTCAGACACAATCCCCAATATCTCCTAACAGGGAACAAAATCAACAAAAAAATTCCGCAGATTCAGGGAACTCAGAAGAGCATCAGGAAAAAACTGATTCCCCACATCACCATGAAGATACAGATGTTTTTAAGCAACAAAATGTTCCATCCCCAGAATTGAACGAAACATGTGAAGCGACAAACACATGTGAAGCCACTGATATAACGACAGAAGCTGTTGAGGCCTTCGGTGATGAAGCACATATGGTTGTTAAGAAGGAAGCGTTTGATGATGAGAAGAAGTTGCATCAAACGATAATTGTTGGTAACTTACCTCTAAATCTAAAAAGGAATCACAAAAAATCACCAGAAGAAAAAGGAATAGCTGGGAAACATGAAAAAGTATTCCAAGATCTACCCATAAAAGTGTCTTCCAATAGGAAAATCAAACATCCAATAGAAGTCAAGACAGTATCCAACTCTGTCGATATCAGATCTTTTCACTATCCACTTCACCAACAGATGGATCTCGAGAAGATGCTCCACGATCTTTTTAAAATATGGGAAGCAAGAGCTCATCGCTTGAGAAAACCAGACATTCGTCAACATTGTCCATCATTACATATGCTTTGAGGACAAAGCATCTTAAGAGAGGGGCAATGTTATGAATATTTTATTAATTATTAGTTAGATATAGTTATATTAGGTTTATTAACTGAAAGGGCATGATCAAAGATCATGCCTCTTCGCCAAGGGACACCTTGAGGCTATATTTAAAGCCTAGGCGATCCCTCATTGTAATCATCTCATCTTTCATCATTAATAATATATATTTATCAAGTTTACCAGAGTTTTTACACTCCAGCCAGGCCATCCTCCATCTATACTTTTCAACTTTGCCCAATTGCTGGTAGATACTATGAATGATCAACTCATCAAACTGCCAGAAGAAGGAGTGTTCAAATACTCCTCAGTATTATTCCATTTTTTCATATATTTTCAATAAGAAAGGTTTGCAGTCAACCTACATGTTGTTATGGTATCCATCATTACACAAGGTATGATAAGAAAGTACTTTGAAATGAGCTTGGAGATACTATGGTAAGGTAGGTGCGGACAAAGTTGCTTAAAGGAAATGCACGTGGTTCCTCCATAAAAAGACAACGCGGAAAAGACATTTAAAAGGGAGTTAGAACTAAGCGGGAAGGTTAGCGGGTCATATAACAGGTTGGTACCAACAACGCTGACAAGTGGAAGTATTCCGGGGGTACCAAAGGAAGCAGGGAGAGATGAGAGTCTCGGCCCCCGGAATGAAATGACGTCATAACTCAGTGGGGCTATATTTCTTTCATTCCTTGGGTCAATGGCGCAGCACAGAGGAACTTCCCAAGCCCCCGTCGAAATTCCATGGTGGACCCCTCGGGACGAACAAGTGGCACTCTCTAAGGAAAAGGTAAGGTATGTCAGGGAACCTGGTACACGACCAGTACGAGTTTCAACCCGGCTCATGGCACACACCTACCTGGTCCTGAATAGCCAATACCTCAGTGCCACGTGCCCCAGTGTCGACGCCCTTACGACGTCAGCCCTCCTAGTTGCCATCCAAGCCTCGTTTTTTGTAAATTATGGCCTGTTTAACTCCACCTGAACCCCATTTGGGTAAATCACTCATTTTTACATTTTCGCCCCCACAGTTAAAGTCTGGATTTCAGAAGCAGGTCACTTTCAGCTCCCTCCCTGTGTCATTTTCCTTCTTGGGTTTAACTCGCACAGGTCACACGTAAATAGCCATTCCCGTTACTTACATTTTTCCTTCCTTTTTCTCTTTCAAAATGGTCATTGCGAGAGTCAAGTTTAAGAAATCTAAACCAGAAACCCCCTAAGCATGTGAAGTTAGGGCCATCCCTAGACCTGATCCTCTTACTGATACGCAGGCTCACATTCGTGACCCGTAGTACCCTTTAAGTGTTTCCCACGTCCGGCCTAACTTACTAGAAAATCATGTGAAAGGCCAAGATCAGTTCTGAGTTGTTCAGTCTGGCTTGTACTACCAAATAGCTCCGACCACTTTCCCAGTTACAGAATTCATCTGTTGGCTTAGAGACCCCTATGACGAGTGCAGATAGGTATTCCTCTTGGCTCAAGGTAACAAGGTCTTTCGAATTTCCCCTGAGCTCATCAAGAACGCTCTTCGTTTCCCGCACAACCCAGAATATGTCATGTTCACTGAGTTATCCTTGTTGCGCTAGTTCTTTAAATTACCCTGGAAGCAATAGAGTGAGTTCCTCTCCTCCATCTCAAATTCCCACCTTACTTCCCTTCTGTCTTCAGATATGGTACCCTTGACTTCATTTGCCGACAGCCTCCAACTGGTCCTCGCTCTCATCTCTGGGTTTTTAGGTCTTAGGGAGGTCAAAAGGGTGTCTAAAGAGTGTATAGCCCTCCTCTGGCTCATGTCTCAATCAGGTGTTGTTCTAGATATTCTAACCTTTCTATCTTCGGCAATCCTGACCCAATTCCAAGAAATGTCCTCTTTGGGGGCGTTTCGTTTCTGCTCGCTGGTTTTTTACCTGTTTCTTTTCGAGCATTTCGACAAGTTTGAAGCTTTGGGCCTTGAAAATATCTCCTTAGCAAACGACTAGCCCATAATCATCTTTGAGTGGAACATTTCAGTACGGTAGCAACCAAATAGGAGGGGTTACTCAAGGTTCTTGAACGACTTCATGTCCATCGCCTATACCATAACTCATGACAATCCCCCACCCAGGATTTTTTCCGAGCAGAAAGATTGGTTGCAGTTTGGCAAGAAAGAAATCACAGGGGATTGGTATTTGTTTGATGATTACACCAAGATTATGGTCTATGGGGTGGATGTGCCCCCTTACTGCATGCCGTTGTTTCCTGCCATGCGGGTTTTCGCCCTCGAGTACATTCATCAGACCATGAAGGCCGACCAGTTCCATTTTGTCCCTGCTAAGAAGGGTTATATCCTCAAGCTTCCTACTATCGTCGGCCCTTTTACTATTAACTCGAGACATGCCCTCTCCACAGTGGAAACGTTGTTCCAGGGAATGGATTTAGTGCTGGGGAAAGTTTGGCCCTATGACCTGAAAGGAATTATATCAAGTAGGAAAAGGAAGATTAGGTCCACTGCATATGTGCATGAGACTAGGACCTTCATTGAATGGAGAGCTAACCTTAGCACATGGCCTTTGGCTTCGCAGATGGAGGCCGAGTCTTCAACAGCGGAAGGAAGGGGCGACACTACTTCAGCGGGAACAGGAAGAAAAGGGAAAACTGATAAAGTGGAGTTTTCAGAAGAACCAGAAGGATTGTATACAGGGGAGGGATCTCATCCCTACAAAAAGCAAAAAAGTGACGAGGTGGATATCCTTTGGGATGAAATACCCCTAGAGGAGTTGGTCCAGTACAGGGAGCCTGATAGGGGAAAGGTGGGTTTCAGAGTAAACTATGACGGTGTGTCATCTTCAGAACCCTCTGGAATATCGCAAGCCACTTCGGTAAGCAGAGCCAAAGTGAGAGAAGAAATTAGAAGCAGAAACAAGACTGTGAGAGAGAAACTTCGAGCAGAGCTAGCGAGTTTCGTAGACAAGTATCATACTCGGCTCACTACAGAGCTAGATATGGATAAAGAACAATTGATATTTTCTATCATGGAGGCAGTGCTAGAACCCACCACTAACGAAGTCAGCTACAATGCACTAGACATAGCTGTGAATTTGTCACAAATTCCCTTAACTGATAAACTGGGTTTGCATCAATGCATCGAAGACATGTTGAGAGACGAGGTCATGAAGATGGAACGTGCTTTGAGAAAGATTGAAGATAAATATAAGGAGGTGGTAGATAATCTGAAGAAGGAGAGGAAAAATTCCATGGGGGTCAGCAATAACCTTCATCATCTCAGGAAAATAATGAGTGAAAAGGGAAGCAACAAGGACGGAATCCAGATGAAAATCATCCGAGATTTAGAGGTCGAAAACTCAGAATTGAAGAAGAGACTTAAAATTCCTCGAGGGGACTATGTGCGACCTGAGGAATTAGATCAAGCAGAAAAGGAAAATACAGCCCTTACAGATACTCTCGCTCGGGAAAGAGATGAGAATGCCAAAACAGTCGAAGAGCTAGCTGCCCTCAGACGTAGGTTCACTGAATTGCAAGAAAAGTGGGACGCTCATGTTTGCGTAGCCCCAACTCCTAACCCGGAGGATGCTACCTCAACACAGTTAACCAAGGCCCTCTCAGACCTAAAGGTTTCAGAGAAACAAGCTCACACTGCTCAGCAGAGGATTCAAGAATTGATGGCTAGGGTAGAACAAAATAAAAAAATCATAGTTGCCCTGCAAATAGAGGTGGAAGAAGCAAAGAAGGAGAAGAAGATACAAGAGAAGGTTATCAGGGACCTGAATAACAGGATGAAAGGAAATGAAACTCTCCTTGAAGCTAGATGTCTCATTTGGGCCGACGTCAGGATGGAGGTGAGGAAATGTAGGGACTACATCATGTTGATGAATGAAAAGAAAGTTGCCGTCCGATTATGTAAGGAGAAATTGCAGGAAGGATAGGTTGAAGCTGAGGCAAAGGTGGCCATGGCCAAAAGGTATATTTCCTACCTAAATGGTTTACGCTCTGAGGAGTTAGCTACACAAGGATTTGAGGACCGCTTCAAGGGAGTGATGGAGATCAGACGGATAATTGAGAAAGAGACAACGTGCATGATGGATTTGAGTGGTTTGGATCGTGTCGCTAAGGGGGTAGGGAGGTTTGAAGAGGAGTGGGATGAGTTGGTAAGAGTAGGCCTCCCCTCATGCTGGGATTATGAAACTGCCGCTTTCTCAAGTTTAGCTGATTACGAAGAGAAGCTGGCAGCAGTCATGAATCAAACAAATATTCCATTTGAAAAAACCACTTGCCTGAAGGCTGAAACAATAATTGCTGCCCTTAGAAAAGAAATTTCCCTCCTCTGCCAGATCAGGCAGTGCTTGATGGTGCAAGTGGATTATTCAGAATTGACAGATATGCAAGCTTCAGTAGAGATCTTCGCTACAATGCCCTTTCCAGGTGCGGCCATTTGGAAGAAATGTAGTAATTTCACAAATGTCTCAACCGTCACATCGTCCATCTAGTCTCCGCCACCTTAGAAGCACAAAGCAGGTTCATCTACGTCGTCGGTGCTGCCAACTCAGTCGGCTGCTGCTGCACCTCGCTATACCAAAAAATGATGATTATGTTCTGGCCCTAGTGGCCTTCTTACTTTTATTTTCTTACTTTTGTATTATCGGGTGAAATTGTAATTTCACCCTATGCACTTTTTATTTTTTGTTCAAGTAGTTTTACTTTCAGTTGGCGTTTAGGCTAAGGCCACTACAGAGATGATGAGAGGTGTTCTTCCTCATCATCGGTTTTTGGTTTTGATAAAGACAGGTAACGAAAAAGATATTTCCAAGAACACATGTTGATCCAAAAAATATCTTTTGCTAAGAAGAGACCAAGAAAAATATAAAAGGAGGACCCGAAGTAAAAAACAAGGTTCTTGATTTGGAGAATAGAGATGGTTATTAGTAAATTCCCCTTTTGTAAATTTTTGAGGATTTCCTGTGTTTTATGTCGAAGAATCCCAATGGGAAAGAATATAATGAAACAATTTTGTTGTAAGAAGGATTCCTGGTGAGATCAGTTGCAGTTTTTTACTCCATGTTATGAATTTAATATAAACGTTTTTTGCACCTCGTCACTTTTTCTATGTCATATGTTTCTGGAATGCGAGAACTTGGTTAATTGGGATGAATTT